>CM069903.1:75646741-76018909 GCA_036172215.1 Camellia granthamiana
AATATTTAATGGACTAATTTACAAAGAGAAATTGCATAACTCAACCCATAAGGGTGTTGACTATTTATAATATCTAGTGACTTATTTGAATATTCCAGAAGTCCTTTCCCAAACAATCTTTAGTTATGAAGGACTTCCATATCAATAAGATTTCATATCCTGATGAGTTTTGCACAACATAAAACACTAATGCAGTGTTTGATAAGAATTTGATAACTACCATACACACGATAGTTTATAATTACGCCATGTGGCAATGTCGGGACCCACATAATTCTTGTAGTTATTTTTATTCCCTCTCAATTGCCCCCAAGCTTTCATTCTCTTTGAACCTAGTAAAAAAGTGGAAACTTCCTATTGTTTTGATAAAAATAGTGGTGTAATAATGCCTAGCTAAAACTATACATGGGTGCTAGGGCTTATTCCAAAATGTATAACTTTATTAGAACCTATATTGAAAATACCTAGCCTTGCTGAAACTTATTCCAATAATACTAGGACTTATTCCAAGAATGCCTAACTCCGTTAGGACTTATCCGAAAATGTCTAGTCTTGTTAAGAACTACCAAAACACCAACTTGCTTATTTGCAAGCAAAACTCGCTCGACAAGGAATCCCACTGTTGGTCAAACCACCAACCTACTCTGAAAATTTTTTTTAAGTTGGTCAAACCTACCAACTGTGACAACCCTGACCCATGATTAGCGCTAATTCATGTTTACGTATGCCTAATAAGTAATTAAGAAGAAATCCTGAGTTAATTACATGTGCATTGCATCATTTTGTAGTTATATCTATTTAACGTAGAAAGATCTGTTCATGTTTTAGTTTCGGTCTGCGAATTGAAGGCCTTATAGGCATTTGATTCTAAAATTGATTTGATTTATATGTTATGAGGAATTTATAGAATTTTATGGTAGGTTTAATTGAAATTCGATTTGAAACGATTAAATTAGAATAACTAATGTTAATGTGATTAACCTAAGTCAATCTTAATTAAGCCACTTTAATTAAGCCTACCTAAGGCTATTTAGACCCCCTTATTTTACTTTACACCCTCATTCCCTACTCCTTGAGCTCAAAAATGTGTGAAAGAAGGAGGGACCAAGAGAGAGAGAGTTGAGATTAACAAGAATTGTTGGAATTAGGAAGAATTAGCTTGGAATCTTAGTGTGCTCATCATCTAGATCTTACTGGAGAGGTTGAGGTATGAATTCAACACTTATATTATATAATTATGATGTTTAGAACATGAATTCATAAAGGTTATGTTGAGTTGAGCAAGACTTGAGTTAAATAAGATGGTAGAAGGACCATACCATGCATGCATGTCTATTCCTTTACAAATTGAGCGTGATTTCCAAGAATTCCCTCATGCATGTCTTGAATTCACCTTGATTTTGGGAAATTATCAAGTTTTATGTTGTTTTATGGCATTTGATCATGTTTTGAGAAGCTCAAGATCAAGAAAATTCATGCATGTTATGTTCATGAAACATTCATAAAGTTTAAGCTGAATTTTTGAACAATTGGCATGCTTGTGGGCCTTCATTTCACGAAATGATCTTCAAAGCATGATATTTTGTGAGTTTCTAAATGTTTTCCAGAATTTTGTCCCAAGATGATGAGTTTTGAAGTGTTTAGTTTGAGTTTGAAGCTTGGAGATCAAATTTGGAAATTCTAGAATTTGAATCTACGCTCGAGCGTAGGAGTTCATGCTCGAGCGAAGCACTCTAAATGCATGCACTTCCGCTTAAGCGACATGATACCCGCTCAAGCATGAAATTAATGTATCCAGAAGCTCATATGTTTTGCAGCACGCTCGAGCGACAGAAGTCACGCTCGAGCGAGGGCCTGAGTCTCGCGCTCGAGCGCAGATCGAGCGTCCGTCGAGCGTGAAAAATAAGTAACTAGTACTTTTTTAAAGTTTACAATCCGCTCGAGCTATGGATGTCACGCTCGAGCGAACCCTCACTTTTTGCATGTCCGCTCGAGCGTGGACCCTGTTTTCAGTAAGTTTTGGAAAATATTTTCTAATGTAATTTTTGCATCCTCATTCCATCCTAGGCATTCCTAGGCCATGGTTAAGACACTATAATAAGAATAAGGGTAGAAACACACTAAGAACAAGTGAAATAAGTTATGTACAATTCGAACGTGTGTTTCAATATATGTATCTATCATATTCTGTAGGTCACGCGCCACGAGTTAAGTGAATTACCTACTATACTCGTCTACTTGGAGCCGTCTGTTAATTGTGAGTAATAACTTAGTAAAGTTATGTTTAACTTCATTTATTTTCTCTATGAGAAAATAAGATCTGTTTTCTAAAATGCTATGTTCTATACAATGAATGATTGTCCAATTTCTAACAATGTATTCGTGGCATCCTTAGTATCATGTGATATCTATTAGCTGTTACCCGGTATCGGAGGTCCCATTATGGAACTTAATATGTTCGCAATCTGTTATCTGTACCGGAGGCTCCACCATAGAGCTCAGCATATTTGTCTGTTACCCGGATCTGGAGGTTCCTTTATGGAACTGGTTATTCATAACCACCATATGTTATGTATCTGTTTTGTATCTATTTTGTTAGAGCTAAAGGATGTACCACGTATAATTAAGCATGAACTTTGATTTATGTATATGATTTGAACAAGAATACAAATATGAATATGAATATGAATCTGTTTATGAATCTAAATTATGATTTCTGAATCTGTGTGGACATCATTCATTAAAACCCTTTACTCCGTTATTATTCACTGGGCTCCAGCTCACTATTTGTATTATGTATGTAGGTGAGCAGGCACGTGATCAGGCCCAAAGTTGATAACCTATGTTTCAGTTTTTGTTAGCCAACATTTATGCCTCCCGAGGAGGTTCCAGATGGAAACAAGTTTAGTGGCTGTTTTTGTGATGTACCAGACTTTGCTCCTTTTAAGTGCAAAGCAAGATTTCTATTTATATGTTCATGGAGTGATGTGTAAATACTATATCTTTTGACTTCGCTCGCAAGTTTTTAAAAGTTTTAAATTATTTGTCTATCTGTCCCATGTATGTCATCACAGCTCATTGGACCTCGTATATTTTGTATATTCGCTTCCGTAGCCCCTAACTATATGATATTCTGTTAAGAGGCCTTTGGTAATCCAAGGATTATTGACCGGTTATGATGTTAAACCCATAGGGGCGGGTTTAGGTCGTAACACCAACCCACTTTGTCGAGCAAAACCCACCGAAAAAGATTTTCCAAGTTTGTCAAACTTGTCAACATACTTTACTGAGCAAAACTCGTTCGACAAAGATTTTTAAAGTTGGTCAAACATGCCAACCTACTTCGCCAAGCAAAACCCGCTCGACAAAGATTTTTAAGTTGGTCAAACCTGCCAACCTACTTTGCTCGACAAAGATTTTCAAATTTGGTCAAACCTGCCAATCTACTTCACCAAGCAAAACCAACCCAACAAAGATTTTTCTAGTTGGTCAAACCTGCCAACCTAGTTTGCTCAACAAAGATTTTTAAAGTTGGTCAAACCTACCAACCTACTTTGCTCGACAAAGATTTTCAAAATTTGTCAAACCTGTCAATCTACTTCACTAAGCAAAACCCGCTCGATAAAGATTTTGAAAATTGGTCAAACCTGCCAATCTACTTTATCAAGCAAAACCCGCTCGACAAAGATTTTTAAAATTGGTCAAACCTGCCAATATACTTCACCAAGCAAAACCCGCTCGACAAAGATTTCTCAAGTTTTTTTTTTTTTTGGATGAATAAGATTTCTCAAGTTGGTCAAACATGCCAACCTACTTTGCTCGATAAAGATTTTCAAAATTAGTCAAACCTACCAATCTACTTCACCAAGCAAAACCCACACAACAAAGATTTTTCAAGTTGGTCAAACCTGCCAACCTACTTTGCTCGACAAAATTTTTTCAAGTTGGTCAAACCTGCCAACTTATCTCTTGCCCAAATCAGCTTGGCAAGAAGATAAAATTTGTAACCAAAGGGTAGCGTAATGCACATTGCCTTTATGATCCATAAAGCGCGGATTTCATCTGAGCATATTTGACCCAAATAATAGTCTTCATCCACGTTCGGTACAAAAACTCATATTTTCCAGATAATAAAAATCTGATATAATAATTTGATCTTCCAGGTTCCCTTGATCAGAATAATAGTGCATAAAATTCATAATTGATAATACATAAAATCCATACTTCACAGATAAAAATCCGACATAATAACTCTGCCATGATTGAGCAGTGCCAAGACTAATTGTGCTCTTAGTCATTTGGCCAAATCTCAACTCCTTTTTTCTGCTCCTAAAAACACCAGTCATGAGAATAAGCTGCTGATAAGATATGAAATGTGCTAATTTGCATCCATCTCAGAGTGTAGCAGATGTGTCGAAAACCAGCCCAATAAGCATGGTAGTAAATGGAACAATATATATATTATGAACCTGCTTTATTTGTAAAGATGGTGGATACTCATCACTTGATCTTCAAAACGTATTTGAGCATGATATGCCCACACACAAGAATTAATCACACTATTGAATCGGTGGTTCGCACTGTTTTCGGTGATTGGTTTATATCACGGCAACACTGCTTGGCTCTCAATTCAAGTCAAAGCAGGATAACTTTGCTTGCATAATGATGATGGATGTATTCATACTATAGAATTATAATGCTTGTTTTTGCCTTTGGTCCCAACACATCAATTTGAATAATTGATTTAATACAAACAGTAACATAGAGCAAAGACTACTCCAGAAAGCATACCATAATAATGGATGGTTTAGTAAAAACAAACTTCATATCGACCACTTAGTTATCTTATTCATTGAATTCAGTCGATTCTCACAAACGACGCCAATTGTACAGACATAAAAAAAAAAATTACCGTATTTGATGATAAAATCCAACGAAGAAGATGGTCAGCACCACCACACGATCGCTCTCTGCAAGACAAAACACCCCCAGCCGTAGCCGAGGGTCCTCTGACACCCAAGTCAGTCCTTCAATATTATCAAAATATTTAATGGACTAATTTACAGAGATAAATTGTGTACCTTAACCCATAAGGGTGTTGCCTATTTATAATATCCAGTGACTTACTTCTCAAGTAATTTGAATGTTCCAGAAGTCCTATCCCAAACAATCTTTGGTTGTGAAGGACTTCTATATAGATAAGATTTCAAATCCTGATGAGTTTTGCACAACATAAAATACTAATGTAGTGTTTGATAAGAATTTGATAACTGCCATATACATGATAATTTATAATTACGCCACGTGTCAGGACCCACATAATTCATATAGTTATTTTTATTCCCTCTCAACACTTATTAAGTTATTTCTTAAATTTTTAATAAAAAATATTAAATCTTACAATTTCAAACAATAATATCATATTAAGAAACTATATTTACTTTATTCCAAGACCACCACATAATTTCCCCTCTCCTCAACTTATATAATGATAGCCCTCTTGATTTTAATGCCATCACATAATGAACAGGTCCCATGGCTTTGATTATAGGCCTGAGCAAGGAATCCGTGAAATCCGTAATCCGATCCAGTCCAGTCCAATCCAGTAGGTTTTGAATGATTTTTTGAATCCGTGGTTCGGTTCCAAATTGAAAAATTAAAAATCTGTAGTTTACGGATTAGTTCCGGATTGAACCCTACGGTTCCGGATTGGAACCGACCCGGACCGTATACAAATAGTCTATATTTTTATTATACACCCTCATGCGTAGTATCTTCTCTTATTTCATATAAAACTCAAATCCAAACCTAAACTCGCATAATATCTTCTTTTGTTACTTTTGTTTGCTAGTTTTTAGTGTTAATTTGTAATGGTCTAAATACTTATAGTGGAATCAGTTTTCTTATGATTGTTTAAATTTTAGAACAGTATGTCGTTATTATAAAAAGACATGTTGCTATTGTGCAACTAATATGGTGCTATTTTATATTTTTATGAAATTAAAGTGTCATATATATTTTTTGTTATTTAATTATGTAAATCCGTGGTCCTAAACTGATTCAATCTGTATTTAAATGGATTGGTTCGGATTGGTTCCACGATTTAAACGGATTGGATTGGTTCCAATTTTTCAGGAACCGTAGATAACAGATTGGTCTTGGTTTTACCCCAATCCGGTCCAATCCGGACCATGCTCACCCCTATTTGATTAAACTGAAACAAAAGATGTCGAAACTTTAGGCAGAGAATTAGATGGTCATGATGAGTCTTCCATTCCTTGCAAAAAGGCTCTAGCAATGTTTGATTTGTATTTGCAAAATAATTTTAGAAATTAATTTTTTTTTTTAAATTATAAAATTTAAAGTTTTGGATTTTAGGATAATTTCATTTAATTTTTTTAGTTGAATAGATGGGTGTGAAAAAATAAAAAAATAAAAAATAAAAAGGTGATTGATTGATATATAGAATGTGAGAGAATGAGTGAAAAGAGAGAAAAAGTAATTAATTGATAGAACAAAGCTTTGTAGCTCGAATATAAGCCCCCGAATAGCCCAAAAATGTCGATAGTCTCTCTCCATTACTCACACACGCGAATCAACCTTCTCTCTCCTCTTTATCTCTCTTTCTCAGACTCAACAATCTTACTCTCTCCCAACTCTTCAAAACCCTCTCGCTCATCCTCTGTCATCATCCAAAAATCTTAATTTCTTTAATCTTCTTTAATTTCTTTTCACAATATTCTTCTAACAATTTCAAGATTTATTCCCAAAAATTTCAGACAAGAAATAAGAGGGAGATCCACTAGCAAAAAATAAATAAATGAAGAAGTAAGAGGGAGATTAGAAGAGAAAATCCTCATGTACCGGATTTAATTTTTGAAATTTCTTGCAGACAAGGTGGAGAGAATCTCAGGCCACATTGACGGATTAGATTGGACGAGATTGTTAGTGAGAGGATGGTTGGTGAAGAGATTGTTAATATAGAAATAGTTAGTGAGAAGATTAAGTAAAAGTGTGTTTGTTTTGATGATAGTGTGAGAGATAGTTAGTGATGGAATTGTTAAATTATTTTTATATAAAATAAATTAAAAATTATTTCTATATTAAAAAACTAAAACAAATATTAAAACAAACAGGTGTACTTGGTAAAAAAAGTAAAATTAAAAAAATAAAATTTTTATACAAAATAGACTCAATCCGCTCGCTATTTCCTAATCCACTCAAAATCCAGCCAAGCTAACCTTCCTACTAAGAGGGATTACTAAGCCCCTCATACTAGCAATCCTCCCTCCCAAATCATCACCAAACATGCTGTGAGTAGGTCCCACAGCCATAGCAATCCAATCCCATCTCCCACGCCGGTAAACAAACATGACCATAAAGTGTTTTCTATTGCATAGTCACAGATATATTGTGAGAGAAGTGTAGAGAGAGAACAGTGAGAGAGTTTGCAAATTCTGATTCGATTTCACCGAAGAGTGAAGAACCATAATCTACGACTACGTCAACAAATCTGGGTTTGATTTTGAACTGATTTGGGTTTGATTTTGTTTGATTTGGGTTTTGATTTTGATTTGTGGCTGTGGCTATGGCTGTGGCTGTATGTTTGGTTTGGATTTTAATTTTGATTTTGATTTTGATTCTAAGTTTGGGTTTAGAAAAGAACAGAGGAAGAATATGAAAGATAAGGGTTTGAGATTTGCTTGACAGACAAGGCTTTATTCTTGGTGGGTCAAGGTCGAATTTTCTAGAGAAACCAGATGAATTGGAGAGTGGTGGAGGTGGTCTACCAAGGTCGGTTGTTAACAGCAATCCTCGTCATCGTCGACGAACACCCAGGTCGGTGATCAGCAGCAGTCACTCGACTAGTTCTGCTAGGCCACTTGACTTCAGAGAAAAATGATTTGTGGTCCTCTCTCCCTCCTCTTTCTTTGTTTTGTAAACTCGTGGGTTTCACGTAGGTTTAGGGCAACTAGGCCAAATAATAGAACATTCAATGCAACTCATTATTCAAACTACCTAACGGAACTGTAATGGATATGTAGTAGAGAAAAAAATAATTTTTAATATTTTTTTTTTCAAAAATTTTTAACCAAAGTTTTAAAATTTTTTCTTCAAAATTATTCCTCAAAAACATATCAAACAAGTCCTTTTATGATAGGTTGCAAATAATATGTAACCCCCAAGAGCTGCACACCAACATTTCCTGAACTAGTTACGCTGAATGTAGATATTATTATTGACCAAGTTCAGGAACCTGCCAAACGTTCAATCCATACGATTTTGTTATCCCATTTGCCTCGGCTTTTTTCGATTTGTTTGTGTGTTTTTATTTGGGAAAATATTTGGGGCTCTTATAAAAGAGGACCTCTATGATCTCCTTTGATATATTGACCATTAATGTGTTTGAATATTTTTTTTTTTCTATCTCTGACAGTGACATGAATGGTCCAGATCATTTTGGAGGTTGTGGGGGTTGTGTTTTGTGAGGGACTCTATCATTTTGTTTTATTTGTTATTATTATTATTTTTTTAATAGGCTTGCTGCCAATGTTAACCAAATAAAAAAAATATTAAAAAAAAAGGCTCAAGCATCCATTAAAATGATCCATAAATGTAGTTGAGTTGGCTTTGATTGGCTTAATTAAGGACAAAGCATTTCAAATTGATTTAGATTCTGTTATGAGAGAACAGTTTAAATTTAATGGGCCTATTTTGAGGTTTTGAAGCGTTAACTTTTTAAGATTCGTTGGGTATAATATTTATATAAGTGCAATTTAAACATATAGTTACTATCATAATTTTTATCATAAATATTCCATTCAACGAGTTCTAAAAATTGAACAGTTCAAATCACAAAGATCAACCTCGAAATGATCCCACTAAGTCTAACTATTCTCTCAAATTACGTGGCCAACTTAAGAGAATCCAAACATTTTCAAATTTATAACCTATAAATGTAGGTTAATGTATGTACCTATTACTAGTCCCAACTGACAATAGCTAAGAGCATCTTTAATGGTTTGTCATTGAAGCTGCCATTTCTATAAAAGCTAGTTTCGAAAAGTAGTGCTCTAATGGTTGAATATGGCAGTTGTCAAATTTGACAAATGCCAAAGCTTGTGCCAAATTTGACACAAGTTTTGACATCTATCATATGTGTTAACTCAACTAAAACTGACAATTTTCCTTTCAGCAAAACAGATAAATTTTTGCACACAAATGACCAAACACAGAACCAAACACAAAAATTGTTTCATCGAACGACCGGTCGGTCGTCCATCTGGACAATTGAATGCATAGTTTTTATGTTCAGATCTATGTTCGGTCGTGTGTGCGCCTCGAGTTTTTTATTTCAACAATCTTCTTCTTCGTCTTCATCTTCTTTGTGCCCATCTTCATATTCTCCATCAGAAAGAGTGATCGATGATGAGGAACGAACAGAGAAAGAGAGAAACAAAGAGAGGGGGAGAAAAAGGCGATTGAACACTGAAAATAGAGATGAGAAATACAGAGTATTTGAGATTTGCCAAAATGGCATCTGACCATTGGAACCATTACTATAATTTGATAATTTGCTACTATTCATTGTCAAATTATAGCAATAGCAATGTTATTATAACGTTTGTCATTGGAGATGCTCTAAGAATCGAATATTCAATACTAGAAATATTAAAAACAATAAAATAGAGAAAAAAAAAATTACAAATGAGTAGAAATAAATCAAAATTATTGAAACTTTCTCAAAGGTGCAACCGATTTTGTCCAGTACATAATTAAGATTTGTGATATTAAACATAATTCTCACTTGTAATTTTGTGAAAATACAATTAATTTGGATTGTTTATATTTTTTTTTAAGACTCCTTCAATAAAATAAACTTTAAGCACCAATTCAGATGTGAACTCAAAGTTTAAGAAATCCAACCAATACTTGTGTACTAATCAAATCAGCTAGTTGCATGCCCCACAAAATAAAATAATGAATTTCAAACTCTGATTTTGCTCCAAAAAAATCATTTTTTTTTTTTTTTGCAAAATGTTACATGTCACTAATTTTTGTTATCATTTTACATCACTTTCTACATGGATACTTATGATTAGTTTATTTGTTAAAAAATAATTATTATAATATCTTGTAATGTATTTCAATTATATATATATAAAAACAATCCTCACTAAATAATTTGGTCAAAAACGAGTGAAAGTTGCACCACGCAACGGTGAATATCACCCAAATGATACCATGTTGAACATACACCACAACAAATTAAGCTTTTTGAAAATAAAAATCTAAAGACAAAATTATTTTTTAAGGACAAAAAATCTTAATTGACAAAAGTGTCATTATTATATTTTTAGTAAGGAAATTAGACATTATTGATGAATTACTATATTTTTTAGATGAAATTGTTTTGTTCCTAATATGACATTAATTAATGACGTTTTTAAAATTTTATCACTAAAGGTAATTTTGTTGATTTTTCGAAACAACCTCCTGTTATGATAATTATTAGTGTCCTAATATTTTTGTAACTAAATTTTTACTTTTAACAATAAGTAAGGAAAATTATTTATAAATCCTATTTGGGAAACTTATGCTACATATGGTCCTAAGTAAAAATTTATGTTCTCATAAGTCCTGTGGGAAGTTGGTTGACACATTTACCCTCAATATTATTTGTTAATATCATAAACAATGGCAAAATCATATATAAAAAATTGAATATTACCATAAATCATATCTATGTGGATGTGAATTTGAAATTCAAAATATAAGTTATATTTGGAGATTGGAGATTACAGCTTTGATTAGGCAAAATTTTAGGAAACAAAATATATGAGATACGTTTTGTGTCATTATTCTAATGTGAATGGTTGGTTCATTTCAGAACATTTGGAAACCCACAACTGAGAGGAGAAGGGGCGTGATTCGATGGTGAGGTTCAACGGGACGATGGGAACAAAATCCCGTCTCCGATGAACGACAACGAAGAATGGCTCCAAAACGGAAGTGTGGCTTTTCTCCTGTTTTGCAATGTTCATTCATTTGATTTTGGTTAACAACCTATAACTAGGGTTATGTGAATATGGGATTGTTAATAATTTCGGTTTCTTCCAGTCAGAAGCTGGAATGGTAGTTGTATATTTTGTGAGTTTTATGAGGATTACAGGTTTTGATAGTTCTCAGTTTTATAATGTTAGTATATATGTGGGGGTTATCGATTGTGCGTGTTATGTGACTTAGTTGTTAGTGTTCTAGGATGGGGGTTTGGTGGGTTGTCGAATTTTGGTGTTTTGTGCGTAATTCGTTGTTATGTTGCCGAATATGGGGTCTATTTGCTTCTTTTTTTTCTTTTTTTTTTTGGAACCCATGTAAATGATTGTGTTTGGTAGCCTGATTTTTGGGAGTTTGCGTTGTGCTACAATCTCGTTTGGTTGTACACATTAAGTAACAAAAGTAAGTTGTTGAATGTGGCTGGTGCCACACATCCTTGTCTTATGTGTAGTCCAGTTTATGAATGTGAATGAAATGTAAATTACTTTGGAATGTGAATGTGACCCCATGTAAGTAAGTTATGAATGTGAATGGGATCCCATATAAATAATTTCTAAATTTGAATTTGACCTCATTTCTAAATGTTACTATGAATTTGTAGGACTATTTGTAAATTGTCACAGAGAGTCGAATAATGGAAGTAACACAATTCCGGAACGTGATTGTGATTTCACGTCCCCAATTCATGTCGTCACATTCATAGATGTGATTTGACGTTTACGTGGACTACCTAAGTGTCACATTTGTGAACATGTGTGGGAATGTGGATACCTTGTTACGTTTTTGTTTTGTGAAATATGTGGTCATGTAATATACGTTATGATGTTAACTGTATTTTGTATGACAAACAATACAACTTTGGTTAGTGGTTTGTGTTGGGTACATTTAGTTGATATTTGAATTGACATACGTCACATTCTCTTCCATGTGGTCACATTGTTTTCCATGTCGTCACATTCACACAGTGTGACATATCAACCATGTAAACACTTAATTAAAAAATTAAACACACAAGACATAACAGCGTTGTAATTTTGTGCAACGTAACATGACGTGATTCAACCCACATCAAATTAAAAAAAATTAAAACCCTAGTCGTTTTGTGCAACGTAATGTGACATGTATGTAAACACTAAATACAATAACGACACAACACAAATTGAAAGACAAATACAACCGAACGTAACACACAAAGGACATAACAACATTATAAATGTGGGTTAACATTGCAACCTCAGTGTAACTTCGTTGAAGGCTAATGAAAGTATGCCAATGGATGGTTGTATTGTAACAAATTGTCAAACCCATAAAAGATAAGATGTCAGTGACAAATGAACAATTGGCAAACACACAACAACAAAACGCACCAACTAGAGAAGCAAAAACCCTACCTCCTTCCTTTAATCACTTGGATTCAAAATCGGCAAAAGCAAACAAAACACAACCTCCAACCTTCAAGACAACATCGGCCATATCTACATCCAAACAATCAACATTTTCAAAATCCACCGGAATCAACGAAAAATACGACATTCACGCCCACGGACGTGTCCAGTACAATCCACTTTCCTAAAAGCCTCCAAAACATATAATATGTGAATGATATAATAATCAATAATATGGAAACATATAAGGGTATAATAGTACACTAATACTATTTGCTTACAACTCATAATACTTTATGGAATACATTTCTATCTAAATATGACTTGAAACTCTATAACAAATTATATAAGACTTCACATTAAATAAGTCTCCCAAATAGGACTTATAAATAATTTTCCCTAAAAAGTTTAGTTTCCAAAACCCTTATAATATCTATGTAGAAAACTGTTACATATATATATATATATATATATTACAATTATGAAAAATAATGTACAAGGTCACTTTCTAGATTCAATAATGTGTAAATGATATGATTAGTTGATGATTAAAGAATATATGAAAGAGTGTGTTGCCTTTAATATCTTAATTGATTGTCACATCACTATACTTGAAAAGTAGATCTAATTTTTTATCTTAAATAGCAACATTCTACAATTATATATCACCGACTTAGACAATAAAATAGTATTTGGATTCATTAATTGGTTAATGATTATTTCCAATCAAAAAATGGATCATGTTTATGAGTATCCACATGTAAAGTGATAATAAAAATTGGGTGGTGGATAATATTTCAGGCGTGGGTCTGAAACGTCGTTGATTTTGGCATGGATGCGTTAGTTTGGATGGGAAAGCATCAAGAAGCCGGCCACCATGTCCATATCCTGGTATTAGTGTGGGCTTGTCCGCTTTTTCTCCCTTCTTTTCTTTCACATTTCCTTTTTCTTCAATTATAAAAAAAAAAATTATTAAAATATCAAACAGATTTAAACTTTAAATTCTAAATCCTAAATTCTAAACAAGGTAATTCTATTAGCCAAGTATCGACAAACCCATTTGCAAGGCAAGGCAAGGCAAGCCTATACTGGCTAATGGCATCGTTACGTCGCTGATCATTGAAGTTCGGACCATGGCTTAACATCACGGAAGCAAGCCCATGTCACTTTTTTTGCAAGATCATTAGCATTTCGATACTACAATAGTTAAAAAGTCAATATCAATTACTAAGCCCACTAAACTCAAACCCAACAACGCCTATAATAGGGGAGAAATAAGCATTACCATAAGAATATCAAACTCTTCTCCATAAGAGTTGAATTTGAAACCTCACACCACGAAGCGTGTTACACAACCTCTAGGCCATTTCCACCTCTCTTAACTCAGAGAAATTCTTCAATGTTTTTGAAAAATTTAAAATTCCTGAGATATTGATTTGTGATTATGTATCAATTTTAACTAGTCAATAGCAATCCCAATCAAACAATCAAAGACAAATTAACACAACGATTTTACATGGAAAAACCATAATTGGAGCACCTCCAATTGTGATTAAAAAAACATCACGGGTAAAAATTACAAAACAATCCACTTAGAAGACATAAAGGAATTACACAAGTATACTCTCAATTGCCTAGTGAATCCACGCGCGAATCGAACCGACCCCTATGTGCCTCTTCCAGCCCCATCTTCACCTCGAAATTGTCTTGCCCAATGTTGAATCCATAACGCCGATGTCGAATCCACGATGATGAGCCACTTCGGAATCCACCAAAGCTTATGGCTCAAATTCCACGAAATCCACCGAAGAATATCTCTTTCTTTTTTAATAAAACAAAGTAAACAAACCATTTGATATAATCCACTCAATTCATGATATAAACTCTCACAGATATCAAAGAAAACAAGCAAAGAAGCTCCAGATAAAAACCCTAATACCCAAGAAGAAGATTTGGAAGCCATACCCTAGAAACTAATTAAATCGCAGCTTTATAGCAGGCCAATTTGCGATCTCATCAGAATTGGTGGTCAATTTCCACCCCAACTTAGAAATAAGTGCTGAATTATGTTCTCTAGCTTTCCTTATGCCTAGGCCCCCATTTCTCTTGGATTTGCACACCTGTTGCTAATTAACAAGATGAACTTTTTTCCTATTCTTAATATTGTCCCAGAGAAAATTTATGTTCAGCCTATCTATTTGATCACAGACCTTCCTCGAAATTTCCATGGTTTACATGAGGTCATTAGGCATGGAAGAGATGACAGCCTTAATAAGGGTAGTTCTGCCTACTAAGGACAAATTTTTTACTTACTAACCAGAGAGTCTTTTGCCATTTTGTCAATGATGTCTTTCAAATGATTTTTGCTAATTCTGTTGTGGAGAAGAGGAGTACCCAAGTATTTACCTAGGTCATTGGTGATAGAGATGCCACACTTATAGCTAAGAGGAAGTGCTTCTCTTCTAGGAATGTTAGAGGAAATGAACATTTTGGATTTATGAAAATTGATTTTTTGTCCAGATATATCACAAAACTCAAAGAGCACTTCCATAATACAATCACAACTACTTCTATTAGCTTTAGCAAATAAGATCAAATCATCAGCAAAAAAACAAATGGGAAATGGGAAATGGGAGGGCTATTATTGGAAGCCTTGAGGCCCTTCCATTTTCTACTTTCAGTTTTATGTCTAATCATATTAGAGAGATTTTCCATGCAAAGAACAAACAAGTAGGGGAGAGAGGATCCCCTTGGTTGAGGCCTCTCTCCATGCTAATGCTAGGTAAGGTCTCCCCATTCCAAATTATAGCAGAATTGACATTAGACACATAATTCATGATAAGGGTGATCCAGTCAGTATTAAAATTGAATTCTTTATGGGAATGGTGAATGAAGTACTAAGAAATACGATCATAAGCTTTTTCATGGTCAATTTTAATGACCATACCACCAGACTTAACCTTTTTTTACATTTAAGTGTATGAAGGATCTCTTGGGTTATGACAATATTATTAGTGGTGGTTCTTCCGAGGATGAAGCTACTTTGGTCGGGACTGATGACATCAGAGAGGAGAGGTCTGAATCTGCTCACTATGATTTTTGTGATTGTTTTATAGATGACATTGCAGAGACTTATGGGTCTAAATTGTTTTATAGACTCAGGATTGTCCAACTTAGGTATAAGAACAATAAGGGTTTCATTTATTTCTTTGGGCACATTTTTATTGTTAAAGCAATCTTTAATGAAATGGCAAACAGAGGTACTAATAGTGTTTCAATGGTTGTGGTAGAAGACAGCTTGTAGGCCATCTTTCCCAGGGGCTTTGAAGGCTTTTATGCTTCTAATGGCATTCCATATATTTCAGTATTGGATACAGGGGTAAGGAGTCTATCATTGTTTCAAGAGTGAATTTGGTTCTAGCAATGTTAATCCAATTATTCATAAGGTGTGTTTCCTCATGTTGGAAAAGCTTACTAAAATGGTCCATTATGTGGGCTTTGAGGTCATTAGTATTTCAAAGTTTCCATATTTCAATCTGAATGATTAGCTCTGGTTAGAGCCAACTCATTTTCATCATGTTCAGTTCTATGTGCAAATTCCTTGCGTATTTTTTTTTTTTTTAATTGATAGATGATTAATTACAAATATAAAAAATATTAAATCAAACTAAACAATTAGAGTCCAAAATACACCACAATCGCCATAATGTGAGGGACAAATAAATATTATAAAAATTATCAGGCTTCTTTTCTCCATATGAGTTAAACTCGCAATTTTACACTGTAAAATGGTGCTAAAAATGAAGTACTCCCATTTGAGTTCTAAAAAAAATAAAAAATAAAAAATTATCAATAAGCCTATAAGCATAGTTTTGCTCTCAAGAATATTATGAAGTTCTATCAAGTTTTATTATCAACAGTCAAGTTTTATCATCATCATCACCATAATAGAGTATATTAATTTGTGTTTTGGTGGGTAGTGGGTATGAAGAAGTCCATATAATTTTTGTTTAACAAATGGCAGATAAGCATATATGCTTTCCAGAAATGTAACTAAAATAAAGATTACAATAAGAACAAAATGAGCTTTTTATTTTATACTATTATTATTATGTCTCATCTCTTCAAACTTTGATTAATGATTGCAGATACTTTGCCATCTCGATAGAGAGGTTATTTAGGAGTAATGTTCTACACAACTTGATGCTGAACACTTATTAAATTGTCTCCTAACATCCTAATAAAAAGCAGTGAATTTCACAATTTTAACTAATAATATTAAATTGGGACATTATGTGACAAAATATTAGATCCAACAGTGCTAAGCATCACTATTTGTTCCATATAAATAAAATAACAATAATAATAAAAATATAGATCTTTTGGTTGATTCCAAAAATGGTAATGTCAAAGTCTAATTTTAGTATATTATAAGGAATAAGTTGATAAAATCATTTTAATTATGAAATAATAATATTAAAAAAGTAATTAGTGTATCAATAAATGTACCAACTAAATACAATAGGGGAAATTACTATTCAATAGTGTCAACAAAATAAATTATTACAAATTTATGGTAAAGCTTATCATTTTAATTATTAATATTTATAATGTTTGCCATCTATTTGTAATTACTTTTTGCTAATATCATTGTGGTGTGATTTGCCCAATACAATTTTAAGTGTCCCGCGTCAAGTGATGGATCCTATGTGCATGCTTTGTATGTTTTATTTGTTGGTACACTAGTTATGCTCTATTTTTAGGGCTGGTTTGGGATGTCCTAAAAAAGTGCACTTTTTGTCTTTTTGCATTAAAAAAGTTGAGAAAAAAATATGGAGATTTGGGTTAACTTTTTGACTTTTTATGAAAAAATGTGTATTAAAAAATTGTATAAAAAGAGTGTGTAAGAGATGATTAGTGACATGTGGGCCCCAGCCGTACAACCGGCTGGAGTAAAAGTTTGTTGGAAATTATTGGCTAATTTTTGTACAAAGCACTGGACAGTTTTGTTTGGCGCGTGGGGGTCATCACGGGTCCCATTTTAATAATCTGAACCGTTCAATGTGTGTAACTCGTCGAACACTATGTACTTATAAAAAATCATGTTAATCGGATATCGATAGCTATCTGATCAGATTTATTTATTTTTCAATCATTAATTATAACACCATCCATTTGTTGTACATAACTGATTTGATCATATAGTTATCGATATCCGATCAATGTGATTTTTTGCAGACATATAGTACTCGACGATTTCCACACATTGAACGGTTCAGATTATCAAAACGGGACCTGTGATGGCCCCCATGGGACGAACAACGGTGTGTGTGAAAATCACACCCAATCTTTTCTTTTTGCTGCCCAGCTGCTGCCAGCAGCTGCTTTTCCATCAATTCGGGTGTACTTTTTTTTTGAAAAAAATTGATTTTTTAATTTATTTTTTTTTTGTGAATAGTGATATCTTTTTGGATTTTGGAGTAACTTTTTGGCTTTTTGGCTTATATAGTATAAGCCAAACCAGGCCTTAGTTTATTGGGATGAAATGGAATGTAATAAAATAGTGATTCCTTAGCATTTCCTATGGAATGATGATTATTTAAGAAAAATGATGAAAGATGATTCTAATTGTAATGCATTTGTCATTATTTTTTTAGTCGAACCCAACATAAGAATGAATATTTTGATGAAATAATCATTTCATTCTATCTCATTTCAGTGAACTAAACACTACCTTATAATTTGATAATTTTGCACAAATTATGGAATATCCAAGATACGGTCACATAGGAGCTTCATCAAGTAAATTGGGTCCAAAAGGGGCAATTTGGAGAGCAGCAGTTGTGGCAGCATCTGGTTCAGCATCAAATGTTAGTGGAGTGGCCAAAAACAGAACTTTGCTTAAAGAGGCTAATGAAACTCTACAAATGGGGAAATTGCTGGGAGTTAACTATGAAGGCAATGAAGAGGTAGTGTTGTCCAGAATTATGGATCTTGAGGCAAAGGATAGAGAAAGAATGGGAGGGAATTTTGTTGCCGCAGCTTAAAGTGTAGCATCTGGGGGTCAGAGGTAAGTGTTTATGGTGAATGATGAAGCTACTAACATGGAATGTGAGGGGTTTGGGAAGAAAGGAAAAAAGGAATAAAATAAAGTGTATGTTGAAAGCTAGAGGAGTTGATATTGCTCTATTCCAGGAAACAAAGAAGGCATCTTTGTCAAAAAAGGAGATTAAGGAACTCTAGGCTAGGGATAGGTTGGAATTCATGATTGTGGATGCTGAAGAATCTGCCGGTGGCCTATTATGCATATGGGATCCAAGTGTGTTTCAGGTATTTAGTTGCTGTTGTAATAGAAGATTCATTCTTCTCTTAGGTACCTTATTCTTCTCCTTTGAATGTGTCTTAATTAATTTGTATGCACCTAATGAACTGGGTCAGAGAGGGAAACTGTGGGAGTGTCTTTTGAAGCTAAAGGAGGAGTTTTCTAATCCCTGGTGTATAGGAGGGGACTTTAATGAAATAAGAAATATTTGAGAGAGGAAAGACTGTTCTAGGAAGGAGAAGGGTATGAAGGAATTGAATGATTTTTTTGATAAAAGTGAGGTGAATGACTTGCCCCTATTAGGTAGAAGGTACACATGGTGTAATGCCAAGGAAGGGGAGAAATGGAGCAAAATTGACAGGGTTCTAGTGGAACCAAAATGGCTGGAATCATTTAATCTAAAGTTGTGGGGGTTGCCTAGAGTTATGTCTGATCATAGCCCTCTACTTTTAATGGAAGATAAGAGAGATTGGGGCCTTAGACCCTTTAGGTTTGTAAATGCCTAGACTTTACATACAAATTTCTTACCTTTTGTGGAAAAGTGGTGGAGGGAGCATCAGGTGGAGGGATGGGCTAGTTTTAGATTATTTCAGAAGCTGAAAGAGTTGAAAATAGCACTTAAACAGTGGAATAGTGAGGTTTTTGGTAATGTGAATACTAAGTTGAAGCAGGTAGAGGATGAACTTCATATATTTGATCTAATAGTAGAAGAAAGGGAGCTTGAAGAGGCAGAAAAAGCTAGAAGAAGAAAGGCTAGAGCTGAAGCTTGCAGATTAACTAGAATGGTGGATTGGTTGTGGTTACAAAAGTCAAGACTCAACTGGAATTTGAATGGGGATAAAAACACAAGGTATTTTCATGTGATAGTTAAGTGTAGACAGGGGAGAAATGAAATTAACTCTCTAACTATTGCGGATGTGGTATTTGATGATCCATACAAAGTTAAGCAAGAGGTTCAAGCTCATTTTCAAAAACAATTTACTGAGGATTGGAAGTGTAGGCCTAAATTGAAGGGACCATTCCAGTTAGTGAAGGAAAGCCCTTATTTTGATTTGTTAGAAGCAGAATTCTCTGAGGAAGAGATATGGAGTGCTGTTAAGGGTTGTGATGGTAACAGGGCTCCAGGCCCAGATGGGTTCAACTTGGCATGCTTTCAGAAATTGTGGAAGGTAATGAAGTTTGAGGTGCTTTTTTTCATGGCTGAATTCCATAAAAACAGTAAGCTGGTTAGAGGGATTAACAGTTTATTCATTACTTTGGTCCCTAAGAAAAAGAATCCAATAGGTTTAGCTAATTACAAACCTATCAGTTTGGTTAGGTCATTGTATAAAATCCTCACTAAGGTTTTATCCTCAAGGTTGAAGGCAGTCATCCCTCAGATCATTAGTGAGAATCAATCAGCATTTATTGGAGGAAGGAACATTCTAGATGGTATATTGGTGGCTAATGAGGTTGTGGATAGTTGGAAGAAATCTAGAAAGAGAGGTTTGATCTTAAAGCTCGATTTTGAGAAAGTTTATGACACACTGAATTGGGAGTTTCTGTTCTCAATGATGATAAATTTTGAGTTTGGAGGAAAATGAGTGGAGTGGATAAGGGTGTGTATTACTTCTGCGAGATTATCTGTGCTTGTTAATGGAGCTCCTACTGAGGAATTCAGTCCACAAAAAGGGCTTCGACAAGGGGATTCCCTGTCCCCTTTCTTGTTTAATATAGCTGCAGAGGGCTTGAGCATATTAATGTCAAGAGCTTTGGATTTGGGGCTGATAAAAGGGGTGAAGATTGGCTTAGGTGGGATGGATCTTACTCACCTTCAGTTTGTAGATGATTCACTAATACTGTGTGAAGCCAATGTATTGGAAGTGCAAAATCTTAAGAAAATATTGAGGTGTTTTGAGATGCTATCAGGTCTTAAGATAAACTACCACAAAAGTATAGTTAGTGGAGTGGGTGTTCCAGATGAGGAGATGTTTGAGTTTGCTTCAGTGTTAAATTGCAAAGTAAAAACTCTGCCATTTCAGTACCTTGGTCTCCTTTTGGGTGCTAACCCAAGTAGAAAAGCAACATGGAGACCTGTATTGGACAAGTTTAGAAGCAAACTAGCAGGCTGGGAAAGGAAATTACTTTCATTTGCTGGGAGACTTACTTTAATTAAATCTGTTCTGTCCTCTTTGCCCATTTACTATTTGTCATTGTATAAATTGCCTCAAGGGGTTGCCAGAGATTTGGACAAGATTCAGGCTTCGTTCCTCTGGGGTGGATCTAAATTGAAGAGGAAGGTTCACTTAGTAAAACAGAAGGAAATGGCTAAACCAGTGGAGCAAGGGGGTTTGGGGGTTAGGAGAGTTAAGGAGGTTAATGACTGCCTTTTATTGAAATGGAGGTAGAGGTTTGGTGTTGAGAACAAAGTTTTGTGGAGGAGTCATTTGTAGCAAATATAGGTTAGAGGAGGGGAGTTGGAGCCCTTCTGTTAGCCCCATTAGCAGGTGTTCTAAAATGTGGAAGGACATATTATCAGGTTCTGAACAGAGTGGCAGACTGGTGGAGTTCTTTTTGGATAACTGTAAGGTAAAAAGTGGGGAATGGCCATAGAGTTAAGTTTTGGGTGGATAAATGGTGTGACAACTTATGTCTCAAAGATGAATTCCCACTCTTGTATAGGTTGGCAGGTAAAAAGGGTAAGACTCTAGCTGCTATGCTGGAAAGAAATGAGGATGCTGGTAAGTGGGTGTTCCAGTTTAGAAGGGAATTGTATGATTGGGAAAGTGTGGAGGCAATCAGATTGAAAAGCCAACTAGAGGCAGGCTCTATTATTAGGAACTCTGAAGAAGATACACTAGTTTGGATTGCTTCGAAAACAAGGAGATATTCAGTTGAATTAATGTATAGATTTATGGCAGATGGTTTTGGCAGTTTCAGTCCAATTAGTAAAAGGATTTGGGTAAAATACATTCCACCTAGAGTTCAATTTTTTGGATGGCTTGCTTGGAAAGGAAAATTAAAGGCTGCAGAGTATCTTACCAGGATTGGTGTAATACATGCTAATGCATCCTCAGTATGCTGCCTGTGCAAATCTGGGGTTGAGTCACTTAACTATGTGCTATTGTCATGCCAAGTGGCTTGTAATGTGTGGTCTGCAATGCTAAAGTGGTGGGATGTCCAAGGTGCTTTGCCAGATTTAGTGGAGGCTGTTCTTAACTGGTGGGCAGGGGTGAGGTTTAGCAAAAATGAGGTTGATGTGGAAAGCTCTTCCTATAGTTGTAATGTAGTCTCTATGGAACCATCGCAATGAGTGCTTATTTCGAGATGTTGCCCCAAGTGGGAAGGGTGTTTCTGATCTGATTAAGTTTAGAATGGCTATTTGGTTTAAAGAAGTATTTAAGGAATGCATGTTCTCTGTGCATGATTTCATTTTTAATTTGGAGCACATTAGATTTTGCTTGGGAGGTGGCTCAAGGGGTGTTTCATGATGCTACTTAGTAAGTGTAGGCTAGTTGATATCTCTGTGTTTATCAAGAGTGTGTTGTGGTTTGGTGGTAGAGTCTGCTGTGATGATGTGGTTTGGTGCAAATTTGAAGTAAGTCTGTAGTGGTGTGTTACCTGCAGAAAGAGTGTGCTGCTGAGGGCAGAGATGTAGGTGTGTGGAATTAGGGGTGATGGTTGCTGCTGTGCTATTAATCTGCTTCAACTGATCTGATCTGTTAATCTGCTTTAACTGATCTGTTAATCTGCTTCAACTGATTTGATGTTAGTCTAGGTGATCTCTTAGGAGCTGCTGATGACTTAGGAGATGCTTGCTAATGGTCTACTCTTTATTACAATATGAGTAGAAGCTCTTGTGTTGGTCTGCTTTGCACTGCTCTGCCTAGCTGTGTTTTGCTGGTTTTTGTTGCTCTTTTCTTGCTTGTTGGTTTCTCACCAACTGGAGCTTGGAGCTTGTGTTATCTCCAAATTCCTCTTTATTGATATAATCTATCATACTTTGTATACTTTCATCAATAAAGATTTCTTTTACCGATCAAAAATAATAATAATTTGACAATCATGCTTCAATTATGTAATATTTATTTTTATTTTTTTTATTTTCTTTAAAAATGAGAAATGAAAATACTATTTGTGAGTTCATGAGAGAATTAAAGAGAGGATTCTATAAAATTTTCATATTACTATAATTTGGCAATAGTTTTAGAAGATTTATGAAGATAAATTTTTGAGATTGTCTTGTCAAATATTATAGTTTGGGTAAGACTAATAGTAGCCCCCTAAAGATGCTTTAAAGACAATTTTGGCACATGCATAGGAATCAAATTGTGCGACTCAAATTTACCATGAATGTGATCTAACAAGAGTAATGCTACAGATTATGAAAAAAATATTATAAAAATGATCATGAAAGATTTTCCATCTTTGGATTACACACACAATAAAACACCACACACTAATTAAATGATGAAAAATCTTCGTGATGCATTTTATGATATTTTTTTTATAATACCTAACATTATTCGATCTAAAAAAGATGATGAAATTTAATTCAACGGGTCATTCAATGATTATAATCAATGTCATTTTGTAAAATTTAGTTCTACATAACATATCAAAATCAACTTTCGCAAAATACAATATGTATCAAGAAACGTGTCATGTGTAATTTTAGTTATTAAACACAAATTTTAGACTGTATTAACTAGGTTCAGTTGGTAAGGCTCCCAAAAATATTTTTTAACTTTTTTGTGAAAGGAAAAAGTACATACCAATGGATTTGTATAAAATTAATTACATATTAATGATAAACGTTCTTCATATTAATTATTAAAATCATAAGTTTTTCAATGTGTGTAATTATTTTTTAAATGGTATTTTTCTATTTGTAAAACATAAAATATTTTACATAAAATTCTACATTTATTTTTCTTTTTTTAAATTAAAATTGAGTAGTGTCAAACACCAGACAACACGATGTGCTTTACTTTAGCACACAATTCACATTCTATGAGAAGATTGGTAATTTTCCTAGAACCTCAATTATGTTTTGACGGTTTTTGTAGTTTGTTATTTGTAATGTGTGTATACTTTCTTGGTTGGCCCTTTGAAGTCTTATTATTTTTCTTTTTCTTGATTATTTTTATTTAAATATAAGTGTGTTATAATTTATTTCAAAAAAAATCACTTTTTCTGCATATTATATATCAAAAATTCTATATTCATATTGTTATATGGATTGGAATTATAAACCTTCCATTTGGCAAGTGCTCATCGATCATCATCGTAATCATTATATATGTATAATAATAATCACTTTGCTTGGTTTGAATTTTTTAAAAACACTTTCAAAAAATTTTACTTTCCTTTTTTTTCGTACTTTTTTTTATTTTTACTGAATTTTTTAATATTTTAAGCAATTTTTTTTAATTTTTAGACACACCTAATATAAATATACTTAAAAAGTATAATTTTCGAGAAAAAATCTTTTAAAAATTCACTAAATACCAAAAAAAAAAAAATTTCAATATATTTTACTTTTGTGTGTGTATTTATCAATTTTTTGAAATATTTTTTCACAAATATTTATTTTTTAGATATATCTAAGTAAGGTGTATCTAAAAAATTAAAAAAAAAAATCCTTAAAATTTTAAAAATATTTACTAAAAACAAAAAAAATACAAAAAACAAAAAAAACTCAATTTTAAAAAAATTAAATTCAAAAAACTAAAACTAAACATACTGAATAATTTTTAGTCTTATGTACAAGTATCAACAACCATGTACCCTAAGGTATCTCACTATTATTTTTTGGGGCTTATGTCCAATTGCAACTTGAGGAGGCTACTGCGCACCATGCGCAACATTGACACGGCCAATGAAACATTTCCAAGTTTTATTCTAACGATCTGAATTGTTTATTTTTGGGAAGGCATCGCATAAAACGTGCTTGTAAAACTTCAAGTTAATTAGACATCACTATCCTTTTCATCAAGTCATATTTGTATTCAGATTTATATTGAAAATTAAATTTACCATTCAATTTTTTAGATATAAATATGCCTTGATGAAAAGGAAATCAATATTCGATTAACTTGAATTTTTTCATATATATTCTACTTAATATCTTTTAAAAAGTAAACCGTTCGAATCGTCAAAATAAGACTTAAAAAAGGAAAATGTCTCGTAACTCAAATTTTGTAGCTCAAATTTTGTGGCTCAAAAGTGGCTCAAATGGCCAAAACGACGTCGTTTTGGCCATTTGTATGTTGTTCTGTACTCAAAACGACGTTGTTTTGGCCATTTGAGCCACTTTTGAATCACAAAATTTGAGCTACGTAGCATTGTCGCTTAAAAAAATCTCATTAACTGCACAACAGTGACTACTGCGCATAGTGCGCAGCAGTCACCCCAAACCTGTCAAATGGTTCATTGAAAAAAGTGAACATCAAATGCAAACGTGCAGTGGGTTACTAATTTTTGTGGGAGACGATTGATCTTGACTTAGTGCTACTTACGCTATAATTTAAACAATTTATCTGTATAATTTTATACTTCAAAAAAATTTAAATAATATTTCATAATAATTTAGAGAGTTTTTGTGTAAATAACTCTTATGTTAAGTTCAGACTTTGGATTGGCTTTTTTTTCCAAGTCCCTCTGTTTTCATGACCCCCGCCTAACTACCATGTATGGGCCAATTGCCTTTTTTCGAGGTGAGCATCAGTTGGGTAATAAGCAGGTAGAGGCGTTTATTTTAGTTCAGAAAAAGGTAGAGACGTTTATTTTGGACTTGTTTTATTGCAATTTTAATAGATTGTTTATATTTTTCTTTCCTTTTTTACTTTTTTAAAATTTGATATTATGTGTCGTAGATTATTTATTTTTAGTTTTTGCTTAATATTTATGCAATCAAAAAAACTTATTATCCTTGAGCTGTTATAGAGGTTTTTGTTAATTATTAAATTAAAAACTTCAAGTAGAGAGATATAATTTTTAAAATCAAAATTCGTATTTCAACTGAAAAAGACTCCACAAATGGACTCTTTATTTTATTGTAATCCAGTATGTACTTTGTACTATGACCTACATTTTATTTTAATTTCTGTAATTTTAGTTGTAAGAATTCAAAATTCATCAATATCTATTGTTAATTTTAATTGTTATTACATGCCCTAATAATTTAGAGAATGCTTTACCCGTTTTTTATTTTGGTCTTTGAGATTTCACCTACCCTGATGGGTGAGAGAGAACCAGTATTACCAGATATCCAAAGTTGCAGGAGTTCTCATTGATCAAAAATTTATGAACCTCTATTTTGTTTTGTGACAATTAAAGCATAGAACCCTGTCCCATGCTCCCCCTCCACTAGGACTACCTCTGAAAATGTGAATTCGAGAGGGGATCAGACGGCATCTAGAGAGCCCGTCAGATATAAAGGTTGCCGGTATCATTTCTGACAAATTGGCTCCACAATCTTACATCTATACGATGGATACACCTTCAAATCTATTTAAAAGTCATCCATTTTTGGTCACATAAAAATTCCAGTAAGTAGCAAATAAGAGGAACCATGTAATAGTGAGTTTGTTCTTTTTTTCTTCTTTCCTTCTGTTCATGTATGAAACACAGCCAAAAAAACAAAAGAATCAAAACTGCATAAACAACAAATCATCAGAAACTGACTTAGATATCCCCTATCCTCAAAAGGGGTCATATTGAGGAAGAAGAAAACAACCAAATGTAATAATTTACAAGCTTTTCCGGGTTGCCAGCAGCAAGCCACCATTAGTGTTGATTGGTCAATTAGAAGTTTATGCATTTGCAATCAGTATTTGATCACGTGGTGGCGTAACCAGAGGTCATACATAACCATATGGAAAGCATCATATTTGATGGGAGGTGAATTCCACTGGAAGTGCTTTTGGACCTGAAAAAATAAAAATAAAAAATGGCATGAGAAGAAATTCTCCGCAAGTATAATAAATTCCTTGATCTATCCATGTCTTAAACAAGTGGTGGATTACAAAACAGAAAACAAAGGCACTTCTTGTAAAAACATCATTATGTCTTTTCACTCTATCCTTTTGACTGGCAAAATATAAAATAAACACCATTTTAGATAGGCAAAAGGTTTTTAAAAATGTTAAGTAGTCCTTTTTTTCACATCCAAATATTTTAATGGCAAGTCTAATACTTCATATGAACTTTCCAAGCAGTAATGCAAAGGTTTCTACCTTAACTAGATTTTTGTGCAAAGCAACAAATTCAGCATCAGATATGTCCTTTAGTATTTGCTTCAGCCGATACACATCAATCTCCTTGAGTACAACCGAAAATTTTCGCCAATTGAGAATGTCATTGAATGGCAGATCATAATAATTGGACAGTATTACTGCAGAAAAAGTACCCAAAAAATTAATTAGACAAACAATCCAGAAAGCATTACTAGGAAAGATAAAACCACTAGGGAAAAATAAATAAATAAAAGATGTAATCCTAGACGGGGAGGCAATTGCTCTGGAAATTTCACAAATACCCTATCTTATTTTGCATAATACTTTAGAAACTCAACAGGCTTGTGATATCACTTAAATCATTGCGGTTTAGTATGCATTCCTATAGTTGTCTAGTTGACTACTTTGTAACTTAAACATAGCAGTTTGTTTTTGTTAAAAGAGTAGCAAACAAGAAATGGCAGAACTTAACGGTATTCCAACTATTTCCACAAAACCACAGGGCGTCTCATTTATTCCAAACTGAAACTATAAGGAGGTACTCCAAGTATAGATGCAAAAGAAGATGCATATTTTAGAATCTCCCTCAACATAATTACTATTTAAATAATGCGGAAAAACAAATGTAATGCAATCCTTAGTGCATTGCGTTTACATAGTGTAACTGAGGCATTGACAAATAAGTGCACCGTGCAAATATGCAGGACGGAATCCCCTAGTGTTCGGGGACAGATGCCCTGGCAGATGAAGGCACTAATATGTTCCAAGAATTAATCTACAAGTACCTCTCGCCTGCACTTAATAATCTCCACATGATCTAGTCAATTGTTACGAAGGACATGAGATGAGAAGATAGTGACAACCTTATTGCCAAGAACAGGAAATCTTCTCACTATCTCGGTGACCTAGGAAAACTATATTGGTGATCTAGGAAAATGTTGAAGACAGTTATCTTGTCGTGCTTGTCTGTTCTATCTCTATGTACATAGTTAGCCTGGTGTGTGTTTAGCACCCCATCTGTATCATAACTATAAGGAAAGAGGAAAGAAAATGGTTACACAAACAACTTCATGACTTATTCCAACTGCCAAGAACGGTCTTACCGGGAATACATCCATAGTGAATTGAATCAGTTATTCGAGCACTGTTGACCTGAGAACCACCAGGACATATGCAGAACTTAGTCCTGTAAAATTTCTTTTGATATAACAGATGCCCAGTAGCCCTGTTTATTCTATTGTTTGAAATATCAAGCTCCGTATCATTCTCCCATACCCGTGCTAGTATAACTCTAATTTTCGAGTTCCTATGACCTGCCCAAAAACCCAGAGTAGTCCTGCAAAATATGATTATTGTTAGTTTAAGCAATGACTTGAAATGTATGGTTCCATCCATACCACAAAAGTCACAATCATTTTTCATATGCTAAACTAGAATCTAATCAACCCTCTCCAAAAACAAAATGAATTCCAGTCTGTTCAGAATAGGGAATTTTAAGAAAATACCAAATCCAAATCAAGGACCATAAGTCTCAGTTTGGTTAAAATGAAAAGACTATTAGGAAGTAAAAATATAAGACAGTGAAGTGAATGCAAGGAAAGTGAAAAGAAAAGTACCTTTTCAACATGAATTTGGTAAAGAACGATTTCATCATTTGAATCGCATGAAAGTCTAAAATAATATTTCGTTTACTTGCGTCTAAATTACCCAAAACGATGTGTCCATATAAAAGAAGTTGATTTGAAGATAATAAATAAAATGGGAATCCTAACAATTGATAACAACATTTATGGGAATTTTTTTTTTTTTTTTTTAAATTCTGTTTTTTGCAAGAAAAGATAAGCCATGTTTTCTAGAAAATTAAGCCCTTACATGGTTCCCTTTCTCGTAAACCAAACTCGTAAAAAACTATAGATTATGTTCTCTTATCTTTTACTTTCCAAGACTCCCCACCTAAACAAACAGGGCCCAGAGTGCAATGTTATAGAAGGACATAAGGGACTCCATGCAAGTCTTTGTCTCAAGTGCAATAAATCTGGCGATTGGTATCCATACAGGAACATTGATGTGGGATGACCAACTTTAGTTTGATATTCTTGAAAACATAAGTAGAAGCTATGAACCATAGAACAAAGGTTGACCAGAATCCAAAGAAGAAATGTAGAAGAGCAGAATGAACATTATTGACATACGGAAATAGATGCAAACAAAGGCATAACAATCAAAAGACAAAATGAAAAGAAAGTAGTGCCATACTTTGCTGGATAAAGCAACTGGAGCAAATAAATGTAGGAGACCACTTCTACAAGTGATAGATTTACCAAAGAAATTCTATCAAATAATAATAGATAATAAAAAAATCCATTTTACCACTGTGTTTGGTATAAAACCAATTGCAACCATCACATTTTCTGTCCAAACTGACATAAATTGTGACATGAACATGTCAAGAGAGTTGGGAAGAATTTTTTTTAGTTGAAGTCAAATTCTATTGTGAAAATATAAGATTCCGCTTATATCTTCAACCTCTAACTAATTGAAAACCCTAACCCTAACCTACTCACCCCCTCTCACCACCACCTGCCACCTTCCTCCTTCCTCCACCACTCACCACCTGCTGTCTCCCTGTCATCTTCCCACCTCCCCGCCACCCCTCCCTCCTCCCCCACCTCCTTGCTACTTCCAGATTTGATGGACTTGCAGCAGCAGAGCAAATCCCTCAACAAGTAAAGGCCATGTTGAAGATAGTCAGCTCCACTCAACCCACATTCAAGAGGCTATGGCAGCAAATTATTCAGTTAGGGAAGCCAATTTGAATGCTATGAGAATCAAGGAAGGCTTATTGAAGTTTTATAATGGAGTTTTCAATTGAAGTAGAACAATTAATAAAATTCAAACCATTAAGAACTAACCCCACGATGGAGTTCTCCACTTGCATCTGCTAGACCAATCAAGCCCCCATTTGTTATGTGATTTTGAAATGAACTCGTTTTTTTCTTTTTCTTTTTTTGCTTGGGGGATGAACACTTTAACTGTTCATATATATTTATATATAGGAATAACTTAATATATGATTTAATATGGAAATTCAGATTTTTAAATTTGATATTTGATTTAGGATTTTTCATTTTTCAAACATTTTTCATTTTTCATTTTTCATTTTTTTCTTTGCAAGAGAATAAGAAGTAGAGGAAGAAGATAGAAGGGTATAACCACCCTTCTATCACTAATGTTACGGAGTTAGTGTTGCAATTTAGTCCACAACCAAGGCTATATTCACTTCTATCTTAGGTAGCCTCACTAAACACGAGCTAGCTTGCATTGAGAATGAGAGGCCCTCAGCTTAATAAATATTTCTTCCCCATCATTAAGAATTCAAAGTTAAACGTTCAAATTGCACATCTTGAATGGCTTTTTTAGCCAAAAAGTCAAAAAATTACTAAAAAGGCCAAAAAGCCAACAACCTATACCAAAAAGTCAAAGATTCCCTTTTCTCTCTACTTTTTACACATCTTTTCGTAAAAAGCTAAAAAGTCATCCGAAACATACTAGTTTTTTTTACATCATATTTTAGCCAAAAAGCCTAAAAGTTACTAAAAAAGTCTGTTCCCAAACGAGGCCATAAATTTTTTTCAAAGTGGGGAAGACAGAAGAGTTAAACTAGGTTGCCTCCTCTGAAATTACACACAAGTAATTTTTCTATTTTGACTTCATAACAGGAAATTTAAAATAAAAAATAAATAAAATAAAAATTGCTCTTGAAAATGGATTAAATATCTTCCAAGTATAATCAAGCCACAATAAAAATAAAAATAAAAATTTACAACCTAGATAATGTTGATGGGATTTTAGGATGTCAGATTAAAATGTTGCCGACGCCCTATTTGGTTATACCTCTTGGGTCATCTTTCAAAACTAAAGTTGTGTGGGATGGAGTGGTGGAGAGATTTGAGTGAAGGCTTGTTACCTTATATAGACAATACTTATCCAAAGGTGGTAGAGATTTTTTTATAGGTATCCTAAGTTAGCAAATTGACCCTTATAAAGGGCACGCTCTCTAGTTTTCGCACTTGATATATGTTTTTATTATAACTTGTTTCATAGCAAGAAGGTTGAAGAAATTACGAAGGAACTTCCTTTGAGAGTCTTTAGGGAGAATTTCAAGTACCATTTAGTAGATTGAGACATTGTATGCTTGCCCATCAAAAAGGAAGGCATAGATAAACTAAGAAATTTTTACGGAAAGTGGTTAAAGGAAAGTATGGGAGAGATTAGGAAAAATTGGTCCATAAGTACAGTTGTTAGGTGGTTGAGGTTTTGGCCAGATCCTTAGTGTGCTCATAGACCTTTAAGGGAGGTACTTCCAAACCTCTTTTAGTTGGCTATTGATCTTAATGTCACCATGAGGGATTATATTATGCTGCATGACAGTAGTATATGGAATGGAATCTCCAATTTCGAAGAGCGTTTTAAAGGATAGGGAAATTCAATCTGTGGAGCCTTTTTTTTTTCTTTTTTTTTTTTTTTTGAACAACAAAGAATTTTATTAATGAACAAAAAGAAACGAGGATAAGGCATCCTCTACAGAGAAGATAACAAAAGGAAGAAAGTACATAACCCAAACAAGACTACATCAAACCCTTCTACATGTCATGTCACCCATTTTTTGGCTACTGTACAGTTCACAGATTTGGATATTTTGGTTTGGAGTGACTCTAAGAAAATAGTTTTCTCAGTTGCTCTTTTGACTAGGAATTGTGAGAGGGGTGGGATCATTTCATGCATGGAGAGGAATTGGGAAGAATAGGGCCCCTCCTTAGGTTGCTTTCTTCACTTGGATAGTTACTTGTGAGGCTATCCTAACCACTGACCAGTGTTTTGAAAAGCGCGCCTAAGCTTAAGGTGAGGGGAGGCGAGGCGAGGCGACGTAGAGGAGGCACAGTCGAGGCGATGAGGCGAGCGCTTTATGCTGAGGAGATGAGGCGAGTGCCTTATGCGCTTCGCGTTCTTCCACTCCAACAGCCCATCTGGTTTTCTGTGTGGATACCCACATGGAATAAAATCTCATTTACAGTATAAAATGACCAAAACATGGGTCAAAAGAGCATAAAGATTTAAAAAAAACTCTAGTGGAGAAGAAGAAGATGACGCGTCGATGCAATAGGAAGAGTACACGCCACGCCACGCAAGTTCTTCTCTACTCTTCTCCTCTTCTTCTCTTCTCTGGTTCTACTCTTCTTCTCTTCTCTTCTCTCCCTTCTCTCTCTTCTCTGGTTCTACTCTAGTTTTCTTCTCTGGTTCTTCTCTGCTTCTGTTCTACTCTGTATTTTTTTTTTTTTTTTGGCTTTATTCTTCTCTTCTCTTCTCTAGCTCTACTCTTCTTCTCTTCTCTCTTTTCTCCTCTTCTTCTCTTCTTTGGTTCTTCTTCTCTCTCTTATGTGGATGGATACAAATCCAATGATGATGATGGAGGAGATGAAGTTCTTTACGATGATAATGATGTCTATTAAGTTTTGAGTACAATTATGCAACTATAGGACTTATATTTTTTAATTTCCTTTTTGAACCACAAGTTAGAAGCTTAGTTGCTTTGAAGTTCATGTGGATAATCTTAGTACATAAGGTTTTTGGTGGATGCGAATGTGATAATTTATACCTTTTATTAGATATTATATTTTTAATATACTACATATATTTGTTATGTTAAAAAATTTGCATATTTTATGATTTTGCTTTGCTTTTACTATGTGCACCTCACTTTGGTGAGGCTCGCACCTCGCGCTTAGGCTATAGGAGACCTTATCGCCTCGGTGCGCCTGGAGCCTTTTAAAACACTGCCACTGACAACCTTAGAAAGAAACACATGTGGTTGTTTGATTGGTGTTAATATGTTCATGCTAACTGGGTGAAAATGTCAATCATTTTCTACTTCATTGTTTAGTGAATAAAAAATTATCAAACCTGATCTACTCAGTTTTGGTATTTGCTTGGATGATGTTATCCTCAATAACAGAGCTTAGTTGCATGAAGCGGGCGCAAAAATTTCTTAGGTTGGAAGCACCTATGTACATATTTTACATATTAAATATATAAATATATTCTAACAATTATTTCTTTTCTTCTTAGTTGTAAATTGTAATATAGGTTAAAATATGAATTATTATTAAAGACTATATTGTCTTTGTTAAATATAAATAAATATTATGTAAATAGAAAGTACAATAATAAGTTTGAATCGTTTTTCTCTTATTTCTTTGAGGATTTGTCTGACTGAGAAGTTCCATCCCAATTGGGAGAGAGTTCCTTCCTCAACAGGAGCGAGTTTCTTATCGGTTTCTTACTTGGGAACACGGAATCGTGTTTCTGAGTGAGAAACGTCATCCAAATAAGAGTTTCCTGCTAGTAAGTGAGAGCTGCTTGCTTCCTCAAATTCTTGTTGCCCAAAGAAGTTGGGAAGGTATTGTTGAATAGCTTGATATACATTGTTAGGCCTATTTCCTAATAGTTTAAGCTTTTGGGAAAATTGGTGACTTAACTTAGTATTAGAGCTCAGATTGAAAGAGGCATTGGGTTCAAGTTTCTCCGTTGGCATTTGGTATTTTGTCTCCACTTAGTTTCTTCTACTTTGTTTGGTTGTTTGCTGCTTCTTCTGTTTGATTCTTTAGTTGTCTCTCCATATGTAAGACAAGGTTGCACATGAGGGCGGGTGTTAAATAGTTTTATACATTGTTGGGCCCATTTCCGAATAGCTCAAGCTTCTAGGAAAATTGGTGACTTATCAAGAAGAATTGGTAGGTGGTTGCTCTGTGCTTTGTAGACAGCTTGGAGGGTACACAACCAGAGATCTTTCGAGTACATTGAATTAACCTTTTGTAGTTTGAAAGGATTGGTGCTCCTTTCTCTATTTTTTTGGTTGAGAGGATTGTTCCTTCTTGATTTTGTCTTTTCTGTAGTTCATAAGGAATTTTTACGTACCAGTAGATGTACAATTTCTAGGGTTTAGCTTTTTAGTTGTACAGGGTTTTCCAGTTTAAGTTATTTTTTATTTAGTTTACATTACACTTTGCTTATCAAAAAATAATATGTATATACACATACTTGATAATTGTTTATACTACAAAAGCAAGCAATAAAGAGCAAAGCATATTTGCACTTGAGGTCTACACCAAAATATCAACAAGAACATAAGATAACAAGTTTATAACCAAAGCATTCTAGAGTTTCAAAAGCCAACATTAGATGCTTGATCATGTCAAAAATTAAAAGAGTGACAACAAAATGGTGATAAATAACTATGGTGTTCCAAAGGTAGAAAAAATTGTTTGATAATACTTTCCAGCTGTTCCAGAAATCCAAGTAGCATGCAAATATATATATATAATAGTTAAGAGTAGCATGTAAAATTAATTCACAGCTCCCAGATTGTTTAGTTGACATAGAATGGTTCTAAGTAAACTGAGCTCTACCATAATGACTTGATGCCCAGATAAGAACAGCTCTTTTTATAAAAAAATGAATTTGAATATTGATAGATCTTAAGAAGTATCTAGATCTAGATTGAAAAAATGATTTCCACATGTCAATTCAGGGATGTTGATTGCACAATGTCATACACTTCCATGAAATGTTTTACTTTTGGAGTGATTGATACTATCATAATCAGAGTTTAAATCTATGTTACATAGAGCACAAGATAGTTCCAGTATGAGGAATGGGAACGAGAATGTGATACGCCACCTGCTCTAAAATATGATAAGCTAGGGTTTTAAAGATCACACTACTAGAATTTTAGAGACAACTAAATATGATAGCAATTATATTTTAATAGATAAACATCCAATAAAATATAGTTATAAATTAATTATGAAAAACACAATTCTAGAAACATTATGGCCCTTTTGTTTTACGTTTGGTCATGCATATTCCATTCTCTCTAGATTTTAGTTCATTATATTTGGGTTTTTTTTCCCTACAAAAATTTTTTTAAGAAAGTATATAGGAAAAATTTTGGGATCACTAAATTTTCCGTTTTGGTATGAAAGTATGTACCATATTTTGAATCATGTGTTCCGAAACATAAATTGCTGAGATATTAGCATTTTTGGGTAACAATGGTTTAAATCCTTGTGTACAATCATTAACATGTCGAGTCCATAAGGGTCTAAATGAGATCCCAGCCATATCATGGCTAGTTCAATAACATCTTCATAGAAAATTAGCCTCATTGTTATATATGTATTCAAATTGTTCATCCATGGTTTACCTTAATACACGTCTTCACAACTTGCACATAAATAAATAGATAAATAATTATAAAAATAAAAAACCTCACAATTTGCCAATAAGCAACCATAAATTTGTTTAAAATACATGGAAATTTAAAATCACAAAATGTATTGTGAATATCTTGTATTGATCAAAATTACGTTTGCCACATTTTCAACACGAATCACACTAAATGTCAAATAACTTATGTGAACTTCTTATGGAAGACAATAATACACAATACATTGTGAACCAGTTCTGCAAACACAAAAGCCCATGTTAATAGCATAATAAAGAGGGTAATTAAAACTAATCAAAGAACTTTCTCATCATTTTTTTTCTTCTTCAAGTGCATCATGACGCTATGCTTTGAAGTGGTATGAATCCAATGCTTCAGAGTTAATAGGTTCCTTTCTCAAGGTGAAGAAAGGAATAAAAACTGGCTGGTAGGATTTTTCAAGTAGACTAGCAAATCTCTAGATGAAACAAAAATTTATTTTTGGGAATATTGAGTTATTGAAAATGAAGTCAAGAAAGAACCTATATTAAGAGTAGGAAAGTATCAATTAAATAAATAAATAAACGAAGAAGGAAGGAAGAAAGAAGGAAATTGAATCTTGAGAGCAGACTGTATTAACAATTCATTAGCTTAGATCAGCATGATTAAGTAAACATTCCACAGTTTTACCTGTTTTCCACATCATTTCCTCCAGCTGGAAGAGCAAATGGTTGCAGCACTTGAGGGAGAGCAATGTCTTTGTGTGGAATAAATCCCACATCATAACTTGGGGAGCACACAACTCGAATTGAATTCTTTACCAGAAGTGGAAGTCCTTCAGTTGCCCTTACACCAACATCATGACAAGTAACGAAAAAATGATCTGCACCCAGTGTTCTATTCCAGTAAGGATACTTGGATATTAAGCTCTCCACGTAATTTTGGACAATTATGGTCATGTTTTCATAGGACGTTCCCTGCATACCATCATGCAAGTATCATATACCTAGGTAAGAGACCAAAATCCTATCTAGGAGAAGAATCATTGACAAAAAAAATTAACAACCCAATGTAGTAGTAACTTACTTACATCCTTCACAAAATCATTCCACTACAGAAGAAAAATATGGTTATTATGGTCATGTTTTCATAGAACATTCCCTACATACCATCATGCAAATATCATATGCCTGGGTAAGAGACCCAAATCCTATCTAGGAGAAGAATAACCAAACCAAACCAAACCCAACCTTGAGTCCTATCAAATGGGGTTCGCTACATGAATCCTTCTTCTTCACGCGGCCCTATCAAAGGCCATTTCGTTAGTCAAATTAAGTAGATCCATATCTCTATTTACAACGTTAGCCAACGTTAATCTAAGCCTACCCCATCCCTCAACACTCCCCTCTACTGTTACAGCATCGCATCTCTTCACTACTGCCTCTGTTGGTCTCCGTTGAATGTGACCAAACCATCTTAATCGATTCTCTCTCAACTTCTCTTCTATCGGCTACTCCTACCCATTCCCGAATACACTCATTCCTAATTCTGTCTTGTCTACTCTTGCCACACATCCACCTTAACATCATCATCTCCGCCACACTCATCTTATCTACATGTTGTTTCTTGGTTGCCCAACACTCCGTCCCATACAACATTGCTCGTCTAATAGCCATTCTATAAAACTTACCCCAGACGCACTTCTCCACTTACACCATCCCGCCTTAATCCTATGGGCCACATCCGCATCAATCTCCCCCCCTGTTGTGATAATCGACCCTAAATAACGAAAATGTTCACTCTTAGACATTTCTTGATTCTCAATCTTCACTTCTTCTCTGCTTTCATTGTTACTGTTACTAAATTTACACTCCATGTACTCTGTCTTAGTTCTGCTTATCCGGAATCCTTTCGATTCAAGAGCTTTTCTCCAAATCTCCAACTTTGTGTTAACTCTTTCTCTAGTCTCATCTACTAGCACGATATCGTCTGCAAAAAGCATACACCATGGCACATCATCCTGAATATTTCTCGTCAACTCATTCATAACTAAAGCAAAAAAATAAGGGCTTAAGGTAGATCCTTGGTGTAACCCAACAGTAATAGAAAATTCATTTGTCTCTCCAGCAGGCGATCTAATAGTGGTTACCACCCCTTCATACATGTCCCTAATCACATCAATGTAACCTTTTGTCACCCCTTTCTTCTCTAACACCCACCATATTACATCTCGGGGCACTCTATCGTATGCTTTTTCAAGGTCGATAAACACCATATGAATGTCTCTTTTCTTTTCTCTATACTTTTCTATTACTCTCCTCAAAAGATAAATCGCTTCCATTGTTGACCTGCCAAGCATAAACCCAAATTGATTCTCTGACACCTCTGTTATATCTCGCAATCGGCGTTCCATCACCCTCTCCCACACTTTCATTATATGACATATTAGCTTGATTTCTCTATAGTTGTTGCAATTTTGGACATCTCCTTTATTCTTATATATTAGTACTAAAATACTCTTCCTCCACTCATCTGGCATGTTCCTAGTCAACAAAATTTTGCTAAACAACCTAGTCAACCAAGCAACCCCCTTTTTACCCAAGCACTTCCAAGCTTCAATAGGGATATCATCGAGTACTAAAGCCTTATTTGATTTCATCTTCTTAAGTGCAATCTCCACTTCAAAGTTTCTAATCCTGCGATAAAACCAATAGTCTTGGTTTATCGTATTACTAGACATTTCTTCCCCTATTGTTGTACCTCCATATTCCTCATTTAATAGTTTCTCAAAATAATTCTTCCATCTTTCATTAATCTCTTCATCCTTCACCAATACCTTAGAATCCTCACTCTTGATGCACTTAATTTGATTAAAATCTCTTATTTTCCTCTCTCGTATTTTAGCAAGTTTGTATACCCTCTTCTCTCCCTCTTTACTATCTAGTCTAGTGTATAGGTCATCATAAGCTTTCAACTTTGCCTCACTCACTGCTTTTTTGACCTCCTTATTAGCCAATCTATAACTCTTAAGGTTTTCCTCAGTTCTATCATTCTGCCACTTTTTAAAGCACTCTTTTTTTGTCTTAACTACCGCTTAAACCTCTTCCCTCCACCACCAAGTTTTCCTAGAGCTGGGTCCCGTCCCTTTCGACTCTCCAAGCACTTCCCTTGAGATTCTCCTCATACAATTGGTCATCGAGTTCCACATAGTGTTATCATCATCTTTCAAATCCCAAGTACCTTCCTTATCCATTCTATTCTTAAATATTTCTAGTTTATCCCCTTTTAGGTCCCACCATCTCGTCCTACGACGCCCACCATCCTTCCTAACTTGGTATTCATTGACAAAAAAAAAAATTAACAACCCAATGTAGTAGTAATTATTTACATCCTTCACAAAATCATTCCACTACAGAAGAAAAATATGGTTAGTGAATTTGGACATAGATGCCAATACTTGCCAAACATGGTCACATGAGGAGTGACGAAACAACTCTGAAAATTTGTAAGCTAGATCTCAAGATTGGGAACAAATATTACCTGAAATGCGAACTTTACATGAAACAGCAAAGGAGAAGTAGCAAACTAAATAGACCTAAGAAGCATGGAGATGGACACAAGACACAATGATTTTCAAAAATTGCGATATAGATACAACAAAAACACGAAAATAAATTTTTTTATATATTTTTATTTGCTATGTATATGAATACAATAAACTTGGGGCACATTTATAAAAGGCATCAATTACATGTGGGTGTATCTTTGTTGTTATGCTTTCACTTTCTCCCCCTTTTGTTTTCATATATTTTTGTGACCTAAAGCATGTTTAGACACGGGACACAAATGTCCATGAAATATCTGAATGTGTCGTCCAAAAAATAATAATTAAATAAAATTTACACCCCATGTGGCATGTCCGACACATGGACATGCATGCCCACACCGTGTCTGTCCAACATGTGTATTACATGGACACGGAAACAGCCCATTTTGAGATGTCTACGTTTCCTAGAAACATGATAAAATGCATATTGCAGGGTTGGGTAAAATGTTTATGAATCGACTGGTATTCAAGCATCTCTCACTCAATGATATCACACACGTACATACACTTCGTTAAAGATCTGCATGACAATATATATGATATGAGCATTTGCAGTAAAAAATTAATTCACCAAATGCAGTAAACATACTGATTCTTGTCAACCATGGGATGGCCCCACATGCACAGCAGAAAGAAAACTCAATCATGTAACAAAATAAAAATACAAAAATTATGGCATACACATTAATACTCACATCAATCTTCCTGGGTAAATATTTCCCACAACAGTATGACTTCTAAACACTCTATTAGACTGTTGCCAAAATTAGGCAAATAATAATTCATACAACATATAGTCATCATACCCGTCTGCATGCAGTCGTAAAACATCACTAATAAGCAGGGCTCGCAATGAAATGTACAAACGAAGCCCGAATCTCCTTTTCAATGGTTATATATATTGTATAATGCAGTAGCACTCGTACTTATAATCAACATAAAAAATACCAAACTTCAGATTGAGCCAAAAATCTTCCTAGCAAACCAAGTTGGACGTGTAGAATCCTGTCAAATTCAGATGATTGAATTAACCATTTCCCAGACAATTTAGTCATTATTAGATGTATGCACACTCGCTATTTAGCAGCAAATGCTTGATTGCTTCAAGTTTGTCTCTCTCACCACAATAAATCATTTTTCTTCTGTCAAAAATTAACAGTACCACTGTCCTGATCCTACAAAACACTGTTAAGCATGCAATTCATGACACAAAAAGATCAAATTGAATCTCTAAAATGCAAAAAATCCGTCAAATAGAGTCGGAAACAACGTACCTTCCCTCTCATCTTGTGGCATGAGATGGGGATGAAGAACAGGTGAGCCTGATCTGGATCATCCGTACGGAATGCAGAGTCTCTAACATTCTGAAAGAAGTAACCCTCGCTAGCGTACTTGCCGGTGAGCTTCCTCGGAGTCTGGTAGAAAGTATTGGGGTCTCCATCAGGATATATATAAACCTTGAATTTGTTCTCCATCTCCGCATAGTTTAGCCTGAAAATCTGGGGCGAATGATACACATCCGAATAATCCTCAAAATCATGATCTGCGAGCACCTAATGGAGAATGAAATCAGTGAGAAAGAATTAAGCGGGAAAAGAGTAGGAAAGTGAAAGAGAGTACCTTGGAAGGAGAAGCGAGGATAGGGTTTGGAGGAGTTGAGGAGTTGGGTTGGGGAGGGAAATGGGTGGATTTCAGAGAGAGGTAAGTGAAGGAGATTAGGGTTAGAATTGCGAGAGTGAGGAGTGATCCGCGAATAGAGAAGACGGCGGAGGCAGGTGGCGGTAGGGCAGCCTTCGCCGCCATCATTGGTGGAAAACCTTCGCCGGAAAGAAAACTGTGGATCTACTTTTTGCTACAGAGTCTTTCTTTGCTACTTGTAAAGTAGAGGGTTGAGTGAGTGGAATGTGATGTGAGGTACTACAATTCAATTCTTACAAACACAAACACAAACACAAACACTGTGAATCAAATTGGATTTCAAACGCGGAAAACAGATCAATGGATTTATATAGAGGAGATGGGACTTTAGACTTCAACGATTGGCTTGGTTTAGTTACATATTTGATTTAGATGGCTTCTTTTCTACCAATTATTAAGGCTATGTTAGGTCTTAATTTGAGATTTATTATGAGTTTATTTTTATGATTTTAACTGTTCGTTTTGTAGGATTCGTTAAGTACTTCGTGTTTATCAAAAATTATATTAATCGGATATCAATAATTATATGATCGAATTACATTTATCATAAAAAAATTAAACAATAAGTTTTTCTTTTGAGAAATAGTATAAAAAATATGCAAATCGATTACATAGTTATTGATATCGGATGAATATAATTTTTGACAGGCATGAAGTACTTAACGAATCTTACAAAATAAACGATTCCGATCATAAAAATAAATCTATAATAAATCTCAAATTAAGACACAATGGTCACTTTTGTGCCAAAGGCACAGCAGTGACCCATACACATGTTTGGTATGTTGGTTTTGGGTTAAAATAAAATAAATTAAAAAGTCAATAAAACAAAAATGTTACATTCAAATCATGATCATTTTATTTTATCTCTCACAGAAATCAAAAAAAAGTCAAAAAAACCTATACCAAACAAGATTTTTTTAGTTTCAGACTGAAATAGCTAAAAAATCAACCCACATCCCAAACAAAGACTAAGGTAGAAATATATGGTTAAAACATAAATTTTAAGAATAATAATTTATTCCCTTATTTTATTCCTCCAATTAGAGGTTATGAGGCGAACTTATTGGTAGAGGCACGGGCGGTGCAGTTCAGGCGTGTGTGAGAGTAAAATTACAAATTGAATGACGGGTTAGCGGATTAACAAATTGCAGTTTGAGCAATTTTTGGCGGATTGGCGGATTGAAGAATATTCTACCTAATTATCATACATTTGTATAATATATAACACCAATTTGTATAATATTTTTTAAATATATAACACAAAATAATTTTACATAATATGTTTCATATATAACTACTAATTTGTAATAAATTTCATATCTTATATCTCTCTCTCACACTCGTTTTTACTTTAATATTTAATTGGAAGTTAAAAAATATATACGTATTAATTATAGCAAAACGGAACGTTTCGGTTAACGGATTATAAATTTTAAAGTTTAAACCACAGTTAGCAGTTAGAGCGGTACGAATTTATGCAAATCAGTGCAGTTTTAGTGGATTGGGCGGCATTTTGCACATCCCTACTTATTGGTTGGTTTTGGGGACTTTTAAGTGGTGCTTTAAGAATGTTATGATTGGTGAAAGAGATAAGATCTATAATGTTTGTAATTAATGAGAAGTACCACCACGTTGCGTCTTATGATCAACTAATAATTTTTCAATTATAAGATAGAGAGGAGTGTAAGACCACCTCACACGAGTGGGTTACCTCATTAGAAGTAGAATTGAAAGGACAAAATTAAGGGATGTAACACTACTCAAATTTTATTTTATTTTTACTTTTTGGAAAAGCCTATGGTGTGTATCCCTGCATATCATATGCACCCTACTATAAATTAAAATAAGTTTATCATAAAATTTCTTCGTATCAATTACAAAATGTGTAATATCGTCACAAATTAACGTAATAATTTGGTTATAATATTTTTTATTATATCAATTTGTGATAAGATTACATATTTTTTATTAATATTATAAATTTTTGTGATAAAATTTCATATAAAGTATATATAATATGCATCCCTTAAAAAATATACACCAAAAAATTTCTCTTTTTCTTGTTTTTTTTTTTTTTTTTAATATGATATGACGTGCGCCATAAAAAATGCACATCGTCACAGATTTTTTTGATACCATTTTTGGTTTTTTCCTACACCAAACACAAACCACATTCACCTTAAATCCTAACTCACATCGGCAGCAAATAGCCATCACTCCGCGCGGTACATTTGGTAAAATTATAGATACCTTCGCGAAGTTTGAAAAATTACAGATACCTTCTGAAGGTATTATTTACATAACAAATTAAGGGATAAATTGTTATGAAAATATAAACTTCAGAGGGTAATTTGTTATGAAAATATAAACCTCAGAAGGATATCTGTAATTTCTAAAACTTTAAGAAGGTATTTGTAATTTAGCTAAACCTCGAGAGAGGTATATGTAATTTGCCCTTTAAATAAAAAGGAGATTGCCATTTATTAGATTGTTAATTTTAGATTATATAGTTTGATTATTTAGTTATAAATGATACGTATTATATGTTTATTTAATTATGGGATTAAATTAATTATTTTTAAAATTGTTGTTTATTTTTTATTTTTTTCACAAAACTAATTGTTTATTTTTTTTCTTTAAAAAAAAAAAGCTTTAAAATTAGTTTTTAAAAACTAAACCACACATGTCCTAAATATTTGAAGGGAAAAATTATTTTCTTAGTATCTAATTCAAAGGAGGGCTTGTTTAAGGACTATGTGTCCCACACCTCCCCAGGACAAGATAGTCCCAAACACAGGGGATTAAAAGTCCGATTAGACTATTTGTCCAACCTATAATTTTTTAACTAAACAATAGATTACTCAACATGATGGACATTAGGGATGACAATTTGAAACCGGCCCAATGGGAACCCGACCCCCCGTCCCCGATAAGAGTGGTTTTTTTCGGAAAAATATTCCTGACGGGCCGGGGATGGTATTCAAAAATAAATCCCTGGTGACTTCGGGCCAGGGACGGTGATACATATTTCATTCCCGGCCCCGACCCCGCCCCGACCCCACCCCCCGCCCCCCGCCCCGATTATCCCCGATTTATATTATATATATATATATATATATGTTTAGGGTTTTGTTTGGTTGAGAACAACTCCTCTCTTTGAATATTATATATTATATATATGTATGTTTATTGTTTAGAATGGTCTCACTCTTTTTCTCTCTCTCTTCTCTTCTCTTCTCTCACTCTCTCTTCTCTCCACAAAGACGCAGTCGGCTTCTCAGGCCACCGCCGCCTCCTCCTTCGTCGCCTCCTCCTCCTCCTCCGTCGTCTCTCGACCTCGTCCTCTGTCGACTCCTCCTCCGCCAGGCCTCGTCCTCCGTCGTTGCCTTTCGCCTCCTCCTCCTCCCTCCGTCGTCAGCTCCTCCTCCTCCTCCCTCTGCCACGGCAGATCTGAGAAGATCCGCCACCGCCAGATCTGTCTCTATTTATATATATATATATATATTTTTTATTTTATGATGTTGCCTGCCGTTGATGATATTTTTGTTGATGAAAAAATTATGTTGATGATTGATGATGTTGCTGTTTGATGATTAATGATGTTGTTGATGATGATTTGTTATTGAGAGAGAGCTAAACAGAGAGAGAGAGTTACGGGGATTTTTCGGGGTCGGAGAAACCGATCCCCGTTGGGGGCGGGGTTGGGGGGGTGAGGGGTTCTCTGTCAGGGATCGGGACCGGGAACAGGGAAGTTTGTAGCTTTGGGGATCGGGAATAGGGAGGGTGATCCCCGGCCCCGCCCAACCCCGTTGCCATTCCTAATGGACATGAAGTCTAATCTCTCCTTTCAAGCTCTCCAAACAAACACCCCCAAACCGTACATTGCCAATATTAAAGGATTAGATGGCACTGCAGAATTGGTTTACCGGAGGACACCGTTGGATTGTCATCAGCATCACTATTGAGCAAAGACTTTTTATTCTCACCTCTAAAGATATGTGATTCTCACCTCTAAATCTCACTTACTTATAGTCTTTCACATTTGATTTCGATTTAATTAGCGGTTTTGATTTCAAATTTGATTCAACACTAAGTTGTCTGAATATAATATTATTATACAACTAAATAAAATTGTACAAATTAAATGCATATAAACTATTTATTTGGAATAAAATTAGTGCTCGTTTGGCAATGACTTTTTTAGTTGGTTTTTTGGTTTTTTTGACTTTTTTAGCCTGAGACTTTTTTAATCGTTTGGTATTCTTGTTTGGCTTTTTGGCTTTGGAATTGTGTATTTTTTTTTTTTTGTCTTTTTGTGATTTTTGTCCTTTTGTGATTTTTTGATTTTTTTTTATCTTTTTGTGATTTTTTAGTCTAACATGAAAAGCAAACGATCCCTTAATAAGTTTAGATGTTTTATGTTTAACAAATTCAATTAGTTCGGACTCGTTATGTTTAATTTTTTATGTATGAACAAAATACATTTTTGTTTAAACAAAATATAAAAAAACAAAAAACAAAATACAGTTCAACATTAATAATTTGAACAAAATATTTTTGTTCAAATGTAAACATGTGAACATTGTAAAAATGTTTAACTTTTTATTCGAACACATGTTGAACAAAAACATCCTAGAGACTAAACGAATGCGAAAAACAAATACAAAATATCATAAGCAATAAACTTAGTTTTTCGTTGTTGCATTGTTTCAAATCAATAATTTGAATACCATTTTATGGTGTCAAATTTTCAAAAATGATTGATTTGAATGTTCCTAAATTCAAAATTTTCATAGTCAACAATGCTTTTAATAACAGAGAATAGAACGAGCTGAACTTGTTAATTATGAAGGATATTATAAGTGTAATGTGTTAAATTATATAAAATAATAGAGACTCCAAAAATTCTACCAAAAGTTTTACCAAATGTCTCATATGGATGTGACACCCACATGAGACCTATATTGTGTGGGTCTCACTTCCATGTGAGACATTTAGTAAAAAATTTTGTAGAATATTTAAACTCTCTAATATTACTCTAAATTGTAATAAAGAAGATGATAGGTGTTGGAAGATGATGACGATGTAAGATATATATTTACAAGTAATAATATGCAAATAAAATTTATATTTTGAGATTATATTATTTGAATTGGTAGAACACACACCACTATAATAAAAATCTACTGTTATTATAATATATATTGAAAAAAAACGTGGTATATAAATATAATTTTCCCTAGTTAAATCGGATGTGTATTTTTTATTTTAAACTTTACAAAGTTACACTAGCCTAATTCAAGAGAGAAATAGAAAGCATATCAAACTAATTTTCATTGTGGAGTTTGCGAGCATATCATTGTGGTATAAGGTCGTATATAGATATATTCATCCAAAATCATATTGGTCTTAAGAAATTAATGGCAAATGAAATTACAAAAATAGAGCATTTACTTTTTAAAAAAATATGATTTGATCATCGTGAATTTTTACATAAATATTTTATTTAATAAATCTTAAAAATTGAATATTTTAAATCATTAAAAGTAAGTTCTGAAATGGTCCACCAAACTTCTCTCCTGTATTCAACTCAAGAAAATTTAAGTTTGAATAAAAATCTAAGAATTAAGGATAAATCACACTTTCCATCCTTATAATTTGACACAAATTTTATTTCAATCTTTATTGCTTTAATTCAAACAATACTAATAATAAAATTTAAGAGTAATTCTTCTATCTTAATTATAACAAAATAACCAATTTGAAATTGATCTTAAAATCTAAAAATTAATATTGTTTAAATTAAAATAAAAGAGATTAAAATAAGATTTGAATTAAACTAAAAAGGTGAAAAATGTAATTTAACCAAGAACTTTATTTATTGGTTTGTTTGATTTGATGATGATTTCAAATTAATGGAATTTACCTAAAACCAACAAACTTCTCTCTCTTCTAAAAAAAAAAAAAAAAAAAAAAAAGCCTAGATCTAATAGTCACCGCTGGATAACATTAGTAAAAAAGTAACGAGTAACAATATTTATTAGACTACACCTTAAAGCATCTCCCAGTTAATTCAGACTCCCAAGCTTGTGAATATCATAACTCAAAACAATTGTCACCTGTACACTTACCTTGCTGCTGCCATGTATGAGGCATTTCAAAACTGTTCCAACAAGAAATGCAAATTAAAAGGCATCTTGTGGCAATGCCAATAAGGAATTAAAGAAAAAGATTACAAAATTCACATTTATGAAAGGATCCTGTAAAACCTTTTTTCTGCATTTTATGGTCTACTGTCAAGTTCCTTGAACAAAAAAATATAAAAAATAAAAATAAATAAATGATAGCATGAAGGTCAAATGCTATATCCTCTGAGACGTCGGCATAGTCAGCGACACTCCTTGGTCAGGGTATTCATCCACTGATAACAGTTGGTGTGAAGTATAGATCCTCTGATGTTTTGCAGGAACGAATGAACTGTCAGATGTCGATGGCATACCATCATCATTTGTCTGGATTGCTGACGCCGGCATATACACCTTCTCCGAACTCAAAGGCATAATAGCATCACTCCTTTGAGAAGAAATCATGCTTGTGTTCATAAACATTCTCTCAGAAGTTGGATGCATCATCGTGTCATTCCTCAAAGACATTAGACCCATGCTGTCACTCCTGTGAGATGTAGGCATGTACACCCTCTCAGATTTCCGATGAATAGTAGTATCTGTCCTAAGAGATGGACCAACGTTTTCATTCCTATGAGATATTGTAGGCATGTATACCCTCTCCACAGTCGGATACATATTAGGGTCAGTCCTAGCTATAGGACCAGCACTGTCATTCCTGTGAGACACTGCAACCATAATGTCATTTATGTTAGATGTGGGCATATACACCCTCTCAGACGTTCGAGGCATGGATACTGACACTTCTGGGCCCGACAATTGTCTTTCCGTTGCTAGAGGCAAATGTAGCGGTATTTCTTGGTTTGTTGAAGCCCTCTCAGAGGTAGCTGGGCTGGTCAGTGATACTACCGGATTTGGTAAATCCCTTTCAGATGTTGGAGTTAGGGACAGTGATCCTTTATGGCTTGGTAAATCCCTCTCCCATGCTGAAGGCATTGCTGGTGACATTTCTCGGTAAGGTAAATCACTCTCAGAATTTGGAGGTTGCAGTAGGGACACTCGTCGACTAGTAATTTCAGTTTCTGATGTTGAAGGTGGATGTAATGAAACTCTTCTACTTGGTAAATCCTTCCATTTTTGTGCAACTGTTTTTATTTGTGTGTAGAATTGCACACCAGCCTTCCCTGCAATTCAGGAAGAAAAAAAAGATGCTTGGTGGGTATTGGAAGAAAAATAGTTGGTGCAGATGCATAAACACAGAGAGAGAGAGAGAGAGAGAGAGAGAGAGACCGCAGAAATTGAGATCACCAGCGCAAGACGTCTCAGATCCATTAAAACAAGAAAATGGCAATGGAATTGGAACAGGAACATTTATCCCCACCTAAATTAATCCCACATCTTCTCAGCTAAGATTCAAAATTTTAAAATTGAGATGAACATCCTCAAACAATTCTTGGTTTCTAGATGTCAGACAGAGAAGTATGGCTTACCAGCCCAGCCTCAATTTCATTCTGGAAATTCCTTGCAGCAATACCAGATGTGGTGAATATAGAAGCACCATTTCCATACCTTAAATAACAGGAGATCAATGTCATTAAAGCCGTGAAGTATTTCAAAGAAATCAGATTTGCATTGGGGGTCATTGGGTTTCCACTATAACAAATTAATAAAAGAAAAGAAATTCAAAATTTCAAATATTTGATCATTCCAGAGAGAGACATAGAGACATGGTTTATAAAAAGACAACGAAATCATAGTAATCATAGTGCATTGCTTTAATTATACCAGACAGAGAGACAAAGAGACAGAGAGACATGGTTTACAAACGGACAACCAAATCACATTAATCATACTGAATTTCAACTTAATTTAAACAAGTAAATAAATAATAAGGGCCATTACCCAGTGCTGATAACACTAATATGAAGTGGATAGAAACCCAAACTAAACATATGATATCAATAACAGAAATAAGAGTTTAAGGAAATTACTTGTTTCTATTGACAATAGTTATGGCATCTTCTAAGCTGTCAGACTTGTAGTGATAAAAAAAAGAGAATATATGTTAGCTAATCACCATATATTAACAATGAAATAAAGTCATTCATAAAAGCAATGGAACAATCACCAACTTAAGAATACCTGCATACAAAGGAGAACTGGTCCAAAAATTTCTTCCTGCCAAACACAAGTATATAGAGGGCTCAAAAATATGAATCATAACCTAAGGACATGTTTGATTAGCGGGATTAATAGTGAGGAGATTAACAATCCATACGGTTAGTGTAGGATTGGTTTTTCAGTTGGATTGGTGAGATGCATAATTTCCTCTTGTCCAAGTTCGTTTTTCAATAAATATGGAAATATATAATCCCAATTATATGTATGTTTTGTGCTATTAGTTGTAGGATTAAAAAATCAGTTAATTTTGTTGGATAGAATGGCCATTGGAATCTAATCCGAATAATAAAATTTACAATCAAACAACGGAATGTGAGTCCCATGAATTAATAATCTCAATCCTATGCTATAGTCCACCCAATCAAACAATCCCTAAACACATTAACAGAAGTATTGGAAACATAAGGAGATACCTTGTAGCACTCCATGCTGGTTGTAACATCACATAGGATGGTCGGACCCACAAAGTTTCCATGCTCATACTGCGGAACCTACACAAAAAGTTCTGATTCACAGAAGGTGTGCAAGGGACAAGATGAGGCTCATGTTATTAGAATCACACCTTTACATCAACCCAGCAAGGGAAGCAGTTCACTGGATGAGAGGTTCAACTGATTAACTGTTAATCAGTTGAACCGTTTGATTATAACTTTCAAGTTATTTGTAAGTTCTGTTATGTAATTATTCTTGTACAAAGATAAGCATAAATAAATATTAATTTAGGTACAAGACTACCAAAGAAAATATTTAGGTTCAAGTTTTCAGGAGCTCTAAATTGTACACTTCGTTAAAATGGCAAAAAACCAGTTCAACTGATCCACTCCAGTTTGCAGAAAACTGTCCCATGCCACCCCTTCCCTCAGTTATCCCTAAATTCATGACATCAATGATTATGGAACCAACCCAACCATTAGTCATTTAAGTTTTGTTCTAACAAAATTATGCGTCCAATTGTTTGTTCATGTATCCTCATATATCTGAAAATTAGAAATATAATTCCTAAGCATACAATGATAAATAGATTTGCACCAAAATAGTAATTGCAAACATATAGTCAAATAATGAACAATGCTCAAACGGCGAGGTATAAGGACACTATGATGTCCCATAACATCTGAACTGGGTATATTTGATACAAGCAGCAGTACATATTCAAAATAGTTCTTTTAAACTTGACCAGTCCCAGGACTGGAGAAAAATTTTACTGGTAAAGTTGAATTATTGGATCAACTTTAAGTATGATTTTATACTTTAAGTGACCCCATTATGATTATATATTGAATCAACTTCAAGGATGAAATAGGGTATTCGAGCATCACAAAAGACAAGCACATCGCACTCCATGTGAAGTTAAACACCTCCATAAACTTTTGGAAAGTTATAACAAACATCAATGTAGAATAAGGTCATCCGTGATAATCCTTTTACAAACAGATATTCCACCTCTTCCTCAACAGTCCTTCAGAAAATCTTTATAATGTCCAAATAAAAGAGGGCATAAAAGATGATGCACTCAAAACAGACAACACATCACATAGTCAAGTGTAAGCTTTAAAATTAACAATTTACTCTTGCATACATGAACCATAAGAGGCTGATTGCATCATGAAACAGTTTGTATGCACAGAATGAATCCATCAATTTTTTCCCAGTGTCTAGATTAAGATAATGAGTCACCATGTGACACATATTACTTCCAGTTCCAGCCTACATTTGAATCAAACTGTCCAATATTCCAAGGACACAGGAACACCTTGTACTCTTAAATCCATTCTGATCCTAACCACAAACAATCCATCACAGCTAGTTTTGACAACATACTGACATTAATGCACAGAGCAGTACTAACACAAAAAGTTGGTTTTGTTAGCGAATGTTCAATAGGAGATTGCTAAATCCCTATAGGGGTATACACAACAACCCCTCTCTCAAAACATGGGGCCTGCTTATGTGAGAGAGCAGTCTGTGGATACAGCCATTAATGCAATGGATTTAGCAATCTCCTATTACATTACCTCAGAGAGATCAAGTCAAGCAGAGTTTGGTATCATCAATAAATGCATACATTAAAAGATTCAGGAAACACATGCATACCACAATGTCTCTTCCATCAAGAATAAGTCTAGCACCACTTTTGACTCCACTCTCAACTAATCTGCATATTCGATCCTTTGCCTGTGAATTCAGAAAGCAAGTCAAAGACCAAATAACAACGCAAATAAAATGAACACCCGACACATGCAGTATGTTAAGCAATCAGACTCCGGCTCGTCAAACACCCATAGACTGCAGGCGCTTTATAATTCTATCATACTAAGCAAAGAAAACTTTTCCATTTAACAAGAAAAAGTTAAAGCATAACAATTAACTACAAATGTCATTTTCCAATAAGGCATGGCAAGAGTTTCCAAGGTATACTAGCACCTCTTTAGTAATAACTGGTCCAAGGTCTGCACCAGGTTCTGTTCCCACATTTACTTTAAGTGCTTTGGCACGATCCACAAGTTCTTCCTCCCTGGAAATGATTATATAATATCATTGCCAATGTAAGGCATATTACACGCATAATTTGCTCAAATTACAATAGCATTGGACTTGCTTAATTGAAACAAACTGAGTTCATCACAACCCAAACTACAGAAGTGGTTGGGTACATAAACTGAAATATAACAATACAGTTACCTGGCATAAAACCTAATAGTGAATAGAGACAAAAAAAAACTCCACAAGCAACTGAGAAGGAAATTGAGTTCTTTGTGCAAGTGTGCATTGGTTTGGTGGCCAAAAGAAGAGGATTCTAACCAAAGGAGTCAAAAATGAAACCAAACTACCACAATTATCTCGTATGAAGTACTTCATGGATAAGCATACGCAAAGTTTCCTTTACAATTGCAAAAAATCATACATAATGAGATCCAAAGTCTGCAGAATGAATAGATAGAAACATAAAGAGTCAACCCGCAAAAGGTGCCGAGGGCATAACTCATTGTTAAGTATTAGTGTCTAAAGGTAGTTATATCCTTTGTTCCTTTAGTCTTTTATTATAAATATGTGTAAGGGAGAACCCTAATATGATTCGAGTATGTTAATAAACACAGTCGTTCTCTCTCTCTCTCTCTTTTCTTCTTCTCATTCTTTTCTTTCTCTCATGCAAATCTAACATGGTATCAAAGCTTCATCTTCCTCCTTGAAGATTCTTCTCCTTGTTCCTTGTTTCATTCGTTTTTTCCTGTACACAACCAAAAAAATAAAATATAAAATAAAATAATAATATAAAAAAATCCTTCATGGTCGAAATTTAATGGGTTTTCACCTTAGATTTTTATTTTAATTTTTGATGAGTGTTTGAGTGCTTTTCCAATTTTTGTTGATTTTTTAGAAAAACTGATTGATTTTTCGAAAGTCCTTGATGAGGCTGTTTTTCCACCAACTTTTGCCTTCCTCCCTCTACCTTGGGAGCCGACTGGTACTACAATAGGGTTGGGAGACCTGGTTTTGATGATTTGGCAAGGTTCCACTTTGTTTTTGTCGGTTTTCCTCAGCATAGTTTCTCTCAGTTTCTGACTGTTTTGGCCTCCTTAGCCCATGTTTCGGCTCTATTTTTGTCTCTAGAGGTAACTTTCGTCCCTAAGTTGAGTTTGTGGATTTGCCTCTGTTTGTTTTTGCTGGTTTTTGGGCTGGTATTTGTTTTTCCTATTGTGGGGATATAATTTTCAATGGCTGAGGATGAGACTAAGGATACAATTAGTGAAGAAGGTGGGATGCGTCGTGTTATTACTCTTAACGACAATCCCTCTCTTCAAATTAGTTCCGTTAAACTGGATGGTTCCAACTATTTGATTTGGTCACGCTCCTGTAATCTTGCTATTGCTACTTGCCGTTTGACTGGCTACATTACTGGTTCTCTTCCCTTACCGGATGGTGATAACTCAATACGTACTCAATGGATTTCTGAAAATGCTCTTGTTATGACTTGGCTCATCAACTCTACGTAGCCCACCATTAGTCAGAGTTTCCTCTTATTGCACACTGCTCATAAGATTTGGACCGCTACAGCCTAGATATACTCCCAACAAGGTAATGATGCACAAGCGTATGAGTTGAGAAAGAAGCTTTGGGGCTTAGATCAAAATGATAGATCACTCGCAGTATACTATGCTGAGTTGAATAGTTTGTGGCAATAACTAGACTATTACCAAACCTTCCAGGCTATTTGTTCTAGGGATGACTTACTTGCTGGTTTGAATTTGGAGTATGATCAGATTCGCGTCCAAATGTTGAGTCATTCCCTTTTTCCCACCCTATGCGAGGCTTATGCTCTTGTCCAGCAAGAGGAGAGTCAACATAACGCTATGGTTCATTCCTCTATTCAGAATCGTTCTGCTTTGGTTGTTGCTCCTCCTACTTGAGCTCCTCGGCCTAGATCGGTTCAGTCTGGTATTCAGGGTACATTGGTTGATCGAGATTGATTTAAGTGTGATTATTGTAGGAAAGATAGACATGATTGAGAGCATTGTTGGAAACTGATTGGTCACCCTACTCGGGGTCGGGGCCATGGTAGTACAGCTTATCCCCAAGTGCATGTGTCTGAGATTGCTACTAGTACTTCTTCTGAACCTAGCACTTTTTCTCAGGATGAGTTACATACTCTCAGGCGTTTGATAGCTCGACTTGATTCTCCATCTACCACAACTTCTTCCACTCCAGCTTCTTCCAATTTTGTCCACACAAGTATTCTTGCTGGTGCTCTTAATACAACCTCGTCACTTTCTTGGATTATTGATTCTGGTGCCACCGACTACATGACATGTGCCTCTAGCCTTTTCTATTCTTATTCTCCTTGTCCTAGCCAAGACAAGGTTAGAGTGGCTAATGGCACTTTATCCTTTGTCTTTGGCAAGGGTTCGGTTCATTATTCATCTTTACTTTCTCTTTCATCTGTGCTTCATGTTCCTAATTTTTCCACTAACCTACTTTCTATTAGTAGTCTTACTACTTTAAATTGCTTGGTGACTTTTTTTCCTACTCATTGTGTCTTTCAGAAACTGGCTACGGGAAAAATGATTGGCAGTGGTAGAGCACAAGGTGAACTGTACTTTATGGATGTTGTTCCGCCTGACGTCTCATCTCAGGCACTCAAGTGCAATACTGGCTCTCCTCTTCATCTCCTTCATCAGTGGTATCGTTGTTTGGGTCATCCTTTCTTTAGTGTTTTAGAGAAAATTTCCTTCTTTAGTTCGTGATTGTCCTGGGAGTAGTTTTGGTTGTGATGCTTGTGAACTCGCAAAACATAAACGTACTTGTTATCCTTCAATTAATAAAAAAAAGTACTTTTCCTTTTATGCTCATTCATACCGATGTGTGGGGCCCTTCCCTTGTGGTTTCTGTTTCTGGGTATCGATTGTTTGTTACATTTATTGATTGTTATTCTCGTGTGACTTGGATTTACTTGCTTCAAACTAAGAGTGAAGTTTTTTTTGTTTCCAAACTTTTCACAAAATGGTGACCAATCTTTTTAATGCTCAAATCAAAATTCTTCGAAGTGATAATGGAGTTTTTCAAGCATACCTAGAGGAGCATGGCATTCTTTATCAGACTAGTTATGTTAGTACTCCTCAGCAGAATGGAGTTGTTGAATGCATAAATGGCCATCTTCTTGAAGTTGCTAAATGTCCCTAAGTCTTTTTGGGGTGATGTTGTTCTTACTGCTACTTACCTTATCAACCGTATGGCTTGCAGTGTCCTCTAATTCCAAATTCCTCTTCAACTGTTTCCTGTAGCATATCCCACCTCTTTCTCTTCCTCCTCGGGTGTTTGGGTGTGTCTATTTTGTTCATTTGCAACTTCGTACTCGTGAGAAACTTTAAGATTGTGCGTTGTGTCTTTATTGGTTATTCTGCTACTCAAAAGGGTTACAAATGCTATAATCCTCACACTCGCAAAGTGTATGCTAGTATGGATGTCACTTTCCGTGAATCTACGTCCTTCTTTCCTTCTCCTCTGCCATCTCCTCAGGAGGCGAGTGTTATGGATGAGATTGCGAATGAGGAGATGACCTATCAAAATGAGTTATCTTTTTTCCTTCCTAGTCAGTGGACTGTTATTTGTGGTGAGGGAGAGCCTAATAGTTCTCTTGATGTAGAGCCAGACATTGGCGGTTGTTTGGACAGAGTTGATCTTAAGACTTATTCACGGCATCCGAAAGAGTAGGCTTCCCTTGTGCCACCCGACCAATCATCATCCCTCATGCTAGTTCCAAGTAATACATCTCAGTCTATTCCTCCACCTGTAGTTGATAGTCCTGTTGCTGATGATTCATGTCTTCTTATTGCTCTTAGAAAAGAAGTTAGGACTTGTAATCAACACCCCATTTCTAAATTTGTCATATGATTCATTGTCTTTTACATATTGTGCTTTTATTTCGTCTTTGTCTTCTATGTGTATTCCCTAGGGTTGGAAAGAAGCTATCAATGATCCTAAGTGGAAAGCAGCTATGGTAGAAGAGATGCAAGCTCTAAGCAAGAATAATACTTGGGAGTTGGTTCCTCTTCCTAGTGGAAAAAAGCCTGTAGGGTGTAAGTGGGTGTTCACCATTAAGCAGAAAGTAGATGGAACAATGGAATGGTAAAAAGCTCGACTAGTGGCTAAGGGATTTACTCAGACATATGGAATTGATTATCAAGAAACCTTTGCTCCTGTAGCAAAGATGAATTCCATTCAAGCTATTCTCTCATGTGCAGCTAATTTGGGTTGGCCTTTATAGCAATTAGATGTAAAGAATGCATTTCTCCATAATGATTTGGAGGAGGAGGTATATATGGATGTACCACCAGGATTCTCATCTAAGTTTACAATTGGGAAAGTTTGTAGGTTGAAAAAGGCTTTAATGGTTTGAAACAGTCTCATCAAACTTGGTTTGACAAATTCCTGAAGGCTATGTTGAGATTCAGGTATAAATAAAGCAATGCAGATCACACAATGTTCGTCAAACACCATGCAAATAAGGTAATTGTGCTTATAGTATATGTGGATGACATAGTTCTTAAGATGCTGTTGGCCAAGGAATTTGAGATCAAAGACCTTGGTCCGTTGAGGTACTTTCTTGGGATTGAAATTGCCAAATCTGAGAAAGACATCTTTATTTCTCAGCGAAAGTATATCCTAGTTCTTCTTGAGGAAACTGGCATGTTAGGTTACCGACCTACTGATTCGCCAATTGAGACTAATCACCATCTTTGTAGTGGTGTTGGTGATCTTATGGAAAAGGGATGATACCAGCGACTTGTGGGAAGGCTTATATATCTATCCCACACTCGTCCAGATATTGCCTATGCGGTTGGGATAGTGAGTCAATTTATGCATAAGCCTTGTGCACCTCATTTGGATGCAGTGTATCGCATTTTGAGGTATCTTAAATATGCTCCAGGAAAGGGGATTTTATTTTCCAATGCATCTGTGAATACCTCCAACGCATTTGGAGGCATTCACAGATGCTGATTGGGCTGGTTCTATAAATGACAGGCGATCTACCTCCAGTTCTTGTGCATTTGTGGGGGGAAATTTAGTCACATGGTGTAGTAAGAAACAAGCAGTGGTGTCCAGATCTACTGCAGAGGCAGAATACAAGGTTATGGCACATAGTTGATATGAGCTGATGCGGCTCTAGTCCTTGTTGAATGATATTGGATTTGTTTGTAGTGAACCGTTAACACTGTACTGTGACAACAAAGTTGCCATTAGTATTGCTCACAATCCTGTTTAGCATGACAGAACAAAGCATATTGAGATTGACAAACATTTCATCAAAGAGAAATTGAATAAGGGTTTAATATGTATGCCTTTTGTGAAGTCTGAAGATCAATTGGTTAATGAATTTACTAAAGGTCTTAGTAGTAAGATTTTCCAACCCATTTGCTGCGAGTTGGGCATGAGAGATATCTTCGCACCAACTTGAGGGGGAATGTTAAGTACTAGTGTTTAAGGGTAGTTATGTCCTTTGTTCCTTTAGTCTTTTATTATAATGTGTAAAGGAGAACCCTAATATGATTTGAGTATGTTAATAAACACAATCGTTCTCTCTCTCTTTTCTTCTTCTCATTCTTTTCTTTCTTTCATGCAAATCTAACACTCGTATAAACACAATCTAAGCAATTAGTATTTAAAAGGGACTACAGGATTCAAGTTCGATCTCAATTTCAAAGGATGCACCCTAAGAAGCATGAATATGAACACGTGACATGACAACGACACATAAATTTTTGAAAAAATGTAAAACACGACATATGGGGCACATGTGCAAAATATATAATTTTTTATATTTATTCTATCATATATAAGGATAAATAATTATTAGGGTAAATTACAAATACACCCCCCTGTGGTTTGATTAAAATACAAATCGCCCCCTGTGGTTCTGAAAATTACATTCCACCCCCTGAGGTTTCTAATTTCATAACAAATTGCCCTTCTATTAATAAATCATCAAGTTAATTAACAACTTTTAATGATGTTAGAAATATGTTTCAATTAATAATTTAGGCAATTTTATTATTAAATAAGAGAGCAATTATGAATTTCATTTTTTTAATTAATTCTGTTAAATAAAAAATTCTAACAAGGGGCTATATGTAATTTTTCAAACTACAAAGGACAATCTGTACTTTAAGCAAATCTCAGGGGGTGTATTTGTAATTTATCCTAATTATTATATATCATATATATGAATATTTAAGTCAAAGATAATGGGTAGGTTTGGTTTGGTTTGGTTTGGTTTTGAGAGAGTAGTTTTTAAAAATTATTTTAGGGAGAGAGTTTAGAAATTTTTTTGGTTTGTTTAGTTGTGTATTTTGAAAGTAGTTTTGGAGTTTGGGAATTTGGAATGATTTGATATTTTGTTATAATTGAGTAGATGTGTATGAGAGAAAAAGTGATTGAGAAGGAGAGAGGAGAGAGAAAAAGTGATTGATTGATGCGTAAGAGAGAGAGTGATTTTGGAAATTGTTTTGGAAAAATTACAAACCAAACAAGTTTTTTAGAAAAATTTTCCCAAAATCACTCTACAAAGCCAAACCAAACATACCCAATAATTTTTATAGCTTTAGTAGAGGAGAATGTGTATAAATTTATGTTGTTTTTGTTTTATTACTGGATTTTAAATTATTTTATTTAAACTTATAATGTGTTTCATGTGTGTCTAAGTATGGGAAAGTGTCCGACAAGTGTCGTGTTGGTCGATGTCAGACACAACATGTTACTTTCTTAGAAGTGTCCGTGCTTCTTAAGATGCTAACTCTTTTCATCTGAACATTCCAACATGATAATAAAAGGCATCCAATTAATAAATAAATAAATAGAGAAAAAAACAAGAAGAAAAAAGAGAGCATTATACCATGGCATTGAGCCTCCAACAAAAACAGCTGTGCTGAGAGCCATGCACCTTTGTCCTGCAGCACCAAAACCAGCAGCAACCAAAGCGTCCAAGGTAGCATCGGCACTCGCATCAGGCATAATAATTGCATGGTTTTTGGCTCCCATGTTGGACTAAGGAGTGATCATATTAATAGTTACCAAGCCAACAGATGTAAAATTCAAGTGGTGGATTAAGTTTAGGGGCAATAGAACCATTCCTGAGAGAGATAGAGAGAGTACTCACCTGAACACGTTTTCCTGTAGCTGCTGCCCTAGCAAGTGAGTGCATCGCAACCTTGAAAAAAAAAAAAAAAAAAAAAATTTGACACAGAAAAAAATCATACAAGAGCTTTGAAAAAAATTTATAACGAAAAAATCATACAAGAAACACTAATTACTCAATGCCTACAGTCCTATTATGAGCCTGGTAGGAATGGAGGATGGTTGGTTCATATTTCATTTGATGGTTAAGCCAATTTAAAGCCAAGCAATGGCTATTCCAAAAATTCCAGCAGGGCCAGCTCATGCTGGCGGCTTTAGGCCCCCGATTTTGGAAGGTCCCATAAAAAATGTACTCTTTCATGTAAATTATCAGAAAAAAATTCTGTCTAAAGATCCAAAAAATCATAAAAACTAAAAACATATTTCTTGTTCAAAGGCTCATAAAACTGTCCAAGAGCCCATTAAGATTTTTTCTTATCTAAAGGCTAAAAATATTCTTTCAATTATCTAAAAGTTCAAATATATATATACTCATACAAACGCCCAGTATTTAAAAAAAAAAATCTTCATTTGATTAAAGGCCCCGATACTAAATGATGTAGGCAAGGTTTCGAAAAACGGTTGTGGTCACCGTAACGGTTGCAGTGGGTGGTTGTGGTTGCGGGGTGTCAAGGCTGTAGCATAATGGTTGCAGTAACCAGAACCGTAATTTTTTTTATTTTTTGCACAATTTGAAAAAAAACTTACCAATACACATATATTTTTTTTCAAAATCTCATTTATTGGGGTTTAAAATAGATTTTGATCAATTTTTGTTAATATGATCTAATATATTTCATATTTTAAATCACTATAAAATGAGCTTTTTACATTTTATTACAATAGTTAATGACTTTAAGAATAATTGATTTTAAATGTCTACAAAATTATTTTTGACCAATACCTGAACCAACTAAATAAAAAATATTTATAATTATTAAATGAAATGATTATAAAAATAAAAATGGTACCGTAAACAAAAATTATTTTGAGCTATTGATTTTTTTTTTAAAAGACATTTTTTTGTAAAGACAACACTTTACAGCTAACTAAATTAAATTATTTACAATTAAGTATTCAATTAAATGATTATAACAATAAAAATTGTGCCATAAACAAAAATTATTTTTTAGCTACTGATTTTATTTTGTTTTTTAAAAAACATTTTTTAGACAACACATTACAATAACAAAATAAAAAAATATTTACAATTAACAATTAAATGAAATGATTATAAAAATAAATACAATCACTGTTTATATTTTTTTTATTTTACATGCTGATGTACTGAAATAAAAATTAAAAAATAAATTATAAAGAAAAAAAATTCATACAAGGTATATAAATATTATTTAAATGTAGAAGGAGCCTCTAATTGAGATTTTTCTTTAGGCCTCATTGATGGTTGGGCCAGACCTGGATTGCCCACAGGGAAAAAGAGAAATGCAGTAAAAAGTAGGCAATGAAAGAAACAGAACATGCAATTTTATCTCTTAGTAGAAGAAGTGTTGAAGTAGTATTTTGGCACACAGCACAGAACATCAGAAGTCTCATCATTATCACCTAATTACCAATGCCCTTGTCTTAAATACCCATTCAATGATATTACTCTCAGCCCAATGCTCTAAAAGCACTATATAAATTTATTAATATTCTTTAGAACAGAAGAGAAATGCATTTAAGACACTTAAAAGAGTTACAAATAGTGCAAGAGGGCTTTTCTTTAAGTTGAGACAAAGTCAATCTCTACGTGGTTTATGCATGTCCGTATGAATACATCTTCACATGACTGCTTACAACTCTAAGCATAATTTTCCCATATTAGTAAGATAACTTACTGTACTAGGACCAACAAATGATACAGCTTTAATATCATCATCGTCGCAGATATAGTTGACAATCTCCTGCTCGGACAACAAATGCAGATATCAAACAGTGATTCAAGCAAATACAATCAATAAAAAAAAAAACTCCAACAAAGATTAGTCAATTTGTATCAAAGTAAAAAGATAAAGAAGAGGTTTTAAGAGGAAAGGCCAGGAAACGCAACATAAGGTTTATGGGTTACACGAAGCTAAATTCTTCAAAAGAAGGAGAAGAAGAAGGTAGCCTCAATGTTAACAATCACCTTTTCTTTTCTTTTCCCCCCGATAGGATTCACTAGTAACAAGAAGATAAAAAATGAAACACAGAAGTCCTGAAGTCCTATAAATTTCACACAAAAAATCAAGAAAAGCATCGAGTAAATAAGGCTCCAGGGAATGAAGCTTACATTGGTCCCATGAACAATATTTAACACACCATCGGGCAAACCAGCCTCCACTGCTAATGCTGCAAGTATCATTGAAGCCCCTAAAATAACAGATACAGTCATTGACCCTATTACCCATAACCAATTGTAGTGAAAAAAATTCCTAACAAATGCATCGGTAAGAGAAAGAGAAGCATTAGCAATGCAAAGCATGAAAAGAAAAATAGGGGCAAATCTGAAATTTCACATAGATCACACTTTATGTTTCATTAACTTGTTTATAGTCAAGATGACATTTATTTTTATCATTTTATGTATTTTATAGGTTAGAAGGTTGTTTGACAAATTTTACACTTTTTACTTAGTTCTAGGGTATCTCGATAATTTGACAAATTTTTGGTAGGGCTGCAACTCAGGCATGCCCAACCTAAGCAACCCGAGCCCAACCTTAATTATTTATTTTTCATTTTTAGACTTGGGCTAAATTTGTTTAGTCGAAATTAAATTTGGTTTAGTCCTGAGCAGAATGATTGGGCAACCCTAACCCAACTTTAATCTATACATACATATATACATATATAATATTTGGTAAACTTCACTTTACTCCTTTGTGGTTTGGCCCATGCGCAGATTGCCCCACTGTCATTTGAAAATAACCACATAACCCTCATAACCACATAAACTTCACTTTGAGTATTCTTCTCTCTTTGTAAAGATAGTGTTGATTGATTACTATAAGATCAAATGCTACTACGAAAACTTCACTGTAACCCTTTGTGGTTTGGCCCATGCACAGATTGCCCCACTGTCATTTGAAAATAACCACTCATAACCACATAAACTTCACTTTGAGTATTCTTCTCTCTTTTTAAAGAGTGTGGATTTATTACTATAAAATCAAATGCTACTATGAAATCTAAAATACACCCTCTGGCCTCATTTCAGACGCCAATCCCAAACCATATTTGCCATGTACCTTCTCATACCCTTGCTTATCTTTTCTTAGATGACTGGTTAAATCACCACGTCTTCTCTTCTATAGGTATTTGTTGCATTACTCATCCAGTTGATCCCAACGTTGTCTTTTAATATGTTCTTTCAATCCTATTTGGGGTGCATAGATGCTGATCACATTAATTATACTTTCTCCAATTACAAATTTAATTAGCATTATTTTATTTATTCTTTTAACTGATACTACCTTGTCTTTAAGATATTTAGCTACAATAATTCCTATACCATTTCTATGTCTATCTTTTCCAATATAGTAAATTTTAAGGTAAATTACATTGACCTCCCCTGAGGTTTATGACAATTGTAGACACCTCCCCCAGGTTTTCTGAAATGACAGTTTCTTCCCCTGAGTTGTCCTCCATTAAGATGATGTTAGTTTTTTAGTTGGTTTTACCATTTTACCCTTTGTTGATTTGTGAAATGACTAAACTAACACTTTATTGTACAAAGGAGCAACTTAACTCAAAAAATAATTGCATCAAAATTTGCAAAGGCTACTCTTAGTTGGTTTACTATGTGATTCACTTATTTAAAAAATAGATTTTGGGAAATAGTTTTATGAAGAAATTTTTTTTGTTATTGTTTCATTTTTTAAAGAAATTAGTTTTTCATGTTCAAAACAAAAAATCAATTTTTGTTGTGTTTATAAAATTTTTATAATAATAATAAATAAATAATAAAAAAAACATGTTTGCCTTCCTTTTCTTTAAAAAAAATAAAAAAATAAACTCTAAGGTTGTGTTTGGTAGAGTTTTAAAATTATGATTTGAGAATAGAGTTGTATTTTGAGTTTGTGAGTTTTAGAATTATGATTTGAGTGTGGAAAATTTGTTTGGTTATGAATTTTAAAAAGAGTTTGAATTGAGTGATGTGACATATAATATTGAAAAGTGAGTGTGGAATTAATTTTCTAAAGCTGTAACCAAACAATACACTCAAACTAAGGAGTAGAATTAAACTTCAAAAGGTCTACCAAACAGAGCCTAAATTTTCTAGTATAATTAATTTTGGAGTACTGTTGGAGGACTTGTATAGTGTTGTAGGGTTGGTCTCCATTTATTGGATTGGAATGGATGAAGGCTTCGCTGGGGATTTTTTTGAAAAAAAAATCTTCTTACCACATTAGTTCCAATCCTTATTGACAGAAAAGTAACAGGAGGAAACTGAAACATTGTTCCAAAATAGAGGAGATAACAATATCATTTTATAAACCTGTATCAATAACTGTCATAAACCTTAGGATAGGTCAATGTAATTTACCCCCCTTTTTTTTGGATAAATAAAATAAATTTATAGACCAAAAAGCATCAAGAAGATGTTAGAATGTGTTAGGATATTTCCTATTCTATTCTTATTCAGTATCTTTATTTGATGTAATGGGCCCTTTATTTAGGCCTTAACTCACTCCTATAATTATGTTTATGATGTAATATAAAAGAGGATGAGAGACTACTCATACCTTAACTTTTCTCTTCTCAAAACCAATATGGTATCAGAGCCACTCTAAACCCTAGAAACAACGAGCCCCAGTCACTACCACACCACCACACTAGTCGCAGCACCCCTAGGGTTCCTCCACCCCAATCGCCGACCCCTAGGGTTTTGCCAGTCCCCATCACAGCTGCCTAGGGCTTCGACAGCACCCTAGGGCTCGTCGGAGCCTCCTTTTTTCCTTAGCCCGGGCCTATCGGCTGGCTTTGAGGTTTAGTCGAGGAAGTTTTTTCTTCCCTTCTCTGGCTGTCGATAGCCTCTAAGGAACCTCGAGGTCCAGTCGGGTGCGATGTCATCTGGGTAGCTTCGCCTCTTCCTTGTTCTCTCTCTCTTCATGTAATCTGTCTCTTTATGTTATGTACTCTATCTCTCGGAGCCTCCCTTTTTCCCAGCCCAGGCCTGTCGGCTAGCTTTGAGGTTCGGTCAGGGAAGTTTTTTCTTCCCTTCTCAAGCTGTCGATACCCTCTAAGGAACCTCGAGGTCTAGTCAGGTGCGATGTCATCTGGGTAGCTTCGCCTCTTCCTTGTTCTCTCTCTCTTCATGTAATCTGTCTTTCTATGTTATGTACTCTGTCTCTCACCCTCCTTCGTAATCAATTTGTGTAAAAAAAAAAAAAATGTTCTCTTAAATTCTATTTGTTCTTATTGTTATGTTCTCCCATTTTCCGAGTTTGTGAATTAGCCCAGTGTTTGTTTGTGAGGATTCCTTAGTAGAGTCTCCATGGCAGAATTGACTAGTGAGTCTACTACTTCGCAGCTTGCTACTCAGGGCGCAAGTCCAATTTTGACAACTACTATGATTCCCTCAACCCTGGCCAAAGAATCACTACCTTTCTCTTTAATGGTCAGAACTATCTAGCGTGGTCGCAGAGTTTGACTATATTTTTGAAGAGCAAAAGGAAGATGGGATATGTTGATGGACACGTTCAGGCTCCCAGTATCACGGATACGAGTTATGATCAGTGGGAGATTTACCAAGTCTCTTATCATGGGCTGGTTGATACATTCAATGGTTCCGGAGATCAGTGAGGGATACTTGTCTATGGACACAGCATAGGATATTTGGGAGGCTGTGGCTGCTACGTATTCCCGCAAAGGCAATTTCTCACAGACTTTTGAGTTACGACGCTCCATTGACCGGTCTGTCCAGGGTGAGATGACTATCCTCCGGTATTTTACTTTCCTTAGCAATGGGTGGAAGAGACTTGATCATCTTTAGGACTACAAGCCTGTCTGTCCCAATGATTCTGTTGGTTACCGGAAATTTGTTGAACAAGTGCGGGTTTTCAAGTTTTTGGAAGGTCTGAATGTGGAGTTTGATCCTGTTCGGAGTCGTATGCTTGGTATGGATGTGCTTCCTTCTCTCCAAGAAGCGTTTGCTTATATGCAGAATGAGGAGAGTTGTCGTTCTACTATGTTTCCATCTACCTCTTCTAACCGCTCTGCCCTAGTTTCTGCACCCTCTAGAAATAGGGATCGTGGTTCTCGTCCTCCTTCTGATAAGGATACCCTCTTCTGTGACTATTGTCGTCGCCCTTGCCACACCTGTGAGACTTGTTGGAAGTTGCATGGCCCGCCATTTGGTGGTCGTGGACATCGTTCTGGTTCTCATGGAGGTCGCTCTGGTTAGTCTAAAGGCCGCGGGCCCAATGCCCGAGCCCATCATTCTGATACAGTTGAGCCACAGTCCCTAGCTCCAGTTGTTTCTTCCGCTGATATCTCTGGTTTTTCTACTTCTGAGCTGGAGGTTGCTCTTCGCCACTTGCTAGACCGTCAAGCATCTAGTTCATCTTTAGGTAACTTTGCCCATTCAGGTAACTTAGCTTCTTTTACAAGTGCTTTCCTCTCTCATCAAACATTGCCTTGGATTATTGATTCTGGTGCTTCCAACCATATGTCTGGGTCGTCTGATTTGTTCTTAGCATATACCCCTTCTTCAGGACAGGATAAAGTTCGAATTGCTGATGGTTACCATTTCTTCTGTGTCTGGGAAAGGTTTAATCCATGCCACTGCTTCCTTTCCTTTGTCTTCTGTACTACATGCTCCCAATTTTAGTGTTAATCTTTTATCTTTGAGTCGTATTACTCGGGACTTAAATTGTAGTGTGACCTTTTTCCCTGATCATTGTCTGTTTCACGACCTTATCACAAGGAAGATGATTGGCAGTGGTAGAAACGCGAATGGTCTCTATATCCTGAATCAAGCAAATAAGTTGGCTCATTCCTCCATTCAATTACCATCTATTAAGGAAGACCTCTGGCTGTGGCACCGTCGTCTTAGGCATTCCTCTTTTTTGTTACTTAAGCATTTTTTTTCCTTCAATTGTTTTGCAAAATAATATTTCTGAGTTTCACTGTGAGTCTTGTCAACTTGGAAAACAACACAGAGCTTCTTTTGCTCCTTCTATTAATAAAAGTTTAGTCATTTGTTCATTGTTTCATTCCGATGTATAGGGTCCCTCTCGTTTTATGTCTTTAAAGGGTCAAAGATGGTTTGTCACCTTTATTGATGATTGTTCTAGGACCACCTGGGTATATCTTATGAAGGACAAATGTGAGGTTTTTTTTTTGTGTTTCAGAATATTCATAAAATGATTTGCACTCAGTTTGGGGCAGTTGCCAAAATTCTGTGTTCTGATAATGGGGGGGAATACATTGACTCTAGCCTTGCCAGCTATTTTGCCATTCATGGTATTATTCACCAAACTTCTTGTACCAATACCCCTTAACAGAATGATGTTGCCAAGCGTAAAAACCGCCATCTTCTTGATATTGCACGTTGTTTGTCCTTTGAAATGCGTATTCCTCAATCCTATTGGGGGGGAAGCTGTTCTCACTGCAGCCTTCCTCATCAATCGTCTGCCTACCCAAGTTGTCCACAAACACACTCCTCTTTAGGTTTTGTTAGGGTCCTCCTCTTCTAGTTTCTCCATTCCTCCCAAAACCTTTGGGTGTGTGTGCTTTGTTCATAACCATTCTCCTACCCGTGGTAAGTTGGATCCTAGGTCTCTTCGGTGTGTCTTCTTGGGTTACTCTGCCACCCAAAAAGGCTACAAGTGCTATCATCCACCCTCTCGGAAATGGTTTGTCTCTATGAATGTGTTGTTCTTTGAGTCTCAGTCCTACTTCCTCTCCTCACCGGTGTCCTAGTCATCCCTTCAGAGGGAACCTTAGTGTGAAGCGCTTCCTGTATCACTACCATCAGTGATTGAGTAGGATGTTAAGAGTGACTCAGCTATTGAGACTGTTGAGTCTGAATCTGAATCCACAGTGAAAGATGGCAAAGTTTATGTCAGGGACAAGGAAAGAAAACAAGTTACTTGGGTACAAGAGACCAATTCGGATTTTCCATTGCTACCTTCTCCTTCTGATGAGTGTCCAGAATCCTCTTCTGCTGATGAACCTCTAGGTAACTCTATTCTTTCTAATCTAGATGTTCCCATTGCTAAAAAGAAAGGGGTTAGGTCTTGTACTCAGCACTCGATTTCTCATTTTGTCTCCTACACTAATCTATCTTCTTCTTATAAAGCTTTTCTGTCTAAAGTTTCTTCTATGAGTCTTCCTTCTAATTTTCAGGATACTCTTTCTACTCCTGAGTGGAAGCATGCCATGATGGAGGAAATGAGAGCTTTTACTAAAAATAGCACTTGGGAACTGGTTGTGTTACCTAAGGGCAAACGACCTGCTGGATGTAAGTGGGTGTACATCGTGAAGCACAAAGCCGATAGTTCAATTGAACGTTACAAGGCAAGATTGGTGGTCAAGGGCTTTACTCAGACTTATGGAGTTGACTACCAGGAGACATTTGCACCTGTTGCTAAGATGAACTCTGTCAAAGTTCTCCTCTCCCTTGCCTCTAATCTCGACTGGCCTCTTCATCCATTTGATGTGAATAATGCTTTCCTCCATGGAGATTTGGAAGAAGTATACATGGACATTCCCCCAGGCTTTGAGGATGTTAAAACCAAAGGAAAGATATGCCGATTACACAAGTCACTTTATGGCCTTAAGCAGTCTCCTAGGGCTTGATTTGAGAGGTTTACTCAGGCCATGCTGAGATATGGTTTCAAACAGAGTCAAGTTGATCATACTTTGTTTGTGAAACACTCCTCACTTGGTAAGATGATAGCTCTTATTATCTATGTGGATGATATTGTACTCACAGGGGATGATGTTGAGGAGGTTCCTCGGTTAAAGGAGTATTTGGCTAATGAGTTTGAAATCAAAGACTTGGGCAGCTTGAAGTACTTTCTAGGCATTGAGGTTGCTCGATCCAAAGATGGCATCTTCATATGTCAACGAAAGTATGTGCTTGATTTGCTAAAAGAAACTGGAATGCTTGGAAGTAAAGCCTGTGATACACCATTAGAGCCTGGACTAAAGGTCAGTGAGGATCAAGGAGGCGAGCCTATAGACAGGGGGAGATACCAGAGACTAGTGGGCAAGCTTATTTACTTATCCCATTCGCATCCTGATATTGCTATTGCAGTGAGTATGGTTAGTCAGTTTATGCATGCTCCACGTGCAACTCACTTAGAGGCGATTATGAGGATTCTGAGGTACTTGAAATCTTCTCCGGAAAAGGGTCTTTATTTCTCAAAGTATGGTCATCTTAGTGTAGTGGCATATACAGATGCTGATTGGGCTAGATCAGTAACTGATAGAAGATCCACCTCTGGCTATTGTTGGGGGAAATCTAGTTACTTGGAGAAGTAAGAAACAGAATGTAGTTGCGAGGTCTAATGCAGAGGACGAATTTAGAGCTATGGCTCAAGGTGTGTGTGAGCTACTATAGATTAGATTATTCTTGAGAGATTTGGGGATTCATCAAACAGATTCTATGAGGCTATACTGTGACAATAAGGCCGCTATCAATATAGCTCACAATCCGGTTCAATATGAGAGGACCAAGCATGTGAAGATAGATCGGCATTTTATCAAGGAAAAGCTTACTAGTGGTACTATATGTACGCCATTCATGCGGTCTGGGGATCAACTGGCTGATGTTCTCACCAAAGGATTAGGGAATAAACCATTCCGTGACATTCTCAACAAGCTGGGCATGAGAAATATCTTCACACCAGCTTGAGGGGGAGTGTTAGAATGTGTTAGGATATTTCTTATTCTATTGGATATTTCTTATTCTATTCTTATTTAGTATCTTTATTTGATGTAATGGGCCCTTTATTTAGGCCTTAACTCTCCTATAATTATGTTTATGATGTAATATAAAAGAGGATGAGAGACTACTCATACCTTAACTTTTCTCTTCTCAAAACTGACAGAAGATGATAAAGAAATACAAAGCAAAAACCCCCAAAAGGGAGCACCTCAACCATCATCATCTATGAAATCTAAAAAGCCAAACAAATCTGGGTCCACTCGCCCAAACACCCAAAACTTGGAGAAACCTCCTCTCTAACCAAGGCATTGATTGAGCAACCCCTCAAAAAATAAGACAATTCCACTCCAACCAAAGCAATCATATTAAACACAAAGGAGCCAAAGCCAAAGCCTTCCAACGCCTCTGCCCCCCCGAACCCCCCCCCTCCCAAACTACAAAGAACCTCCAACAGCCCTTTGGCTGCACCCACTGCACACCAAAGGTAGTAAAAATAAAAGCCCACAATCTAGAAGCCATCGGATACTGAATAAGCAAAGGATCCACTGACTCCATATCACCACAACACACAACACTAATTAACCAAAACATGCCCACAACGAACCAAATTATCAATAGTAAGGATCTTATCATAAGCCGTTGTCCACACAAAAAAAGCCACCTTGGATGGGACACCTGTAACCCAAATTCGACGCCAAGGGAACTCCCCCACCACACCTCCACACAAACCCTGATAAAAAGAAGAAACCGAGAAAACACCTTCAAAACTTGGCCCTCCCTAAACCAAAGCATCTTCTTCCTTGCCCCTTACTTACACCCCCATAAAAAAAAGTCAGTAAGTCCAACAACTGACCAACCTCCGAATCCTGAACCTACTGATGGAGAACAAGACCCCAAACCACCCTAGCCCTAGCCTCCAAATCCACCACAAGAAGAAAAATCAACAGAAACCGAGCTTGCAAAACCTCTTCACCACACCACCTATCCTGTCAACACTGCACCCTCTCTCTTGAACCCACTTGAAACAAGACAAGTTCCTAGAACTCCCCCCTGCCTAGCCAAATACCTTTCCATAGCCCACAACCATGCGACCCACCCATACTTTCCATACTCTATTCCCCCCGACTCACTCCATACTTCATAGCCAACACCCCGACACCACAACCTATCCCTCTTCCAAGCAAACCGCCATAACCACTTGTTAGAATAGGAAATAATTGATTGTATTTTATCCTTATTTATTCCCTTGATTGGTGTAATAGGCTGGACCATATATTATGCCTTATGGCACTCCTTTAATTACTCAGTATTATCAATATAAAAGGGAATGAAGTCTAACTCATTCCCTAACTCTTTCTCTTCTCTAAACCTACATGGTATCAGAGCCCTCTTCAGGGGGAGCCTTGGTGTGAAGACATTCCTGTTCCACTTCTGCCCGTGGTTGAACAGATAGAGGATAATGAGCCAGCAGTTGTTTGTCTGATCCAGAATGTAGAGACTATGGTCCTCGCTACCACTGCCAATCCTCTTCCTCATGATAAGATCTTGAAAAAGACAATGATCAGGAAAAAAACGTTACGCTACAATTTAAGTCAAAGGTAATATGACTCAAAGATAAAAGATTAACACTGAAATTGGGAACATAGAGGACAGAAGACAAAGGAAAGAAAGAGGTGGCATGAATTAAACATTTCCTTGATACAGACGAAATAGTACCATCAGCAATAAGCACTTTTTCCTGACCTGAGAAGGGGTTATACTCTGAAAATAAATTACAAGAGCTAGACATATGGTCAGAAGCACCAGAATCAATAATCCATGATACAGTCGTATGAGATAGCAATGCACATAGAGAGGAAGCCAAGTTAACTGAATTGGCAAAGGAAGAAGAGGATGCCCCTGTAGCAGAAGTGGAGGCTCGACGGTCTAGCAAGTGGCGAAGAGCAATATCAAAATCCGAGGCAGATAACCCCGAAACATCAGCAGCGGAGGAGACAACTGGAGATGAAGATGGTGGCTCAACAGTGTCTAAAAGATGGACTCGTGCATTGGCCCCTTGGCCTTTAGTACTAGACCGGCCCCCTCGAGTACCAGGACGGTCTCCTCGACCAGCAGAGGGAGTTCCATGCAGCTTCCAACAAGTCTCTCGTGTGTGGCAAGGTCAATGATAGTAGTTACAGTAAAGATTATCCTTCTCAGAGGAAGGACGAGAACCCCGAGTCACACGGCCGCCATTGTGAGAGGGTGCAGAATCATTTGCTAAGGGTTTCACTCAGACTTATGGGGTAGATTACTAGGAAACATTTGCACCAGTTGCTAAGATGAACTCTGTGAGAATCTTAGGCTCCGTTTGGTAGAGCTTCCCAGAGTTAATTCCACCGCTTGGTTTGAGGTAGGTGTTTGGTTATAGTTTTCAAAAATTGATTTGACACCCACTTTTACAAACACATCTATCCGGTCATCCCCCCAGACGTCCAGTCGGTTGACCAAAACAATGTTCAGTTTTTTTTTTTTTTTTTTTGGCACCTATTATTTTTATATTTTAAATAAAAAAAAAAATTCAAATTTTTTTTAAAATTTTTTATGAGCTTTGAATAGAATTTTGAGTTATGTGTTTGGTTATGAGTTGTAAGTTTTTTAATCAAATATCATATGTTACATCATTCATTTCAAACTCAATTCAAAACTCTTTTCAAAACTTATATAACCAAACAAATTTTTCGCACTCAAATCATAATTCTAAAACTCGACCAAACGCTACCTTACTCTCTCTTGCTGAAAATTTGAATTAGCCACTTCATCAGTTTGATGTAAAGAATGTTTTCCTTCATGGAGACCTTGCAGAAGAGGTCTATATGAATATTCCCCCTAGTTTTGCAGATGCTAAGTCCAAAGGTAAAGTATGTAGGCTTCGAAAGTCGCTTTACGGACTAAAGCAGTCTCTTAGGGTTTGGTTTGAAAGGTTTGCTCAAGCTATGCTTAAATATGGGTTCAAGCAAAGTCAAGCTGATCACACCTTGTTTGTGAAACACTCCTCACATGGTAAGACCACAGCTCTCATTGTTTATGTCGATGATATTGTTCTGACAGGGGATGACGTAGAGGAGATTCCTCGGTTAAAGGAATACTTAGCCAAGGAGTTTGAAATCAAATACTTGGGTAGTTTGAAGTATTTCCTGGGTATTGAAGTAACTAGGAGCAAAGATGGCATCATCATATGTCAGAGAAAGTATATACTTGACTTGCTAAAGGAAACTGGATTACTTGGAGGTAGACCATGTGATACATCTCTAGAACCAGGCCAGAAACTCACTGAGGATCAAGAGGGAGAGCCAGTGGACAAGGAGAGATATTAGAGACTAGTGGGCAAACTCATATACTTATCCCACTCACGTCCAGACATTGTCATTGCCGTGAGCATGGTGAGTCAGTTTATGCATGCTCCTAGAACTTCCCACTTAGAGGCAGTTATGAAAATTCTGAGATACCTGAAGTCTTCTCCTGGAAAGGGTCTCTATTTTTCAAAACATGGCCATCTCAGTGTGGAGGCATTTACTGATGCAGATTAGGCTGGATTAGTCATTAACAAACGATCAACTTCCGAATACTGCACATTTGTTGGTGGCAACCTAGTCACATGACGAAGTAAAAAACAGAATGTGGTTGTTAGATCTAGTGTTGAGATAGAATTCAGGGCTATGGCTCAGGGTGTATATGAGTTACTATGGATTAAACTATTGTTGGGAGACTTGGGAATCCATCAGACTGACTCCATGCAACTATACTGTGACAACAAGGCTGCAATCAACATAGTTCATGATCCAGTTCAACATGATAGAACTAAGTATGTGGAGATTGATAGGCATTTCATCAAGGAAAAACTCGCTAGTGGTATCATATGTATTCCATTTGTGAAGACTGGAGACCAACTAGATGATGCTCTCGCCAAGGGGCTAGGGAGCAAACCATTTCATGGCATTCTCAACAAGCTGGGCATGAGAAATATCTTCGCACCAGCTTGAGGGGAGTGTTAGAATAGGAAATAATTGATTGTATTTTATCCTTATTTATTCCCTTGATTGGTGTAATGGCTGGACCATATATTATGCCTTATGTCACTCTTGTAATTACTCAGTATTATCAATATAAAAGGGAATGAAGTCTGACTCATTCCCTAACTCTTTCTCTTCTCTAAACCTACACTATTTCCCCAACAAAGCAAAATTAACAATAGACAACCCCACACCCCCAAGCCCCGTACCTCCTTAGGCCGACAAATACACTCCCAAGTAACTAAATGATACCTAAACACATCCCCGCCTCCTCAAAACAAAAAAATCCTGCTACAACTTCTCCAAACTACACGCCACTGACACTGGAATCACATGCACCAGTATTTTATATTTTCTTTGCTTTTTCATATACCTACTTAATTTCTTGTAAACATACTATATTAACTTTCCTTCTAAACATTGCGTCTACTAATTCCATAGTTTTATCTGTTAGTGTCCCTATATTCCAAGTTACTGATCTAAACCTACAATGTTGGCTAACTTCTTTACCTGCATTCATCCAAGAAAGCACAGGGACCTTTGCCTATTTTCACCTCACCCGGGTGCCGATTTGGCACCACTTGCCTATTTGGACACTAAATAAATCCGTACCATAATCCCAAAAAATAGTTGATGTTAACTCTTACAACTAATTCTAGAAATCCTGCATCTTTGGAAAAGCAACAAGACATTTAAGAAAATATAATTGTCTATGTTCATAATAGGGCTGTTCATATAACCGAACCCCCCAAAAAACCACCCAACCTGACCAATCTGAGGCGGTGTTTGGGAAGGATTTTTTTTTGTTTTTTTTTCACCAAAAGGCAAATTGGTTACAAAACCAAAAAAAAAAAAATCCAAACAAAATATCACATCAAACCCCATAATTATTTTACTTTTTCTCTCACAAACATCACATCCAACCAAAAAAAACCCAACTATCTTCTTAAACACAAAAAAAAATTTCTCCAATAATATCTTACAACTAAAAAAATCTACAAAAAAACCCACTTCCCAAACACCCACTGAATGTGTCACGGACAGTTTCAAAGCTCCTTTGGTCGAAATCGGGTCAGATTCAGCAAATTTATTCAACTTATGGTCAAGTCACGAGTGTGGCGAAGGATAATCCGTCAAACTCGAACCGAACTGACATTTATACATGGTGCTGAGGTTTCTACATGTTGGCTCACTTGATGACATTTATGTTTCCAAGATTTAGCCTTATCTGAGGATTACATTTATCTTTTCAAAGACTCTGGTCTTTCCAAGACTTTCAGCCTTACCACCTTCCTCCCTCAGACTTCCACTTTGCCTCTTTCACCCTTTCATTTCCCTCACACCCTCTTGTGTCTCTCACAGCTCCCATATTCTCACCCCTCTCGTCTCTTACCTTCTCATACTCTCACCCTTTCATCTGATTCCAGAAACCCCTTCCCCTTTAATCTCCTTCTAGTGGCGATTGTGCTAATCGATGTATGATGGTTCTCTATGACACGATGACCATGGTGCGCACTGCTCAAATCCAAAAGAATGTGATGATGGTGCTCAGATTTCTGACGACGTATATGACGATGAGAGCTTTCCCCTCTCTGATCTCCCTCATCCTTTTCTTTCTCATCAAGTTACCCCTAAACTTCACCACTGCATTTTTCTTTCCAAATCTTTTTTTTTTTTTATGAGAAGTGAGATGATTTTTTGGGATATTTGTTATAGGTTTGTCACTACTGCACCTCTGCAATTGTTTTTTTATTTTATTTTATTTTATTTTTTTGCTGGTTAGATGCACTATACTTTATTATTCAGTTTCACTCGATCTGACCAACAAACCGTACAACCCAATCTGTGGGGGTTCAAGCAATACAACAGTCAAAATCATATGGATTTTCTTTCAGCCCAATCTGGTCGGGTCGAGTGATGAGGGGATGGTAAAACCAATCCAACTCCAACAGCCCTAGTTCATAGGATGCCCTATAACGTCAAAAAATGAACATGAACAATCCATATGCATTAATATTCTGAGATTTTCTAAACTGTTTCACAATCGATAAACCAAACCAAGTCTTAAGTCCCATCAAATGGGGTCGGCTACATGAATCCTTCTTCTTCACTCGACTCTATCAACATTCATTTGGTTAGTCAAATTCAGGAGATTCATATCTCTATTTACTACACTAGTACTTCATATTAAAAAATTCAAAAACATTTTTATTTTAGAGTTCAAGATTGAAAATTGATTAGCATCATCCAGTTATTCACACCAATGAGCATGGTAATGTGTCAACAGGGCAAGAAAGAAATGCAGAGAAATTTATTTTGATCCTTCATCAAACCATCAAGACATATCAGGAATAGTTCTGAGTCACAACCTGAACATAGGTACCAAAATCCCAAGAAAATTAATAAAATTAAAATAGTGATAGTAAAATAGAATGGCAAACTAGAGTTAGGAAAAGAGAATGTATTCCATCTTTAATTATGGAACACATAAATACCACATGGTGGATCTGTCTTGAGCTCAGGGCAAGATTTTTTTTATTAGCAGCAGCACATAAGCTACAACTGTGCAAGTTCCGTAGTCACGAAAAATACTGTTTCCGGTTTATTCTTTGTGATGTCATTCATAGCCTAAGATGCCACATCATCAAGAACCTGATCCCAGTTACCAGGTTGAAGTGCAAGATGAATACACTTCTGTGGGAGCCGAATAATAGGGGATGCAAAGAGGGTGAGTACACGTTTGGAAAATCAAGATATATGTTATATTCGGCCCCGTCTTGTACCATCCAGAAGCCGAGCATCTTAATCGGCCATAGAATCAGTTGAGCGAGGAGCCGAGTGGGAATTGGTTTACGACAGAAGGAGCGGAGTGAACAATCACACGGTGGATTAAAAGTGGGCCCGACCCTGAGGCCCAAAGGCGGATATAAATAGAGGAACATCAACCAAAGAGAGGTATGTGAGAGATAATCCCAAGAAACTTGAGACATAAGCAAACGTGAAACATATACTGACTTGTCCGTCGGAGTGCTAATTCCGACACCCCCGACCGAAGTGTTAATCCCTTTGCAGGTGGCAATCAAAAGATCAGGAACGTCCTTCAGGATCCAAGAGTATTTCCAAACCACATTACCACAATTGGCACCGTCTGTGGAAATACTCAAATACATCCATGGCAGGCGTAACGGAAGATCTCCAATAGTCGCTGACGAAACTACACCAAGAGACGACCTCACCCCAAGAAACATGCTGGGACCAGATAATATCGCCGCGCGACGTGCCTTGAACTTTGACTCAGTAGCTCAGACATCACCCTCAACTTCAATGCATGAAGCACAGACGATTATGGATCAGGCAAAGCAAAATGAACAGCGACTGAAGAACGTGCTGGCTGAGAATGAGCGCATGTGCCAGGATTTGGCCTTGGAGGTGGCGAAATCCCAACAAGCTGCATGCCAAGACCGAGGTCGACCTTCGAGAAAGAAGGATGGTCGCCGACCTCGACTTCAGAAACGTAATAGTGATAGTGATTCAGACTCACCATCCCCAGAGCCCAAAAAGAAAGGGCGCGTTATTGTATCCAGCTCGTCTGAGGGAAGTCCATATGTACGGCATAGACGAAGGAAAAGCGATGATTCGGATGAGGAAGATAAACACGACCCATTCGTGCGACGAATTGCCAAGGCTGTGCTACCCAAGAAGTTCAAGGCACCATCGTTCACCCTTTACACAAGCAAGCAATGACGCTCTATGCTGACGACGAAGCCCTCATGTGTCAGATATTTCCAAGCAGTCTGGGACCATTGGCCGTGAGGTGGTACTATAAATTGGAGCCGGCATCAATTAAGAGCTTCCACAAACTCCAAAAGTCATTCAGGGCAAGATTCATCACCAATGAGGTCCAGCCGAAGCAAGCCGACTCACTCTGGGCCATGCAAACTAAACCGGAAGAAACTCTTCATGAATACTCGGCCCGCTATTAGGAATGCTTTAATCTGGTTGATGATGGTTGCAATGATTCCATGGCCATCACCGCCTTTAAGATGGGATTGCATCTCGACAGCCCCCTCCGCAGTTCATTGACTAGGCGTCCCCCCAAAACTGTCTGGGCATTACTGAAGAAGGTTGAAGAATATTGCAAAGTGGAAGATGATGCCCTTCGAGTCAAAGCCGGACGCAAAGCCGTTGAGACGGCCACGTCGGGAGTTGTTCAGCAGATTAGCTCTGTGCCTCCAAGAAGCCCCGAATGGCGAAATCGACCCAAACGAGGCAAAAGGCATGATTCGCGCTGATCAACCGACCAATGTTCACAACGAGCTAATGAACAATACCAAGTGGATAATAGGCGCACAAGGCGTCTGGGCAAGAAATACATGGAGCTGACAGAGCCGATCAATAAGATTCTGTCGAAGATACAACACCTTCTGTTCTTCAAGTGGCTGCCCAAGATGACGAGACCCCCCGATGCGAGAAGACAAGATAAACGATGTGAGTATCATAAAGACCATGGTCACGACACCGATAGTTGTTTTTCTTTAAGAGATCACCTGGAAGAATTGGTGCAAGACGGCTGTCTTACGCAATACGTCCGAAAGAACAATTCAACAAATACAGTAGCTCTACGGCCGGAGTCACCCCCTCTTGGTGTAATCCATATGATATACAGCTTGCCGGCACCACCTGAGGTGCACACAATCCAGTTGCCGTCTAGCACACATGGCTCAATGACGCCAGCGAAACGGCCACACGACACTGGAAGGATTAGTTTCGATGACAGTGATTTAGTTGGAGTGACCCACCCCCACACTAATCCCCTCGTCATCAAGCTACGTGTAAACAGATTCACCATCGAGCGTGTACTCATTGACCAGGGCAGCACTTCGGAGATAATGTATTACAAAACTTTTGTCAAACTTAGTTTTACTGATTTAGACCTATCTCCGGCTGATTATCCGTTATTCGGCTTTAATGCTAACCCGGAGTACCCTTTGGGCAAGATCACACTACCTGTACGAGCCGGAACCAGAGCAGTAGGCGTAGAGTTTCTGGTTGTTAAGCTCCCTTCGCCATATAATCTGATCATGAGTTGAACTTGGTTACATACGATGCAAGTCGTGCCAAGCACCTACCACCAACTGCTCCATTTTCCGACTAAATACAGTATTGAACAAATTTGCGGCTCTCAGAAGTCGGCGCAGGCATGCTATCTTCTAGCTACAAAGAGACCGAGGGAACTGGAAGTGCATTCAATTGAGGTACCAGATAGGGAGAGTCTCGAAGACATTGGGAGGATCCCAAGTGACAAAGCAACCAAAGCCCTGCATCGGGTCGAAATTGACGGAAATCCTGACAAATTCTTCATGATCGGCGCTTCATTAGATAACGTCGAAAGGAAGGAATTGATAGCCTTCTTACTCGGCAATATCGATGTGTTTGCATGGACTCTATACGAAATGCCAAGAGTAGATCCATCAGTGGCCCAACACCGCTTGAACGTTGATCCGAAATGTAAGCCTATTGTTCAAAGAAGCCAGCGGTTATCCGCAGAGCATACTTCGGCCGTCATTGAAGAAGTAGATAGGTTACTTGACGCCGGGGTGGTCCGCGAAGTAACTTATCCTACATGGTTGTCCAATACTATGGTCATGAAGAAGAAGGATGGCTCTTGGCGCGTCTGCGTGGATTTTACGGACTTGAACAAAGCTTGTCCCAAGGACTATTTTCCCCTGCCCAGAATAAACCAACTCGTAGACGCAACGGCACATCATCAACGCATAAGCTTCTTGGATGCCTACAGAGGCTATCATTAAATTGCCATGCATCCGGAGGATCAAGAAAAAACCGCATTCCTCACCCCACGAGGAACCTATTGCTACAAGGTCATGCCTTTTGGGCTGAAGAATACGGGGGCAACTTATCAAAGACTAGTGACTTCCATGTTCAAGGAACAGCTTGGTTGTACCATCGAAGTATACATCGACAATATGGTGGTCAAATCCAAGGAAAAGAACTCCCATCTAGCCGATTTGTCAGAAACATTCAGCATTCTTCGGAAGTGCAAGATGAAATTGAACACTTCTAAGTGTGCATTTGGCATCCGCTCCAACAAATTCCTTGGCTACATCATTAACCACCGCGGAATCGAAGCCAATCCAAGGCAGATCACAGCAATTCTAGAGCTTGGATCCCTTCGGTCAGTCAAAGAGGTTCAGAAGCTAATGGGGATGGCCGCCGCGCTCAACAGATTTATCAGTCGTTCCACAGATCGCTGCCGACAATTCTTCCACACTTCGGCAAGGTAGAGCATTTGATTGGACTCCCGCGTGCCAGGCCGCTTTGGACGGCCTGAAATCTTACCTCCGATCAGTTCCACTCTTGGCAACACCTGCAGCCGGCGATCCACTCATTTTGTAGCTGGCAGTATTCGACCGGGCGGTCAGCGCCGTATTGTTAAAGGAAGAACTAGGGGAGCAGCGACCAGTTTACTATGTGAGTAAAGCTATGGCCGACGCCGAGACACGTTACCTTCCACTAGAAAAGCTTATCCTTACTCTCGTCATGGCTGCAAGAAAACTGATGCACTACTTTCAGGGGTATACCATTGGGGTGCCAACAGAATATCCCCTCCGGTCAGCGCTCCGCAACGCGGAGGCGTGTGGGCGCGTCTCGAAATGGGCTCTTGAACTCGGCCAGTATGATATCCAGTTTCTACCCAGAACTTCCATCAAAGGGCAAGTGCTTACCGACTTTGTTGCCGAGTTCACAGGATCCCTGGCCGACTTTAAGTCTGATCAAGTGCAAACTAAGCCCGACTGGAGAATGTATGTTGGCGCCGTTTGGCAGATGTGTTGCGATGGATCATCCAACCAGCATGGCAGTGGGGCTGGTGTAGTAATCATGACCCCTGAAGGGGCAATAATCGAATAGGCCGTCAAATTAGGATTCGACGCATCGAACAATAAGGCCGAATATGAAGCACTGTTAACCGGCTTCCGAAATGCACTTCACCTCGGTGCGCAGCGTCTGCTTGTTTTCTGTGACTCAAAGCTAGTAATCAACCAGTTGAAAGAGGAATATGCAATCAAAAATGACTGCATGGCAACCTATATGAAAACGGCAAATTCTTTGCTCGCAAAATTTGATCACCACGAACTGAATCAAATAACCCGGGATCAGAACACGCATGCAAATGCCCTGGCTTGCCTAGCCTCTGCTATCAACTCAGAAATTAAGCAGACAATTGAAGTAGGGTTTGTCCCCGAGCCGAGCATTGCCTCTTCAGAACCAGTTCAGGTCAACGTTATCGAATCCAATCCGAGTTGGATGGACCCTATTGCCGCATTCCTATCTTCAGAACAGTTCCCGATGGATAAGAAAAAAGCACACAAACTCCGAAACAAAGCCCTCCGATACTATTTGGATCCGCAAGAAAAGCTCTACAAAATATCTCTCTCTGGGCCGTACTTTGAGTGTGTTCACCCAGATAAAGTCGAGGAACTTTTATCTGAAATACATGAAGGTAGTTATGGAGCCCATTCGGGCGGACGTTCTTTGGCTCACCGCACCATATCGCAGGGGTACTATTAGCCGACCATGCGAACCGACGCCGAGTGTTATGTCAAGAAATGTGGTCAATGCCAGAAGTTTTCCCCTTTAACTCACTTGTCGGCCGAGGAGTTAAATTCTATCACTAGCCCTTGGCCGTTTGCTCAATGGGGCCTTGATATCGTTGGACCGTTGCCATGGGCCCCGGGCAACGGGCGATTCCTAATTGTTGCAACGGATTATTTCACAAAATGGGTCAAAGCGGAGGCACTAACACATATTCGAGATTCCGACGTTAAGCGTTTTGTATGGAAAAACATCATAACAAGATTCGGCATACCACGAACACTTGTTTTTGACAACGGTACCCAGTTTGATTGTGGCGTGTATCGAGAATTGTGCGACACTTATGGTATCCGGCCCTACTTTTCCTCGTCGGCTTACCCCCAGAGCAATGGTCAAGTGGAGGCCACCAACAAGGTTATTTTGGACGGCATCAAGAAAAGGCTGGAGAAAGCTAAAGGCAGATGAGTAGAAGAGTTGCCCAGTGTGTTATGGGCTCATCGCACTACTCTGAGGCGATCCATTGGGGAAACGCCGTTTGCTCTATGCTTCAGAACCCAAGCAATCATCCCCCTGGAGATCGGCCTCCCAACCTTGAAATCTAAAGTTTTTGATATGGGCCGAAATGACATGATGTTGGCCTTGAACTTGACTCTGATTGAAGAACACCGAGACCGTGCCCTTGCATCCATGGCACGGTACCAGCAACAGCTCGCTAAGTCGTATAATCAACGTGTTCAGCTGCGCCGTTATACACCAGGAAAATTGGTTCTCAAGAAAGAGCTTCCCGTTGCTAGGAATCCGGCTGACGGAAAATTGGGTCTTAACTGGGACGGCCCCTATCAGGTTGATTCAATTGTTGGGACAGGGGCATATCGGCTCAAAGACATGGATGGAAAAAGCCTGCTGCGCTCATGGAATTCCACACACTTGCGCAAATTCTGTCATTAACTTGTATAGCACAACAGCTTGCTTTGATTTTACGCCGTGTGTATCTTTCTTTTTTTCAATATAATGTTCTCTTGCTCAGCGAGTTTTGGTTGTGAATAAGCCTCCGAATTCGGAGCGCCCAGCATGAATGACGTTTGAGGCGAATAAGTCTCCGAATTTGGAGCGCCCTTTCGCGAATGACGTTTGGGCCAACACAAATAAGCCTCCGAATTCAGAGCGCCCTTCGTGGAAATCACGATTGGCCACAAAAAGCCTCTGAATTCGGAGCGCCCAACATGAATGACGTTTGGGCCGAATAAGTCTCCGAATTCGGAGCGCCCTTTCGCGAATGACGTTTGGGCCAACACAAATAAGCCTCCGAATTCGGAGCGCCCTTCATGGAAATCATGATTGGCCACAAAAACCTCCGAATTCGGAGCGCCCAACGTAAATGACGTTTGGGCTGACTAAGTCTCCAAATTCGGAGCGCCCTTTCGCGAATGACGTTTGGGCCAACACAAATAAGCCTCCAAATTCGGAGCGCCCTTCGTGGAAATCACAATTGGCCACAAAAAGCCTCCGAATTCGGAGCGCTATTCGTGAAAAACACGGTTGGGCCGAATAAGCCTCAGAATTCGAAACGCTCTTCGTGGAAATCATGATTGGCCACAAAAAGCCTCCGAATTCGAAGCGCCAATCGTGAAAAACACAGTTGGGCCGAATAAGTCTCCGAATTCGAAGTGCTCTTGGGCCAACACAGAGAAACCTCCGAATTCGGAGCGCCCAACGTAAATGACATTTGAGCCGAATAATCCTCCGAATTCGAAGCTCCTTTCGTGGATATTGTGATCAACGTGTAGTAGTAGACAACTTAATCTGCAAGCATTAATTATCCATAAATTGAAGGAAGGAAAATGAGGACATGAGTTGGAAATATAGAGCAACGATCAAAATGACATATCGACATCCAAAATGATACGTTTTATTCAATAGATCATAAGTACATGCTTTACATTTAAAAAAATAAAAAATAATACAAAATTATTCAACGGCTCCCTCGTCGTCAATCTTCTCGGCTTCGTAAGCCTCGAATAGAATAGTATAGCTCTGATATAAGGGTGACGGCAGATCAACGCCCGCTGCTTGGAGTGCCTTGGTCCATCCATGCTTAAATCCGCAATTTTAGCATCGACAAACCTCCTTAGCTAGTTTTTCCTTAGTTTTATCTATTCCGATTTTTCAGCCGTCATGAAAGCCTTTTTCGTAGGACCTAGCCTTCGCCGATTCAATTGCGAAATGCTGGCCGTATCTCGGTCGGCGATCGCGTGATCCAAAATTCAGCGATTTACTCGCTCCGCGACAATCGGATTCACTTGACTCGCCGAGTGAGTCTCAGAGGCGCAAGTTCTCTTCAGCTCATTTTCGGCCTTCTCCGCGCAGGCTAGCAAGCTCTGAATGCGAGCATCCTTTTGCTCTATTTCTCTTCGTACAACACGCAGGCGCATGCCGATTTCGTAGGAGGTGTACAAACTCTTTGCTGCTCCATGAACGCCCTCCCGAAAAACTTCGTAATCAACCCGGCCAACCATGGACTGCTGAACTTCTGGTGAAAAAATCTGTCGCACAAACTCGACTGCTACATTTGGGTCGCGGATAATGGAATCCGCCTCCGCCATCGGTTTGTTCCCAACAAACACCCAAAAACTCAACGGGCGTGGTGTCACACTAGTTTCACCTCTCGAACGAGGATAGTTACCTCGTTGCTGTTTTTCCCTTCGGGGTGACCTACTTCGGTGATGTGAGGATTGGCGTTTCTCACGCTCCCTCGACGTCCTACTCACCGTGCGCGTAGGCTCGCCACCCCGGTTCATCTCTGCGTCCAGCTCTACGAGTGTCCTACTTTTCCCCCTACTGTTGAAAAATAGTCTTCTTGCCATCCACAGTCGTCCACACTTCTTTTTTCTTCTCCCAATTTGTTGGATTAGAATGCAACAATGGCACCCTTGCGCACGTAGCCCCCGCCCCATTTATTGATTACGGGGGCCGCGCTCCCGAGGCAATCTCATCAATGCTCGCATTCCATGAGCCACCGATATTCGGTGTTCCAGTTCATTCCTTAACTGGGGCAGGGGCAGATTCGTTAATCTTAGCGGCTAAGGATTCGCTAATCTAATCGGCCAAATCTCAGGGCCTTGCGCCGATTGGATCATGTGCCCCAGCCATTCCATGAGCGACCGATATTCGGCGTTCCAGTTCATTCCCTAACTGGGGCAGGGGCAGATTCGTTAATCTTAGCAGCTAAGGATTCGCTAATCTAATCGGCCAAATCTCAGGGCCTTGCACCGATTGGATCATGTGCCCCAACCATTCCATGAGCCACCGATATTCGACGTTCTAATTCATTAACTGGGCATGGGCAGATTCATTAATCTTAGCGGCTAAGGATTCGCTAATCTAATCGGCCAAATCTCAGGGCCTTGCGCCGATTGGATCATGTGCCCCAGACATTCCATGAGCCACCATTAACTACGGCAAGGGCATGTTCATGAATTCATTCGGCTAAATTGAAAAACGGCTAAATTGCTAAATTGCCAAGATACGCAGTTATCTAATCGGCAGCTATTTAGTGGGATGTTTAATTTACTCATCTCATGATCCTACATCCTATTGGATCGACAGCTAGCACGCACAATAGACAGTAGTCATTTTACCCAAAGGAGTGAAAAGCAAAAATCTTCATTAAATAACAAAGATTGAGTACAGATAATAGTAAAAAGCAAAGGAAATTTTCATTAATAAATTGAATACAGATGGTGGTCATTTTATACATGAAAATTACCTTAAACTAAGAGAAATCTACTAACAAAAATTTACAAGAACCATGCATCGAAGTTGCCTAACAAAATTCAAAATGTCACCCTAATCAATCTTCGGGGTCAGACTCCAGCGGCTCAACGTCCACCTGCGCGTATGGGATCAACTGGGCCATTGTCACATTAGCGGCAGTGAGGGCTTTGAGCCAGCCGTGCTTGAAGCCCTGATTCTCAAATTTGGGGACTTCCTCCACGTAGTTCTCCAAGGCGGCGTCCTTCTCAGCTTGGAACGCTTTGGAAATCTCGGAGTCAGCTATTTCCTTCATCTTCTTCGATTCTTCCAAGTCGGCTTCTAGCTTGGCAATCACCTCCTTGGCCAACTTGAGCGCGTCTTCACTCACGTTTGCCCTCTCCTCGGAGGCCAATCTGAGCTGGTTAGAACTCTTCGCCTTTTCTACCTCGGCGTCGGCTCTTGCGCGCTCATCCGCCGCTCTCGCCCCCTCGGACTTGGCTCTTTGCGAGGCCTCCATGTCCTTGCTCTTCTCACTTTCAATTTCAGCTTTCAAAAAGCCGATCTGCTCAATAGCATCATGCTGGTGACAGCCGATCTCGGCTATCTTGCCCACCATAGACAAAACAAGGAGTTAGAGTTTAAAAGTAAAAGTAATAAATAATAATATACGTTTACATGCACATAGGCGGAAAGCTGAAAATAAGGTTACATCATGTAACAATAGGGCCGATTGAGCGGCTAATGCTATTGACAGCAGATCTGGCTCCGCACGAAAAGTCACCCTGTCAATCGGCAGGGAAATTGAGGAAGCCATACTCAAGGCCACTGCCGAATCTTTGAGAGCCGACGCGTCGGACGCAATCGGCACGTTCTTTATCCTTGTTTGGACGATGAATGGCACGACCGAGTCCGACTCCTCCAAACGCGGCCGTTTATCGGTGAGTGATTCCTCCGTTTCTTCCACAATAACAGGCGGAGAAGACTCAGTAACCGCAGCAGGTTCAGAACGGATGGTCTCGGCCCTCCTCCGGGCGGCCATTCGTTTGGCGTTTTTCCTCCTTGCCAGCTGCGTAAGCGATTCCCCCACCATGTTCTCAGGATACGAGCCGGGGAGATCTCCTAAATCAGTAAAAATATCTTCAAATGAGACGTCCCCCTCAACCTGAAGTGGACGGAGGGTTAGATGGACTAAGGCCGGCTTCTTGAAAAGCCGAATTTTGAGCCTCATCAACTTCTTCAGCTTCCAAAGTGAACTGACTCGGCTGCTCGGCGACTTCCTCGACTACTGGTTCTTCGGCCTGCTCCAAATCAGAAGCTTCCAAACCAATTTGCCCAAGGCTTTTGAAGCAGGGGAAGATAAGGGCCGTGAGCTGCTGTTCGCCCCGTGGAGTCAGAATGTTGTCGCCGGCCGAAAACGTTGTGTAAGTCAGCTCGTACCTCAAAACTATATGGGCCGCCCTCCCTTGCTTCTGGAGGTTTGGACAGCCAAAGAGCTGGAGTGTAGTTTTGATTTCCGCAAGCACAGGTGTCGTCGGCCAAAACTAGAACTTTCTTCAAATCGTTGCCTGCACAAATAAAACAATAAGTACGTGGAAAGAAAATCGAGTAAATATAATACAGCCACCTAGTTCGCCTCTCCGTCTAGGTATAGGATCTAGGCGATCTTCGCCTTCGCCGAATTCCAGTTACCTCGAACAACGACCATGACATCATCAACTCGCTTGCTAGAGCTGGCAAGCATAATCACCAAGTGATAGTCAGTGTCCTTGGCCATGAGAAAATAGCGCTCCTGCCGGCCAGAAGATTTGGCCAAGGCATAACAATGCCGAATAGCAGGTATGCCAAGATTGATCCTAAGGCGTCGGTTCAACTCTATAATCCCCATTATGATTCGGAAAAAATTTACATTAGGTTGAGAGGGGATTAGACCCCAATGGCGAAGGACGGCCCTAAGGAATGGATGGAGGGGGAAACGGACTCCGCCCTTAGCAATTGATAGGAGAGGAAAGATGATTATACTTTCATCAGTCCTCTCTATATCAAGGGTGCTGTCTGTCACGAGTGACAGATGGACATCATCAGGGATGGAAAAATGGCGTCGAAAACCAGAAATTCGATCCGCAGAAAGGAGGTTTTTCAAATGTTTTGCCATCCTAGCTAGTCTAAGGAGTACGCTAAACTAAAAACAAACAAGAAAATGGGATTCGAAATGAAGGAGAAGAGAACTTACAAGAAGTAAAGAAGACAATGAGAAACGGAAAGAGGTTGCAGAGGTCGTGAAATGGAGTAAGTATATCGAAAGGCAGACCAGGAGCTTTGAGTATTCAAAAAACATGCATTCGAAGGGACAACAAAGTTTTAAATCACAATAAATAAATGAAGCGTACGAAGAGGCGGGAAATTGTAATGATGACCGAAAAGTGTGTGCGTTCTGACACTCGCATTGGAATGAGGTTAACCGCCGAATTTTTGTTGACTTTTCAAGTTCGAAACCAAACACGCCAACTGTTGTTAGTAGGGTGTTTGGGGAGCAATTGTAGGAGCCGAATAATAGGGGATGCAAAGAGGCCAAGTACACGTTTAGAAAATCAAGATATATGTTATATTCGGCCCCGTCTTGTACCATCCAGAAGCCGAGCATCCTAATCGGCCATAGAGAACCAGTTGAGCGAGGAGCCGAGTGGGAATTGGTTTACGACAGAAGGAGCCGAGTGAACAATCACACCGTGGATTAAAAGTGGGCCCAAGCATGAGGCCCAAAGGCGGATATAAATAGAGAAACATCAGCCAAAGAGAGGTATGTGAGAGATAACCCCAAGAAACTTGAGACACAAGCAAACGTGAGACATATACTGACTTGTCCGTCGGAGTGCTAATTCCAGCACCCCCGACCGGAGTGTTAATCCCTTTTCAGGTGGCAATCAGAGGATCAGGAACGTCCTTCAGGATCCAAGAGTATTTCCAAACCACATTACCACAACTTCTACAATATCTCATTAACTTTCAAAAATTGACTTAGAAAGCAGCAAATTGAGAGTAAATTCAGAACGACCAAAGCTAAAAGGAGGTGACAGTCACCTGGATTTTTCTCAGAAGGTTTCAAAATAAATGTATTGCCACATGTTACTGCAATAGGAAACATCTGCAAAAACCATAAAACACATTCAGATTTGAAGTTTTTTGTCTTCCTCTCTATAGAATACATACACAATTCTTGAAAAAGAATACAACTATAAACTATTATCGAGTTTGTCCACTTTAGCATGAATTTTCCATGAAGCAAGATGGCAACTATATAAACTCTGAAGGGCAGAGAAATTGTTTGTGTGGTAAACGAGACTAGTCAACACCAGCCTAATCTGAAATTTGACAGGAAAAAAAAAAAGCACACAACCTCATGAGAACTAGACAAATATGACAGACATACCCATAAGGAAATCATTGCTGGAAAGTTGAAGGGACAGATCCCAGCACAAACACCCAGTGGTTCTCTAATGCAGTAGGTATCAATTCCATTAGATGCATTGGGAACAAACTCCCCCATTTGGAGACTTGCCATTCCACACGCATGTTCAACCACCTCTACAAACACAGCCAAAAAATTAATAAGCAGAATCATGATAACCTGGGTTCAGGATTTATTTTTTCAAAAATGCTAACCTAAACCACAGAGTACGTCGCTTTTGGCGCCATTCAAAGTCTTCCCCTGCTCTGTACTGATGTTCATGGCAAGCTTATCCTGAAAATAAGGTAATTGCCTTTGATGCAGTCAAAATTCATGACGCCAAAGTAAAAATAAAATAAAATAAAGAAAAACCATTTTTGCATAGTTACAATATCTCTGCGAATGAGCTCTTGAAACTTGAACATGATGCGTTGACGAGTAGTAACAGGTGTGTTCTTCCACAAAGAAAAAGCTTGTTTCGCTGCACTAACTGCAGCTTTGAACTCTTCATAGGTAGTTAAAGGAACTTGAGAAACCACCTCTTGTGTTGCCTAATTAAATAAACAATAAAGCATAAGACTACATCACTGTGAATAGCTCTTCAGGGGAAAAAACAATATAAATATAGAATCTGCTGGAACATATTTTCTTACAGGATTTATGACATCAATCATTGCACAAGCTTGTGAATCCACAAATTTCCCTTCAATAAGATTAGGAACCTTCAGCTATATTCGAATTGACGAGAGCGAGTGAGAGAGGAAAACAAAACAAAAGTCAAAACGCCCTTTAAGTTAAGTGAAGAGAAACAAAAGAGATATTGAAAGCGGGGAAAAATTTTAATCACAGTAATATCTTTCTCCTTTCACATCAAAACATACTGGACAGTCTTGTTTTGTTGATGCTTCCGTAGACATGCCAACAAGCACAGATCTATTGGGTCTCCATGATTTTAAACTTTTCTCTGCAAAATCAAAAAGATTCTCTCTAAAATCATGCAGAAAATTTTGACTACAACCAACTGATTCACTGATTTTTTAGATTACTAGGAATGGCCATTGGTCAATCCATTTCTCATTTTGTCTTACAGAACTTGAACTTAAAGATGCCTACCAAAACAATTCACCACTGGCACTTAAAACAGATTCCACTCAATTCTCATGCATATGATGACCCCATTTTATAGGCACATTTCTTGAAGGCTAAACACAACAGTCATTCATGCCCAATTTTTACAAGCCCACCTAAAAAAGACAGGAAGAATAACAAAAAATAAAATAAAACTCAACAAGAACATTGGATCACAGGCTGATGAAACTCCTCAGCCATTAACAGCACTACAATGAGTTCAAATTTCAGTAATCACTGTCCAGTTCTGTTTGACCAGAAACCATACTAAACATCATTACTATCTCAGATTTCTTCTCACAAAGCCACAATGGAAGGGGGGGAAAAGAATATATGTGGCACAAGCAAGTCCCACTTGTATAATTAATGCGTCTGAACTCCGAAGTATTGTTATTCCAACAAACCTAATGAAGCACTAATTTTCTTAATTTCATTGCAAGAAAATTCTATCTCCTAAAGTATGAACTTCATGTTACTTGATTACTAAACAATTACCATCAATTAGGAAAAAAAATCTATTGGCCATCAAGTCATTTCAGAAGCAGCAACATCCAACCAGAGGCTATGATGGTACAAATTAAAGCATTGAGGCAACTCTATCATCTCTTTCATCTAAAAAAGTTTGGGTAAGGGTTTGACCTGTTAAATTTCCCAGACGGATCTTAGCTTTGAGGTTGTACAAATGCCTTGGTGTCGACTGAAGCTCCGGATTACTTTGTTTGAGAGACTTAAGCACTTGACGTGGCTTTATACCTTCGTCAATCATTTGTTTGATTTGCCTCACCTCTTCCTCACTAAAACGACGACTATACGGATGCTCGGACATGTCTTTGAGTGGTTCATGGTTGTGTTCACTATTTTTTATGATAAGTACCCACACATCATCTTCCTTTTTACCTATGGCTTCAAAAGGACAATTAATGAGGCGTGAATGTGCTTTTCTTTTGCGTTTGTTTTCTTCAATCTTGCGCCTATTGCGATAAACACCTCCTCTGTCACAACCGAGTATAACTCTTCTATCCTTCCTGGACTTTTTAATAGTCACCACATATCCTTGGTTGGCCCCAAAATCACGAACATGTCTGATAAGGTCTTCACGATCCTGAAAAGTTCCAGGAGGTGGTGGAAGCATCTTTTCCCCAGTAACCTCTGAGTGACTTTGACTTTCCATCATCAATGGCAGACAGCAAGAACCTACAACAACAAAAATAAATAAATAAAAAGGAGAAGAAGAAGAAGAAGAGAGAGTAAGCACCCCTCTAAAATCATTTTATATGAACTTAAAAAGACCCAAATGGAAAAGAAATGGTTTAAAGAATCAATAGTAACTAGTCATAGAACTAAAAGAATTTCATTGTTTTGTTTTCTTAGGAAAGAACAACTCCATCAAACATTACTTCAATCAAGTTGTTTCAAGCATCATGCCTTAAATTCAGAAGGTCGAAGAGCTTGATAGATATTGGACACCACAGAAAAAACTAACATCTCAATTTCTGCATCATAATAATTACTGTACATGAGGACTCTCTCGGAGTGTCAACCTCCAATACAAGTTTACATGCATCCAACTAAGGTGCTCCAACTCTAGAGATGCCCATGCAACGTAAGACACAACACAGTCTCCTAATGGAAAGCATATATAAATATTCATGACAAAATTAACGTGTATACATGACTACTTATACAATCATGAAAAGCAAGTCAACAATCAAGTCCCTAAGGTCTACCAGTTGAGGGCATTCCTTTTCTTTTTCAATTTATTTTATTTTATTATGTAAATTGGCTAATCACCACTAGAATCAATTACAATGAAGAGTCAAATACAACAAATTACAAGGACAATGAACTGCCAAAATGGGCAAGAGAGACCCCCATGCAACAAAAGAAAGAGCCCCCAAAGTGAGGGACATTAGACTGTTTAAGTCACCAATTCTCCCAAAAGCTGAAGCTGTTATGAAATCAACCCAACAATGTATATCAAGCTATCTAACACCTGCTAGAATATTTCATTGTTTCCTTATTTAGATTAGATTGTGATTGACTGATTGATTGATTGTGATTCCTTAATCAGTTAATCAATCAATATAAAAGGTAATTCCTTAATCAATGCCTTAGGGCTTCTTTTTGTAACAGTTGATTGATCAATATAAAGGTGACGATATCATAATCATCACTCAAGTTTTGCATTCTCTTAAATTACATGGTATCAGAGCCAAAACCCTAAAAACCATCACCCACATAGCCGCTGCCACCAACCAGCCATCACCTATCACTACCCATCCTCCACTGCTAGTCCCTGAGTTTCTGTCGGAACCAATCAAGGTCCCATAGAGCTATTTCAGCTTCAGCCGAAGGCCCCTCTAGCCTAGTCGACCCTTGTGAGGGTTGTCCTAGCCTTACTTTGTGTATTTCGACTCCCATGGATGAGTGTTTGAGGGCTGCCCATCTTCTGTTGCCCCACGTTTCTTTCCCTCTACTTTCTTGAACACAATTCATCACTTGTTTTGATTGGAGGTTCGTTTTTCCGTATTTGATTTATTTTTTGGGTCCACAGATGACACATTAATATGATTGTTATGCTCTAATAGTGGTCTGTATGTGATTTTGCTTGTTCCAACCCATTCCATTCCTCTTTCCATTTTTGTGATTCGTGCAAGGTTTTTTAGATTGAGATTGTAGAGTTCTTATAGCTGACCTAACTAGTGAATCTACCACTACTTCTCACCCATCTAAAGGGGAGAGCTCTAGTCCAATTATGACTACTACATTTGAGAACCCTAGCCTTAAAATCACCACCGTTCTATCTAATAGTCAGAATTACCTTTCATGGTCTCAGTGTCTGACACTTTTTCTGAAGAGTAAGGGGAAGATAGAATATGTTAATGGGAGAGTTCAAGCACTAGGTATTACGGATCCTGGCTATGACCAATGAGAGATTACCAACTCTTTAATCACGGAGTGGCTCATTCATTCCATGGTTCTTGAGATTGGTGAAGGCTACTTATCTATGGATACTGCCCAGGATATTTGGGAAGCAGTCGCTGCGACATATTCTCGAAAAGGGAATTTTTCTCTGTCTGCACCGGTCTATTAAGCGCTCAGTACAGGGGGAGCAGACGTTCTCCAGTATTACACATTTCTGACTAATGGTTGGAAACGCCTAAATCATATCCTGGATTACAAGCTTGTATGTATAGTTGACTCGGTTACCAAAAGTTTCTTGCACAGGAGAGGGTCTTCAAGTTTCTAGAAGGCCTCAATGTGGAGTTTGATCCGGTCCGGAGTCGTGTTCTTAGCATGGATGTTCTTCTATCACTTCAAGAGGCCTTTGCATATGTATAGAATGAGGAGAGTCGTCGTTCTGCTATGTTACCACCGGCTACTGGAGACCATTCAGCATTACCTTTTGCTCCTTCTCGAGATGGGGCTAGTTTGTCACTACCTCTTTTCCATCCTTCAGGGAAGGATACTGTGTTCTGTGATTACTGCCACAAGCTACCATACTCGTGAGACGTGTTGGAAGCTTCATGGGGCTCCATCAGGGAGTCAGGGTGATCGGTGTCTGGTACTAGAGGCGGTTGATTAGGCCAATCTAGAGGACATAGCTCTAATCCACGGGCCCATCAGTCTAGTGTCGTTGACACCCTTCATTCTACTTTTGCTTCAATTGGTCCGACTTCTGATAATTTATCTAGCATGACTTCTCCTGAACTTGAGGATGTTCTGCGTCATTTGCTGGTCCGCCGATCTTCTACTGCTCCCAGTATATCTTTCACGTCATTTGCCCGCTCAAGTAACTTAGCCTTTTCTCCTAGTGCTTTTCTTTCCCATAAGTCTTTGCCATGGATTATTGATTCTGGTGTCTCAAATCATATGTCTGGGTCTTCTAACCTTTTCTCAGCATATAAACCCTCTTCAAATCAAAACAAAGTTAGAATTGCAAATGGTACTGTTTCTTCTATCTTTGGGAAAGGTTTAATTCATGTCACCCCTACCTTACCTTTGTCTTCAGTGCTTCATGTTCCCAATTTTTCTATTAATCTTCTATCCTTGAGTCATATTACTAAAGATTTGAACTGTAGTGTGACATTTGTTCCTGATCATTGTTTTTTTCAAGACCTTGTCACGAGGAGGACGATTGACAGTGGTATTGCAGAAAATGGTTTCTATTTCTTGGATCAGCCAAACAAGCTTGCTCATCATTCCATCTAGTTCCCAACCACCAGGGAAGATTCATGGTTATGGCATTGGCATCTTAGACATCATTCTTTTCATTTACTTAGGCATTTATTTTTGTTCGTTTTTACAAACAATAATATGTCTGAGTTTCTTTGTGAGTCTTGTCAACTTGGCAAACAACACCGAGCTCAAGGTTTTAAAAAGCGGCCGCAACCGTTACGTAACGCCGTTACGTAACGGTTTTGGTGGTTACCGCCACCCGTTACGGCCGCTTTTGCAGTGTGATTGAAATTCACAGATGTGTCGGCTGTAACGGCTGCTATAGCGGTCGTAAGGGCCGTAACAGCTTGTTACACACCGTTACGTAACCGTTCCAAACTGCTTCTTTCGAAAAAATAAATAAATAAATAAAAGATGAAAATGGGGGGAAGATGGATAAAGAGAGAAGAGGGAAAATGAAAAGGGAAGATGAAGGAGTAAGAGATAGAGAGAGAGAAAAAAGAGAAGATGAAGAACATGTTATTGATTTGTTAAAATTGTAAAACCTATGCTATTCTATTCAGCTGCTATCACTCAACCATTTTGTTTGTGTGCGTCTATCTATATATTGTTTGAAAATAATAATAATAATAAGTGTGGTCATTATCTATTTATATATATATATATATATATTTAGGATATTATTTATTCTTTTACTTTTGTCATTGTTTAGTGATTGATTTTTTTTGTAAAATATCTAGAAAACATAACACCTATCATTATATATTAATATATTTTTTATACATGTCAATTTTTTTTAATTAGTTTATTTTATTTTTATTTACTAGTTATCCAAAAAGAGAATAAATATTCAAGTAATCCAAACCCACACAAAAAAAAATTCTTTATAATTTATTTTTTAATTTTTATATGATTACATTAGCATGTATAATTTATTTTTTAAAACTATTCAAATTAAAAGTTGCATATGCTTCCACAAGTATAATAATTAAAAAAATAATTTTATATATCTAAGTCCAATAATTTTTTTTTTGTTGCCACAAGCATAATATAGATTTATGACATATAAAGTCATTAATTATTAAAATAAAATGTAAAAAACTTAGTTTATAGTGGTTTAAAAATATAAAATATATTGGATCATATTTAAAAATTTACAAAATTAATTAATATTTATTTTAAAACCCAATAAATATGATTATGAAAAAAAAATGTGTATCGGTAAGTTTTTTTTAAATTGTGCGAAAAATAAAAAAATTCACGGTTCCGGTTACCGCAACCATTACGCTACGGCCTTTACACCCCGCAACCGCGCCACCACCACCGTTACAGCGACCGCAACCGCTTTTCAGAACCTTGACCGAGCTTCTTTTGCTCCAAGTCTTAATAAAAGTTTAGCTATTTTTTCTTTAATACATTCTGATATGTGGGGTCCATCTCGTGTTATGTCTTTAAACAGCCATAGATGGTTTGTTCCCTTTATCGATGATTTTTCTCGTACTACTTGGGTGTATCTGATGAAAGAAAAAAGTAAGGTTTTCTCTGTACTTTAAAATTTTCATAAAATGATTTGTATTCAGTTTGGGGCAATTGTCAAAATCTTGTGTTCTGATAATAGGGGTGCATACATTGATTCGGGGTTATAGAGCTATTTTTCCACTCACGGCATTATACATCAAACATCTTGCACCAATACCCCTCAACAAAATGGGGTTGCAGAACGCAAAAATCGTCATCTTCTTGATATAGCTCGCTGTATGTGTTTTTCTATAAGTGTGCCTCGGTCCTACTAGGGCGAGGCCGTTCTCACCGCAGCCTATCTCATTAATCGTCTTCCTACCCAGGTTTTGCAAAAACAATCTCCACTTCAAGTCCTTCTCGGTTCAGAGTCTTTGTTTTCCATTCCCCCTAAAATATTTGGTTGTCTGTTTTGTCCACAATAATTCTCCTACTTGTGGAAAGTTGGACGCTCGCTCTCTCAAGTGTGTTTTCCTCGGATACTCGCCTATTCAAAAGGGGTATAAGTATTATCACCCTCATTCTCGTAAGTGGTTTGTGTCCATGGATGTCACCTTATTGGAGTCCCAGTCCTAGTCCTACTTTATGTCTTCTTCGGTGTCACAGTCATCACTTCAGGGGGAGCCTTGGTATGAAGAGATTCCTGTTGTCCCTGTTGCTCCTATGGTGGAACCAGTTGTTCCTGCACCACTTATTACTAGGACTATAGAATCCAATGCCACCAAGGACAGAGGAGGGCAAATTTATGTCAAGGACAAAAACAGACAGAAAGTTACTTGGATACAAGAGATCACTTCTACTCACCCACTGCTATCTCCTGTTTCTGATAAGAGTCCAAGTAACTTTGAATCTCTTGTTTCTCTCGAGTCTACTGATATTACTATTCCTGACACTATTGATCTTAATATTCCTATTGCCAAAAGAAAGGGTGTGAGATCTTATACTCAAACATCCTATCTCAAACTTTGTGTCCTACTCTCATTTGCCTTCATCTTATAGAGCCTTTGTGTCAAACATTTCCTCTATTAGTATTCCTAACCATTTTCAGGATGCTCTTGCTATCTCTGAATAGAAACTTGCCATGATTGAAGAAATGAAAGCACTTCGTAAAAATGACACTTGAGAATTAACTGAGTTACCTAAGAGCAAACAACCGGTGGGATGCAAATGGGTGTATACTGTGAAGCACAAAGCAGATGGTTCCATTGAGCGTTACAAGGCTTGACTTGTGGCAAAAGGCTTCACTCAGACTTATGGAGTAGACTATTAGGAGACTTTTGCACCAATGGCTAAGATGAATTCAGTTAGAATACTTCTCTCTAAAGCAGCTAAAGTAGATCGGCCACTTCATCAGTTTGATGTAAAGAATGCTTTCTTACATAGTGATCTAGAAGAAGAGGTATATATGGACATCCCTCCTGGTTTTGAGGATCATCAGATAGAGGGTAAAGTATGCAGGCTTCGGAAGTCATTATATGGTCTCAAACAGTCTCCAAGGGCTTGGTTTGAGAGATTCACTCAGGTTATGCTTAAATATGGTTTCAAACAGAGTCGGTCAGATCACATTTTATTTGTGAAACATTCCTCACATGGTAAGATTACAGCTCTCATTGTTTATGTGGATGACATAGTGCTTACAGGCGATGATGGTGAAGAAATACCCTTATTGAAGAAATATTTAGCTAGTAAGTTTGAAATCAAAGACTTGGGGAACTTGAAATATTTTCTGGAAATCGAAGTTGCTCGCTCCAAGGATAAGATTTTCATCTCACAAAGGAAATATGTTCTTGACCTTTTGAAGGAAACAGCGATGCTTTGATGTAAGTCCTGTAATACCCCACTGGAACTTAATCAAAAACTTGGTGATGATGAAGGAGGAGTAACTGTTGATAGGGGAAGTTAGCAGCGACTAGTGGGTAAACTCATTTACTTATCTCACTCTCGTCCTGCTATTGTTATTACTGTCAGTATGGTTAGTCAGTTTATGCATACTCCTCATCAAATTCACTTAGAGGCTGTTATAAGAATTCTGAGGTACTAGGAATCTTCTCCTGGAACGGGCCTTTACTTTTCCAAACATGATCACCTCAGAGTGGAAGCCTATACAGATGTTGATCGGGCAAGGTCAATAATTGATAGGAGATCTACATCAGGATATTGTACCTTTGTGGATGGCAATCTTATTACTTGGACGAGTAAAAAACAAAATGTGGTGGCTAGATCGATTGCAGAAGCTGAGTTTAGAGCTATAACACAAGGTGTGTAAACTCTTGTGGATCAGATTGTTGTTGAATGATCTGGGGATGGGCCAGACAGACTCTATGCGGCTATATTGTGATAATAAAGCTGCCATCAACATAACTCACAATCTTGTTCAACATGACAGGACAAAGCATGTTGAGATTAATCACCACTTCATCAAGGAGAAACTCACTAGCGGCATGATATGTACTCCTTTTGTGAAGTCAGGCAAACAACTTGCAGACATCCTCACCAAGAGAGTTAGGAGTAAAGCATTTCATGACATTCTAGGCAAGCTGGGCATGCGAGATATCTTCGTACCAGCTTAAAGGGGAGTTTTAGAATATTTCCTTATTTAGATTAGATTGTGATTGATTGATTAACTGACTAATTCCTTAATCGGTCAATCAATCAATCAATATAAAAGGTAATTCCTTAATTAGTGCCTTAGGGCTTTCTTTTGTAACAGTTGATTGACTAATATAAAAGGTGATGATATCATAATCATCACTTATGCTTTGTATTCTCTTAAATTACAACACCCTCCCTCACGTGCAACCTTGTCTTACACGTGGAGAGAAACAAAAAACCAAATAGAAGGAGAACAACCAAAGGGGGACAGAGAATACAAAATGCCAAGGAGGAAACTTGGCCCCAAGACCTCTACCAACATTGAGCTCTGATACCATATTAAGTCACCAATTATCCCAAAAGCTTAAGTTGTTAAGAAATAGCCCCAACAATGTATATCAAGCTACCTAACAGAGACATCAATCTTTGTTGAGCAAGGATTGACCCTTTGATCTCACATTTTGGAGAGTGAGGAGTGGGTTGGGTGGCCAACTGGGCTAGCCCTAGTTGATTGATTAACAGCATTCCTTAATCAACCACAGTTCTCCTATAAGCTTTCATTGATGATTGAGTCTATTTAATATCTTTTCTTACGAAGAAAGAAGTTGTCTTCCAAATATGCTAGCTTGCTCAATAAACTGTTGGTATCTAAGCATTATAACTGACCCAATGTTACATTGAATCTTCTATTTTTCCTATAGTACCTACTAAGGCAGGCGACACAACACGAACATATTGACACGATAATTTATTTTATTTTTTTTAAATATATGTAGGTCAAAATAAGCATGGAACATGTTAAAAAATTATGTTCTAATAAATTTATTACATATCAAATACATGAATAGTTTATCCAGAAGTAAGGAAAATAAAAGCAACATAACAATAATCAAAATTAAAAAGCCATATACTCAATAACTTAAACATCAAGATATCATTCGCATAACAATTGCATTTTAAAGAGTGCAAAAGAACTGTAAAACATTTCCCGTTCCAAAAAAAAAAAAAATTGTAAAAAATTAAAATACATATGATGTATTTATCTTATAAACGTTTCAAAACATATTTAAAGTGCACAAGTTGCATTCCGTAGAATGCAAAACATTGTTACCAAGAAGATATTCACAACATAGGTCATGTTTAAAGGCTTCAAGAAGTTTCATTGAAGTGCCTGAAAAGTATCTATAAAGTGCTTTTGAAATTAAATTTTAATTAAGACACAATGAAGAAGTGTCAAACACAATTTTAGGAGTGTCTGCAGAGCATCGTATCCAATACAAGTGTTTGACACGAAACGCCTCCTCCATAGCAGTGCTTGTGCTTCTTAGAGTATGTGTGTCACCTAGATATGTAAGATATATGTCCAACACCCGTACCCAATTTAGACACTTAGATACTTTATTTTTATATGATGTTTGGGGAAGAAAAACTCATTTGTTAAGATGGGAGGGAGATATTTCATATTTTTCCAAAATCCTATTTAATTCAAGTACATTTCTAAATAATTTATCTGATTATATCTAAGAATATTATACAATATGTAACATTTATATCCCTCTCAGGCCCCCATCAACTAAGGACTAAACTGGATGTACTTTTTTTATGCAATATACATGTGTTCAACACATATTCTGATTCCCATACATAATTTTTGGATACGTACACCCCCTACGTCCTTCAAACGGGAGTAAATTGTGAGATTTTAGGTAACCAAACATGATTTTAGTTATTTTACGACTAAAGTACCCTTTAGCAGCAGGTTAATTACACAGAGAACCCCTAGACTATCATAAAGTATCACTTTATCCCCCCTTAACTATCATGAAGTATCACTTTACCCTCTTGAACTATGAAAACATACAATTAGGCCCTTCAACTATCTAAATGTCACAGACCCTTTGAAATGACACACCCTTTGAACTGATCAAATTATCCCATTTTTTCTATATCTCACACACCCTTTCTCTCTTTGAAGTCCATTATAAACCATTATAATTTTTTAATTATTGGACTTTTTTTTTTTTTTTGTTAAATGGAGTTGGGAGATGGTGGGATAGAGCTAGGGTTTCTGATAAAAAATTTGCAATGATTTCTAATGGACTTCAAAGAGAGAACAAGTATGTGAATATAGAAAGTAGGGGCAATTTGGTCATTTAATTGCTCCTGTTAACGACAGCAGACATTTTAATAGCTGAAGGAATTAATTATACACTTTTATAGTTCAGGTGTAAAGTGATTTTTAGGCCTCGTTTGGCATGCAACAATTTTAGCCTAAAAGTCAAAAAAATTATTAAAAAAATCAAAAAGCCAATAACTTATATCAAAAAGTTAAAGATTCTATTTTCTCTCTACTTTTTGCACATTTTTTCGTAAAAAACTAAAAAATCATTCGAAGTGTACTCGTTTTTTTTCCTCATATTTTAGCCAAAAAAATCAAAAAATTACTTAAATAGCCTATTCCCAAACGAGGCCTTAATGATAGTTAAAGAAGTAAAGAAATACTTTATGATAATTCATGGTTAAAATGATAAAGGGGTGTGGGACATCTTAGTAATTAAGGCCTCATTTGGCAAGTGATTTTTTTGGTCAAAAAATCAAAAAGTTACTAAAAAGTCAAAAAGCCAAAAAGCCAACAACTTATACCAAAAAGTCAAAGATTTCCTTTTCTCTTTACTTTTTGCACATCTTTTCGTAAAAAGTCAAAAATTATTCCAAACATACTAGTTTTTTATATCATATTTTAGCTAAAAATTCAAAAAGTTACTAAAAAGTCCGTTCCCAAACGAGGCCTAAATGTGTTTCATTAACACCGTTTAAGGATTTTTCCCATATTAATAGTTTAGGGGGCTAGTTTGTATCTTTTTTTTTTTTTTTTTTTTTTTTGTTCAAGAGGTCAAAGTGATACTTAACAATAGTTGAGGATGTCTCTGTAAATACCCCTAAAAACAAAACCAATGCAAAAACGAAACGATTTTCTGAGAAATGCCCTTGATCAAATCAAAAAACCCCAGACCTTCCAGAATCCAGTAAACAAGACAAAATTTTTCCAAATGGTTCGGGATCAAATGCGGTTTCTCCAATACCAAACAGAACATTAGAATTACCCAGTTGAAGATTGAATGGTTTAATTATCTGGGTATGAGAAAAAACTACATAGTTCTTTGGCAGTGACTTGGATGCCTCAAAAGAATCAATCCGGGTTCGAAAATTTGGGGTTTTAGCCTCATCTGGGGTCAAAAAGATTGTTCATCTTCATAAATAAGCATCAAAAAGATGATATAAAGATGTAAACTGACCTGATCAGAGAATTGTGTAAAATGCACTTGCACAGCCTGAGTTTACGTCCCCAAAATACAAAACCTAGAAACCAAAAAAAAATTATAAACCCAGCTTATAAAGATGAAAAGGAACACAATGCAATCAATCAGAATCAAATTTCAGTTACAAAAAAATCTGAATTAAATTACATATCACCAATTAATAAGCAAAATCAACATTGCTTGCATAGAAATACACACATACCAAACATGCAGCAATCAGAAATGATAAGATATCACATACAATTATGAGGAATAAAGAAGCAACCTTTTTCCAAGAAAGATTAATCAAATTGGTTCACGATCGGTGCTTCACAGCCATTGGTACTGTTTATTTATTGCTCAAAGGAGACAGTGAAGAGAGTGAGGAAGACAGAGAATAAATGTGTGTGTGTGTGTGTGTGTTTGTGTGTGTGTGTGTGTGTGTGTGTTGAGAGAGAGAGAGAAGAGAGAAAACGCACAGAAAGTGAGGGAAAATTTTGAAGTTTTGGTGATGGCTGGAAATGATCAGGCCGCCCCCAAGTTTGATAAACATGGACGCCCTTTCCCTTAGCCTCCGATTCCGAGGCTTTCAGAAAACTCTTCGATCACGTTCTTCAAAAGCGCGTGCAACTCGAATCCCTAGGAACACTCACGTGTAATGTTGACAAAAATTAGAAAAATATTTGGGAGCTCTAAATTAAGAGCACTAAAGGAGCTCCAGAGCGTGAGTCCCACTGACTGATGTGATGTTTTGACCTTAAATTTTTTTTTTCCTTTTTTTTTTTTGAATTTCCACCTCATTAGTGGTCCATTAGTGCTCCTAAATTAGTGGAATGTATCATTGTTGCAAAAATTATGGGTGTGCTTGGTTTATTTTTGAGAGAGTGATTTCAAAAAAAAATTTAGTGGTATTTTGAAAAGATAGTAAAAAGTAATTTTTTTGCTTTTAATTAAGTTTTTTATGAGTGATTTGGGAAGTTGGTAAAAAAAAAATTTTTTAATTAATATTTATTTATGGTGTCACATTACACTAAAATGACTAAAATAACCTCACCAAACTTTAAAAAATTACATTTTACCAAAACCCACAAGATATAAACATTGAGGGCACTTATGTAATTTTTCAACCTACTTTTGCCACTTCCCAAATGAGCAAAAAACCGCAACCTTGCGTTTTGCTCTAGCAGTAAAAAGCTGCGTTTTTATCTAATCCCAAAAGAGCCCTTAAGAAAATAGTTTAGAAATTTTTTTGGTTTATTTGATTGTATATTTTGAAAATAGTTTTGAAGTTTGGAATTTTGGAATGATTTGATATTTTGTTGTAATGAGTATTGTGTATGAGAAAAAAAGTGATTGAGAATGAGAAATGAGAGAAAAAAAAGTGATCGATTGATCTGTAAGAGAGAAAAGTGATTTTGAAAACAAAAATGCTTCGGAGCTCTAGATCGGCACTAATGATGTGGCAACCACGTTCTTTAACTCGCTTTTCTCTCTCTTTTTTATTCTTGATTTCAAATTTCAAATTTCAAACTTGTTTTCTGAATCTTCTCTTTCTATATTTAAAACCTTCTCTTCTCTCTCTCTCTCTCTCTCTCTCTCTCTCTCTCTCTCTATTTGTTGTGTTCGACCTCACTCCCCAACAGACCGCAGCTCTACTCCAACCCCGCCATCAATTGACTCTCTCTCCGACCGAGCCACTCTGTTTCCCTCGATCCTCTCGACATCGATTCTTAGAGCTCACTTCTCCTCAAATCCGCCAGATTAAGGAGGACTCTCGGGCTTCTCTCGACTCTCTGTCCGACCGTCGATCAAGTCAATGTAAATTTGAACTATAAATTGTTATTTTAGAAAGAAAATTTAGATAGAAATTTTGTGTGTAGTCCTTCTGTATAAATATATATATATATATATAAAGATGAATACTTAAATAGTAACTCAAGTTCACAAAAGTGACAAACCAATGAAGTTGATACATAACCAACCCACCTTTCTTAAACATGGCAGTAAACAAATCGAACGGTGCATCTATGATCTATCATCATCGACATAACAACACCACTATCATCTTCCTTTGAGAAGTATATGAAATAGACTACACAGAAAAGTAGCACATATATGGTAGACTCAAAAGGGGAAAAAAAAAGTTAAAGAATTAGTAAAGAAAAACAACTAAAAACAACATAGAATTATCCCCATTTTCACTCCATCTATGTTAGACGGACAAGCTTTTTTCAATACCACAACAAGAACAAGAACAAGAACAAGAACATGAAGAAAAGAATTTGATGATGAACCATATATATGTAGCCATTTCTATCATATATATTCATGATCATGATCTTGATGATTATCTTGTGAAGTCATGAACAAGGCTAGGCCTGTCTGTAACGTTGAGGCGCCAAGAAAGGAAGGGAATGTCAGTATCGGAGTTGCGATTGTCGTCGATGAAACTAAATTCGTTGCTGGTGGTCGTAGTGGCCGAAGAGAAACAAGGCATTTATTGGGAATGTGAGTATTGTTGGACCCATGAATAGACTTGAAATACTTCTGTTTTATTGCTGTTTCACATTTGAGAGGGATTTCTTTCTTTCTTTTTTTTTTTTATTTTATTATTTTTTTTTTACACAGTGCGTGAAACACACGCACTGTATGTGTAAATGCTTCACCTTCCCTTGTTGGTTGCCTCTTGTTTAGAGCTACTTTGAGAGCAGCTAAATTAGAGGTCTGAATCGGAACTGTTTTGAAAATTTTTTGAGAAAAATCTCAAACCAAACAATTTTTTGGAAATTTTTTTTCAAAACTCCTCTCTCAAAGCTAAACCAAACACACCCTATGAATTTGTTTATAAGTTGGAAAATGTTTAAACCCACAAAGGAGAACCACGACGACTACTGGTGTATTGATTATTAATGTTTTTGAATTTTATTTTAGGAATTGTATCTGACAGTGACATGAATGGTTCAGATCATTTTAGGGTTGTGTTTTGTGAGGGTTGTTATCATTACTGTAATTTTTATTTCTTTTAACAATAAATTACAAATCTATATATATATTATATAAGGAAAATGAAATTTTTAGTAAGGAGTATCGTGAGAGATTCAATATCTCATATTAATTTTCTTAATTTTAAAAAATTAAGAAAATTTTCATTGGTTAGCTTTTATTTGATAATCCTACATCGAAAAAAGAAGAAAAAATATGAGTTATTTTACTCATATAAAGGGAATCTTAAGAAAAATGAGATTTTTAGTAAGGAGCCTTGTAAGAGTTTCAATATTTTATATTAATTTTTTTAATTTTCTTAATTTTAAACAATTAAGAAAATCTTCATTAGCTATCTCATACTAATTTTCTTAATTTTAAATAATTAAAAAAATCTCCATTGATTAGTTTTTATTTGATAATCTCACATCAAGAAAATAAAGAAAGAATGAGTTATTTTACTCATATAGTGAGGAACCTTGTAAGAGTTTCAATATCTCATACTAATTTTCTTAATTTTCTTAATTTTAAACAATTAAGAAAATATCCATTAACTAGCTTTTATTTGATAATCCCACGTTCAGAAAAGAAGAAGAAAAAATGAGTTATTTTACTCATATAAAGGGAATTTTATACTCTCATCCTATTTAGTGAGGAGTCTTGTGAGAGCTTCAATATCTAATACTAATTTTCTTGATTTTCTTAATTTTAAACAATTAAGAAAATCTCCATTGGTTAGCTTTTATTTAATAATCTCACATCGAAAAAAGAAGAAAAACATGAGTTATTTTACTCATATAAAGTGAATTTTTTACTCCCATCTCATTTAATACGTAGTGTTGCACATGTTTCAATTCAATATAATTTAAATTTTAAAATTTTTAATTAATTAATTATGACCTAGCCGATTAGGCTAAATCATTTTTGATTTGATTGATTTGTTGGTTTAACCACGATTTTAATGGTTTTATCAAAATATATTGATTATATTTGTTTGATTCGAAATAAATTAAAAATCAATCTGATAAAAGATTGAAATACTGAGATTGTGTGTTTAGAAATAAACTTTTATAATCTCACATCGGTTTTATCAAAATATATTGGTTATAAACTTTTACAAATAATTGTTAATTTTTATTTTATAATCTCACATCAAAAAAAGAAAAAAAAATGAGTTGTTTTACTGATATAAAGTGAATCTTAATAGTGTAATATTATGTATATTTCAATTAAAGACAGTTAAAATTTTAAAATTAAAATAACATTTAAAAGTTTTAATTAATTAATTTTTGTATAAGTTGACTGATCATTTGACCTAACCGATTAGGTTGAACCATTTTGGGTTTGCCTGATTCGTTAGTTTAATCGTGATTTCTCATACTTATTTTATTAATTTTAAACAATTAAAAAACTTTCCATTGGCTAACTTGCATTTAATCATATAAAAATAAAACTCTAATTAGTTTATGATTTATTTTATAATCTTATATCGGGAGAAGAAAAAAAATCATAATTTGTTTCACTATCTATCTATATATTATATAAGAAAAATGGAGTTTTAGGAATAAGTCTTCTAGGAGCTCTAAACCCTTATTCTAAAATTACTGAATTTTCTTAATTTTAAACAATTAAGAAAATTCTCATTGACTAGTTTCTATTTACCATTAAGAAAGAAAAAGTGAATTTTTTCATTTACATAAAGTGAATCTTATGCTCCCATTTTTTTTCTTCTTAATTTTAAGCAATTAAAAAAACCTCTATTGGTTAGCTTTCATTTAACTTTTATTTTACAATCCCATATAGACGTTTTCACTTTAAAAAAAAAAATTATGAGATTTTAAAACTCTCATAATATTTAACTTTAAAATAATTACAATCTTACATCGAGAAAAGAAAGAAGAAGTGAGTTGTTTCACTTATATAAAGTGAATTTTATACTCTCTTTTAATATTATAGTATTGTGCATATTTCACTTCAAGATGATTTAAATTTTAAAACAAAATTTAAAGGTTTTAATTAATTAATTTTGTTGTAAATTGGTTGGTCTTTTGACTTAACCGATTAGGCTGAATCATTTTCGGTTTGACTGATTCACTGGTTTAACAGTGGTTTTAGTTGTTTTATCAAAATATATTGCTTAGATTTGTTTGATTTGAAATAAATTAAGATTGACCTCATTAAAAATTGAACGACTGAGATTGCTTAATTAGAAATGACATTCCCGTCCAAACAACTGTTAACTTTTATTTTACAATCTCACATCAAAAAAAGGAGGACAAAATGAGTTGCCTCACTATATAAACCTTATACTCCCATTTAATATTGTAGTGTTGTGTATATTTCAGTTTAAGATAGTTTAAATTTTAAAATTAAAATAAAATTTAGAAGTTTTAATTAATTGATTTTTGTATAAGTTGGTTGGTCCTTTGACTTATCTGATAGGGTGAACCATTTTCGGTTTGACTAATTTGCTGATTTGACTGCGCTTTTAGCGGTTTTATCAAAATATATTGGTTAAATTTGTTTAATTTGAAATAAATTAAAAATTAACCTAATTAAAGATTAAACCGCTAAAATTGCTTGATTCGAAATAAACTTCTCACCCAAATAATTGTTAACTTTTAAACAATTAAAAAAATCTCCATTAACTAGCTTTCATTTAACTTTTATTTTATAATCTCACATCGAGAAAAGAATGAAAAAGTGAATTGTTTCACTTATATCAAGTGAATCTTATGTTCCCATTTATATAAGCAAAATAAGATTTTAGTGAGAAGTCTTATGATCAATATCTCATACTATTTTTTTTATTTTCTTAATTTTAAACAATTAAAAAAATCTCAATTGACTAGCTTTCATTTAACTTTTATTTTACAATCCTACCTAAAGGTTTTGATTTGAAAAATAATTTTGTATGAGATTTTGAAACTCTCATAATATCTCTCCTTAAAAGTATTTTTTTTTAAAAAATATATAAATATATTGATAATCTCAATATCACTCTTATTGCTTCTTAATACAAAAATTATGAGATAATTATAATAATTTTAAATTTGTATTTAAAACTTATAAATTATGAGATAGATTATTATAATTTTAAATTTATATTGTGTCAATTTTAAATTTAAATTAATAGATTGCTTTTCATATTTAGTGACAGTTTAAATTTTAATAAAATAAAATTTAAAAGTTTTAATTAATTAATTTTTGTGTAAGTTGGTTGGTCTTTTGACCTAACTGATTAAGCTAAACCGTTTTTGGTTTGAATGATTTGTTGGTTTAACCGTGATATTAGCAGTTTTACATATTACGATAATTCTTTCTTATTTATTAAGGTTTTAAAATTTCTTTAATTATTTCCTTTTCAAAAACCAATATGATAATTTTTTAAAATTCATATATTTTTATTCTAAAATAGTGAAGTATTAGAATTATATCATTTTTCTATAACAAAGCATAATTTTAATTATTAATTGTCAATACAACAATTTTAATCTATCTATACTATATATTATAGTAAAAGAATATTTGGAAAAAAAACTCTTAAATTTATATATAAAATTTTATTTACGAGAGATAAAATATAAAATAAATTAAATATAATTATCATATTTTTAATAAATAATATATTATTTTATCTCGTGCATAGTACAGATGATATGCCAGTACACTAAAATATGATTTGTCTTTTGAAATTTCTAATTTTATAACAAATATTAATTTTATTAATAAATCATTAAGTCAATTAATAATTTTTAATGACGTCAATAATTTATTTTAATTAATAATTTAAGTAATTTTATCATTGTATAAGAAAGCAGTTAGAAATTTCATTTTAATAGTTAATTCTACTAAATAAATAATTCTGATAAGCAAGTATTTTTTATTTTTCAAATCATATGGGTCAATTTATATTTTAAACAAAAACTTTAAGTGGGTATATTTATAATTTGTCTTTTTTTAATAATAATAACTTGTAACAGGAGTGTTGGGCCAATTTTAATTCAGACAGAAATATGTAAAAAAACAATTTTTAAAAAAAACATAAATTATTAGAAGGTAAAGAGAAAAAGTACTTAGATCTGTTTGAGAGTGGACTATTTTAATTAATTTTTTGATTTTTATAAAAAAAAATAAACAATTTTTTTTTTTTAAAAAAAATGATGGAATAATTTATGATGACTTTTTAACTAAAAATCATGATTTCCAAACGGGGCCTAAGATTGACTCTTCTTTTTTTCTTTTTCTTTTTTCTCTTTTATTAATTTTTTTCTTTTGTAATCTTTTTTTAAAAGTTTGTAATATTTTATGATTTTAAATTTTACTTACTTAGACGGACTAAATTAATATAGCGGTCCCGGGTTTACCCCTTGTTGTACAGTGATCCGGACATGTGTCCGTGGATGTTGGTAGTTGAGTATTGTCTTGTTTACATCCTTTCCTACTTTGTATTTGAGTTATAGGATGTATTGGGCAGGTTTGTTACAGGTTGGTTGTGTTTGGAAACCAAGTGTTGCTGCCCAGAATTTTGGCTGGTCGCTCGAGCGAGGATTTGGTCGCTCGAGCGAGGGTTGGTTTTGTGTCTGGTGGCTCGAGCCAGAGTGGCTTCGCTCGAGCGGGCGACTGCGTCTGGCTCAGACCTGAAGGTTGTGTTTCTTCGCTCGAGCGAGCTGGTTCGTCTTCGCTCGAGCGAGCGTCGTACTGCAAATCAGAAAATTTGCACTGTTGGCTCGAGCGAGCGTGTGTCTTCGCTCGAGCGAGACCAGTTGTTGTGTCTGGTCGCTCGAGCGACGGGGTCTTCGCTCGAGCGAGCCTGTTTATATCAGCAACGCAGCACCGAACTAAACATCACTTTTTCTTAGCTTCATCTTCTTCAAACCCTTATTTTGAGAGCTTCTCTCTCTACACTTGCACTCTCTCTAAGATTTGATCTACCTAGGGTGATTTCCTACCCTAAGGCCTTTGTTAAAAAGCTAGAGGGTGGCTTGGGCTTCGTTTTAATCGGAACAAATTTGGTTTTGGAGCAAGTTGGGTGTTGGGCATCATCTCCTTTGGAGCTCATTCTTTGAGGTAGGGATATCCTACTCCTCTTTATGAGTTTTGTCTTTCAATTTTAGCATTTTGATATGTTGGAAGTTGTTGTGTAATTTTGGGAAACTTTGGGCCATTGTGTAATTTTATAAAAGTTGGGGGTTTTTATCTATGATAAACCTAGAAGCATGTTTGGTATATAAACATGGAATTAATGTTGAAACATTAGTGAAATTGGAACCTAAGGGTTGTGATGCTAATTATGGAGGATGTCCTAATTACATTGATTGATTAATTTGAATAATTAATTGTGTTGATTTGTGATGTATATAATTGTTGTTTATATGCATTGTGTTGTGTTGGAGGAGATAGGGGATGTACTCCACGGTTTAGGGGAAGATAGGGGATGAACCTCTAAACCGGATGTTGTTGGGAGGAGATAGGGGATGAACTCCGTAGATAGAGCGGGTATGCTTATCTAGAAGTGTTGACATAGCGGATATGCTTGTTGTTGGAAGTATTGATATAACTGTTATGTTTATCTTTGATGAAGTGAAAAGTGTTGGCATGAGTGTGTGTCTCATGTGTGATGTTTGGCCAGGTTCTGAGCCAAGGCTTTGAAATGGCAAGTAAAGAGGAAAGAAATGGAAATGAAAGGAAATATAGACTTAAGTGTCTTGGAACTGTGTTATATTATGAATGAATGTAAAAGTGTTGACCATCTATCAACTGTTAATCTTTTAGGCATTGTTCATGATTGGTTTAGTATATTTCTACTGGGCTGTGGCTCACCCTATATGGGAACATCATTTTCAGGTACAGGAAGCATGCCACCTCCAAGGACTTAGCTTGGGAGGCTAGTGGCGGACAGACTTTTTGGTTGTCTTTCTTTTTGTTGTATTACATGTAAATTCAAGCCAAGGGCTTTATGTGTAAATGAGTTAGTACTCTACTTTTGTGTAACCAAGTGTTAACTTGGAAAGCTGTAAGCCCTTAGGGCATTTGCTTTTGTTGTTAACATGTAATACTCTTGTAATAAGACTCTGATGAATGGAAAGACGTGAACTTTTTATATATCATAGCATGTCTATATCGTTGGGTTTAATGTTATTATTTTGAGGGCGTTACAACTTGGTATCAGAGCGTACCAGGTTCGAATACTTTGGGTACGTGGGAAGTGATTAGGATCACAATGGGTTTGTCTCGCTTGATAGAGACTTAGTGTAGAATCATATGCTATGTGTTTAAATTAATAACATGTTTATGTGATTAATTGGGTATGGGATTTAGTTTCTAGGATATTGATTGAATCTTTGGGTTTCTGGGAGTCTTGTTGGAAAAGCACTTGATCAATGCTGTTTCTAACCGGTACTCTAGTAACGCCTTGGGACTATCATTATCCGGAAATGAAATTCGTAAGTGCTTATGTGTTTATGTGCTTACGTGGAATGAATTACAGTTGTCCATGCATTAGGACGTGAGTGTTTAGTTTTGGCACGTTTATGAATGTGCTAATGTTCTGTGTTACCTTTATTAGGATGTCAGGACGAGCAAGAGGTGGTAGGCGTGGTAGGCCTAGGAGGCAGGAGGTGCCATTACCGGAGGAGATTCCGGCAGTTCAGGAGGGGGTTGGTCAGGCCAATGTGGCCGAACCAGCAGGTCAGCAGGCCATGAGTGCCTTGGCCCAGGAGATAGCAGGAGCTCTGGGTATTCTTAGAGCAGGGAATCAGGCAGCTGAGGCAGGGCCTTCCTTTTTGAAAAGGGAGTTCTTCCGGTCTAACCCGGAGGAGTTTGTCGGGGATCCTAAGGAGCCATTGAAGGCAGATGAGTGGCTAGAACAGATGAGTAAAACGTTCGAGATGCTAGGCATTGAGGACGGAGCATTGAAAGTGACCTTGGCATCCTTCCAGCTGAAGGGAGATGCGGGTCAATGGTGGAAATATGAGAAAGTTCGTGTTGGTGGTGCTTGGGAGGCGTTTGTGAATGCTTTCCAGGAGAGGTTTTTATCTGCTGTGGCAAGAGAGAGGCTGAGGGATCAGTTCAGCAAGCTTAAGCAGGAGGGTTTGTCTGTAGCCGAGTTTGAGGCTACATTTACTAGCTTGTCCAGGTTTGCACCTGAACTTGTGGCGACAGAGGAGCGCCGTTGCTACGAGTTTGAGCGGAAGTTGAGATGGGATCTCAAGTTGAAAGTTGGTGGACCCTACATTCGAGATTACAGGCATTTGGTGGATGCTGCAGCTCATATGGAGCTGATGATGCAGGAGGGAGAGGAGGAGAAACATGGAGGCTCCAAGAGGGGCCAAGAGGGACAGGGCGATGGTAGGAGGCAGAGGGGTTATAACCCTCAGCCGTCCCAGGGTGGTTTGGCTAGGTCGACTTTCCCAGTACCGAGTGCAGGCTCCGGGAGAGGCAGTCAGGGAGAGTTCACCTGTTTCAAGTGTGGCCAGCCGGGTCACAAGGCTTCAGTTTGCCCATTGAAGGGCGGGGGTCAGAGAGCTGCTTCTTCGTCAGCTAGACCGCAGAGTCAGAGTTCGGGCAGGGGGCAGCCCTTGTCGTGTTATCAGTGTGGACAGCCTGGGCACCTGAAGAGGTTTTGCCCGCGGTTGAGTGCCACTTCAGGAGCGTCTGGTTCTAGGCAGACGCAGGGTTTTCAGCCAGCTCAGTCTGTGCAGGCCTCGAGGGCCAATCCGGGGGCTTCGTCGTCCCAGTCAGTGCAGCAGTCCTATGCTCCGAGAGGCGAGCAGGTGGATCAGGGGCCTACAGGGCGCGTGTATGCTGTTACCGCGTAGGATCTTGTACCGGCTCCATCAGTAGTGAGAGGTACCTTTCTGTTTTGCAACTCGGTTGCTAGAGTGTTGATAGATACGGGTGCATCTCATTCTTTTGTATCTGCTGCATTTGCATCTGTGTTGGAGTTGGAGTTAGCACTATTAGCATCTCCTATTTGTGTTGTGTCACCTATTGGGGGTGAGTTGATCTTGAAACACGGATGTAGAGGTTGTGATATTGAGGTCGACGATCATCGTCTTCCGTTTCCTTTTGTAGTTATGCCCATGAAGGGCTTTGATGTTATTTTGGGTATGGACTGGTTATCGTCATACCGAGCTGTTATTGACTGCTACCGCCAGAGGGTTACTTGTTGTACTGTGAGCGGGGAGTATTTCCATTTCTTGGGAGACCGGGTTGGTAGTGTTGTGCCACCGGGGTATGGTCCGCGAGGGCGGAATGAGCTTAGTGGTTTACTTGCTAGCTTTGAGAGTGGTGAGTGTGATGAGATTCAGATTGTGTTGCCAAGGGTAGTTTGTGAGTACTCGGATGTTTTTCCCGAGGACCTTGTTGATTTGCCACCTCACCGAGAGATTGAGTTCTCTATCGATTTAGTGCCCGGCACGGCGCCGATTTCTATGGCACCTTACCATTTTGCTCCAGCAGAGTTGGTTGAGTTGAAAGTTCAGCTCCAGGAATTGCTAGATAAGGGCTTTGTTCGCCCTAGTGTTTCACCGTGGGGAGCGCCGGCACTCTTTGCTAAGAAGAAAGATGGTGCCTTGAGATTGTGTATTGACTACCGGAAGTTGAATCGGGCTACGGTTAAGAATAAGTACCCTATGCCCCGTATAGATGATTTGTTTGACCAGTTGAAGGGTTCCCGTTGTTTCTCTAAGATAGATTTGAGATCGGGTTACCACCAGTTGAGGGTCAGGGAGGAGGATATTCCGAAGACGGCATTCCGTACGCGGTATGGCCATTATGAGTTTCTGGTAATGCCATTTGGGCTTACCAACGCACCGGCAGTCTTTATGGACTTGATGAACCGGATTTTCCGGGAATTCTTGGATCGTTTTGTAGTCGTCTTTGTGGACGATATTCTTATCTATTCACCTTCAGAGGAGGAGCACGAGGAACACTTGAGAGTGGTGCTTGAGTTGCTTAGAGCCCATAGGCTGTATGCCAAGTTTGGGAAGTGTGAGTTTTGGCTAAGAGAAGTCAAGTTCTTAGGCCATGTGGTTTCCGGGGAAGGGGTGTCCGTTGATACATCCAAGACTGAGGCAGTGCAAGATTGGGCACAGCCTAAGAGTGTGTTTGAGATCCGCAGTTTTCTGGGATTAGCTGGGTATTACCGCCGGTTTGTGAAGGATTTCTCCAGGTTAGCTTCACCGTTGACCAGATTGACTCGGAGAGGAGTCAGCTTTGTATGGAGTGAGACTTGTGAAAAGTCGTTCCAGGAGTTGAAAGTTAGACTGACCACCGCTCCGGTCTTGATTATTCCGGAGAGAGGGGTGGGTTATGCAGTCTATTGTGATGCCTCACGAGAGGGTTTGGGTTGTGTATTGATGCAAGAGGGGAAAGTGGTAGCTTATGGCTCACGTCAGTTGAAAATTCACGAGAAGAATTACCCTACGCATGATCTAGAGTTAGCGGCTGTGATCTTTTCCTTGAAAATCTGGAGGCACTACCTTTATGGTGAGAGATTCGAGGTGTTCTCGGATCACAAGAGTCTGAAATATCTGTTTTCACAGAAAGACTTGAATTTGAGGCAGAGGAGGTGGATGGAGTTCATTGAGGATTATGACTTCGAGTTGCATTATCACCCGGGAAAGGCCAATGTTGTGGCCGATGCCCTTAGCAGGAAATCCATTAGTGATGTAGCTTGTATAGCCATCCGGGAGTGGGAGATGTTGGGGGCCATTGGAGAGTTTGATTTGCTTTTGAGCGAATCCGTTGAGGCTGCGGCCTTGTTTTCTATTGTTGCGCAGCCGACGCTTGTGACTAGAGTGTTAGAGGCACAGAGAGGTGACCTTGAGGTGGAATCCCTCAGAGAGAAGATCTCCAGTGGGAAGGTTGAGAAGGGTTTGACGGTGTATCCCGACCTGAGTGTGAGATACCGAGACCGTTTGTTTGTACCGGAGTCTTGCCGAGAGGAAGTACTCCGAGAGTTTCACCATTCGCGCCTTGCGGTGCATCCGGGAGGTACTAAGATGTACCGGAATTTGGGTCGCCAGTTTTGGTGGCGGGGTATGAAGAGAGATGTGGCAGTTTTCGTGTCTAAGTGCCTTACTTGCCAGCAAGTGAAGGCCGAGCATCAGAGGCCAGCGGGTTTGTTACAACCCTTGCCTATTGCCGAGTGGAAGTGGGAGCATGTCACTATGGACTTCGTTGTAGGTCTTCCGAGGACTCAGCGGGGTAGTGATGCTATTTGGGTGGTTGTAGACCGGTTGACTAAGTCGGCGCACTTCATTCCTATGCGCGTGAGAGATTCAGTAGATCATCTTGCCGACTTGTATATTCGGGACGTAGTGAGGTTGCACGGGGTCCCAGTGACGATCGTCTCAGATAGAGATCCTCGTTTTACTGCTAGGTTGTGGCAGAGTTTGCAGAGTGCCTTGGATACTAAGTTGACCTTTAGTACAGCTTATCACCCTCAGACTGACGGGCAGTCCGAGCGTACTATTCAGATCCTCGAGGATATGCTTCGGGGTTGTGTCCTTGATTTCAGTGGGACGTGGGAGAGGCACTTACCATTGGTAGAGTTCGCCTACAACAACAGTTTTCAGTCTAGCATTGGTATGGCACCGTTTGAGGCCTTGTATGGCCGACCTTGTAGGTCTCCAGTTTGTTGGGCCGAGGTAGGTGACGCACCTTTGTTGGGTCCGGAGTTGGTTAGGGAGACGACGGAGAAAGTTGAGCTTATCCGTAGGAGGCTTGTTACAGCCCAGAGTCGTCAGAAATCTTATGCTGACCGTAGGAGAAGACCATTGGAGTTTGAGGTAGGTGATCATGTGTTTCTGAAGATATCACCTAGACGGGGTTTGATGAGGTTTGGGAAGAGTGGGAAGTTATCCCCTCGATTTATTGGTCCTTTTGAGATCCTAGAGAGGGTTGGCGAGGTTGCTTATCGTTTAGCTTTGCCGCCACAGTTATCCGGGGTTCATGACGTGTTTCATGTGAGTATGCTTCGGAAGTATGAGCCGGATCCATCACATGTGTTGGATTGGACCGACTTAGAGGTAGATGAGGATGCCTCGTATGAGGAGAGACCGGTTCGGGTCTTGGATAGGCGGGATCAAGTCCTGCGTGGCAAGACCATCCCTTTGGTTAAGGTTTTGTGGAAACATCACGGAGTGGAGGAGGCCACTTGGGAACGTGAGTTGGGAGTCCGCGAGAAATATCCGGACTTGTTTGTTGATGTGTAATCAAGTGTTGCAATTGTGTAATTGTAATGAAATTTAAGAGTATTGAAAACGTCTTAAATTGAGGAACATGGTGCATGTTTGTTGTAGAACTTACCTTGTTATGGGAGTTGATTATAATATTGCATGTGTTGGCTATATTATAGAAATGGAATTGTATCATGATTATTGCTTTGATATGAATTGTGAACCATGAATGTTGGAAATGGTTGAAATGAAAAGAGAATGCATGTCGAAATATATATGTTGTAGAATGCCTCTTGATAAGAGATGGAATGACCGGGAATGGGTCGAATTGTGGAATGTTGTAGTATAACGTTGTTCAAAAGAAAGGAAAACTTGCTTTTCAAAAACTTGCTTTTCAAAAACTTGCTTTTCCAAAACGTGTTCTTAATTTCGGGGACGAAATTCTTTAAGGGGGGGAGGTTATAGCGGTCCCCGGGTTTACCCCTTGTTGTACAGTGATCCGGACATGTGTCCGTGGATGTTGGTAGTTGAGTATTGTCTTGTTTACATCCTTTCCTACTTTGTATTTGAGTTATAGGATGTATTGGGCAGGTTTGTTACAGGTTGGTTGTGTTTGGAAACCAAGTGTTGCTGCCCAGAATTTTGGCTGGTCGCTCGAGCGAGGATTTGGTCGCTCGAGCGAGGGTTGGTTTTGTGTCTGGTGGCTCGAGCCAGAGTGGCTTCGCTCGAGCGGGCGACTGCGTCTGGCTCAGACCTGAAGGTTGTGTTTCTTCGCTCGAGCGAGCTGGTTCGTCTTCGCTCGAGCGAGCGTCGTACTGCAAATCAGAAAATTTGCACTGTTGGCTCGAGCGAGCGTGTGTCTTCGCTCGAGCGAGACCAGTTGTTGTGTCTGGTCGCTCGAGCGACGGGGTCTTCGCTCGAGCGAGCCTGTTTATATCAGCAACGCAGCACCGAACTAAACATCACTTTTTCTTAGCTTCATCTTCTTCAAACCCTTATTTTGAGAGCTTCTCTCTCTACACTTGCACTCTCTCTAAGATTTGATCTACCTAGGGTGATTTCCTACCCTAAGGCCTTTGTTAAAAAGCTAGAGGGTGGCTTGGGCTTCGTTTTAATCGGAACAAATTTGGTTTTGGAGCAAGTTGGGTGTTGGGCATCATCTCCTTTGGAGCTCATTCTTTGAGGTAGGGATATCCTACTCCTCTTTATGAGTTTTGTCTTTCAATTTTAGCATTTTGATATGTTGGAAGTTGTTGTGTAATTTTGGGAAACTTTGGGCCATTGTGTAATTTTATAAAAGTTGGGGGTTTTTATCTATGATAAACCTAGAAGCATGTTTGGTATATAAACATGGAATTAATGTTGAAACATTAGTGAAATTGGAACCTAAGGGTTGTGATGCTAATTATGGAGGATGTCCTAATTACATTGATTGATTAATTTGAATAATTAATTGTGTTGATTTGTGATGTATATAATTGTTGTTTATATGCATTGTGTTGTGTTGGAGGAGATAGGGGATGTACTCCACGGTTTAGGGGAAGATAGGGGATGAACCTCTAAACCGGATGTTGTTGGGAGGAGATAGGGGATGAACTCCGTAGATAGAGCGGGTATGCTTATCTAGAAGTGTTGACATAGCGGATATGCTTGTTGTTGGAAGTATTGATATAACTGTTATGTTTATCTTTGATGAAGTGAAAAGTGTTGGCATGAGTGTGTGTCTCATGTGTGATGTTTGGCCAGGTTCTGAGCCAAGGCTTTGAAATGGCAAGTAAAGAGGAAAGAAATGGAAATGAAAGGAAATATAGACTTAAGTGTCTTGGAACTGTGTTATATTATGAATGAATGTAAAAGTGTTGACCATCTATCAACTGTTAATCTTTTAGGCATTGTTCATGATTGGTTTAGTATATTTCTACTGGGCTGTGGCTCACCCTATATGGGAACATCATTTTCAGGTACAGGAAGCATGCCACCTCCAAGGACTTAGCTTGGGAGGCTAGTGGCGGACAGACTTTTTGGTTGTCTTTCTTTTTGTTGTATTACATGTAAATTCAAGCCAAGGGCTTTATGTGTAAATGAGTTAGTACTCTACTTTTGTGTAACCAAGTGTTAACTTGGAAAGCTGTAAGCCCTTAGGGCATTTGCTTTTGTTGTTAACATGTAATACTCTTGTAATAAGACTCTGATGAATGGAAAGACGTGAACTTTTTATATATCATAGCATGTCTATATCGTTGGGTTTAATGTTATTATTTTGAGGGCGTTACAATTAATTTCAAACTTTCATTTATCACCGTTTCCCAACACAATTTAGGAGGTGTCCATCAATTTACCTAACATACTATACATACATTTCTCCATCACCACCATCTCTTCCACAACCACACTATCACCACCGCCATCTCCTCTATGATCTCACCACCAACAACCTTCTACATTAGCTGCCCATTGTCATCTTTGACAACCCCAGCTCCTCTCACAACCATCGTTAACAATCGCAGATCTTCTCTTATCCTATATATCAACTAATTCCCCCTTTTTTATTTGTGTTATGATCCAAACCCGCCCCTATAGGTTTAACATCGTAACCGGCTAGTAATCCTAAAATTAATGAAAGCCTCTGAAATAGATTAGCAAAATAAGGGATTAGTGGAAGCAAATATCAAAATACATTATCTACAGAGCTGTGTAGACTTATATGGGATATAAACTTACAACGTTATATACATATATTATGACGTCATCTTTACATCAGCTCAAAAACAGATAAGTCAAAAAGGGACTTAGCCCTACATACAGAATAAACATAAACTTGTCCAAGCAAAAGAAAATAAAATAAAACTTAGGCCTCATTTGGGAACAGGCTTTTTTAATAACTTTTTGATTTTTTGGCTAAAATGTGATGTAAAAAAAAACTAGTATGTTTGGGATGACTTTTTGACTTTTTACAAAAAGATGTGCAAAAAGTAGAGAGAAAATAGAATCTTTGACTTTTTGGTACGAGTTGTTGGCTTTTTGGTTTTTTTTAGTGACTTTTTGACTAAAAAAGCCACTTGTCAAACGAGGCCCTAGACTTGTTCACAAAAACACAAAATACTTTCGGAACCTTCTCAAGAGGTGCACAGGTTGGCTGACAAAATAGATCCAGACTGGAAGTCTCAAGCTTGGTCACACACTTGTTCACCTACATACATAATATAAACAGTGAACTTGAGCCCAGTGAATAGCAACAAAATAAAGGTTTTATGAATGATGTCCATAACAGATTCAGAAATTAGAATTCAGATTAGAAATAGATTTATATACGTATTCAGACTTGTAAACAGGTATACGTGGTACATCTATTAGCGCTAACAGATTACATTGGTCATAAAGACCCATATACAGAGCAGATGGTCATTAAGACCCATATTCACATGAGATGGTCATAAAAACCCACTGCAGATCATATAGTTGATTATGCATAATCAGTTCTATGAATGGAACTCACTTAAAACCCTAGTACTAGGTAACATATAACATATAACATATAACATATTACATTATGTTAAGAATGCGATGATTACATTTTAGAAAGCTGGACAATCATTCATAGTTAGCATTTTAGAAAACAGATCGTATCATATCATTCAGAAAATACTTATATAGTCAACATATCCTTACAAAATTATTACTCACAGATAGCTCTAGAAGCAGAACAGACAACATAGACAACTTGGTCGGATAATGGCGTGTGACCTACACACAAACATGTGACAAATACATATTGAAAAACACATTCCAAATACAAGTAACTTATTACATTTCTTTCTTAGTGTGTTTCTAATTCATATCCTCATTAATATGGCTTAAACCATGGCTTAAGAATACCTAATCTGGAATGAAGATGCAATTATGCACTTTGAAACACTTTGTAAAATTTCAGAAAACAAGGCAATTCGCTCAAGCGCATCTTTGTGCGCTCGAACGGTCTGCAAAAGTACTGGATGCTCTTATTTTACACTCGAGCTAACTTTTGGTCGCTCGAGCGAAGGTTCGAAACAAAGGGTGGCCGCTCGAGCCAACCATCAAACTTTGCAAAAGTACTAAGAGCTCGCAAAGTACGCTCGAGCAAAGGTTTCACCGCTCGAGCGAATAGTGCGAATTCTGGAATTTTCAAATTGCTCTTCAAAGTTCAAAGCTCAATTCCAAAGCTTCAATCTTGTTCATTTGGGTCAAAAACTGAAGAAAATACCTGGAAGTTTGTAGAAAAACAAGCAATGAGGTTTAATTCACAAAATCAAAGCCTAAAAGTAAGTGAATTCTTCAAAACCAAACCGTTTCCTTAATGTATAGCAAATGCATGCATTGTTTTGAGTTCAAACTCTTTAAATCATGAACAATTAGGATGAAATGGTATAATACATGATGAATTGTCAAAACAAAGCTAGGATTATTACATGCATGCAAGAATTCTTTGGAAATCAACCTTAAATGCCATGAAATATACATGCATATATGTATTAAGCTTTATTCTTCAATCTTAGCTTAATTCTTGTATTTAACCACCTAACTCTCTTGAATTCATATACTTAATGTCTTAAATACAAAGTTTAAGAGTATAATTCTTACCTAAGGTTGAATTTAAGTGTGATTCCAACTCGAAGCTCCAAATTGTCTTCAAATTCCATCAATTCTTCTTTTTCTTCTTTTTGAATTCAACTCTTCTTCAAGCTCTCTCTCTCTCTCTCATGTTTTGGTCTCAAGAACAAGGAATGAGTGAAGTCTAGAAGGTATATGAGCTTTATATAGGTTCATTTAGCTTAGGCTAATTAAGTGGGATTAGCTATAATCAAACTTGTTTGAGTTTATATAATTTATTCTAATTATTTGATTCCAAATCAAATTCTAATTAAATTTCCCTTAAAATTCTAAATAACACATTGGTCTAATCAAATTCATGTTCAGATGCCGATAAGGCCTTCAATTAACAGAACAAAGTAGAATTCTGAACAGATATTCCTACGGCTAACAGATAGGAATGCAAAACACATACAAAATGCACAATTAACACATAATCCCACTTAACCACTTGATTAACATTCTTAAGTACGGATTAACGGTTAATTACAGATCGAAGTTGTTATAATTTGCCACCTCAATACCTCCAAATCCTCTTATTCCCTCTTACTACTTTTCACTCCTACTATCTTTCACTGATGCCATTTCTTTTCCCTTCATTCCAATTGTGATGCAATTAGCTTTTGGTCAACTAAGGTACTATTTGGCATCCTTTATAAAAGTGTACTTTTTTTTAAAAAAAATCTTTTTATCTTTTTTGGGTCAAATCATCTCTCTACTTTTTTACATATTTTTTCGTAAAAAGTTAAAAAATATACTTATTTAAATCATCCTAAGTACCCTCTAAATGGTTGCTTGGATTACATGAATAGCATGATTTATCGGGGCAAAAGATGGGTTATGATTTGATTCGTTTGTTTAGATGCATGAAAGAATTAAAACCTATCAAAAAAGCACTTTGGAACCTTATAAGACCCAGGGCCGGCCCTAGGTATAGGCCCCACCAGGCCATGACCTAAGGCCTCTCAAAATAGACTAAAAAAGGGGTCCCCTCCTATTATAATTTAATGTAATATATTAGGTATGTTTTAAGTCCAAAAAAAAAAATTTGAAGAAAGCCCAAACTAGCTTAAAATAAATTCACCTATTCAAAAATTGAAAGGTCTATTCAAAAAAATTAGCATTGTTATCCATTGACAATAGACCCAAAAAAGGGCCCTCTCCTATTATAGTTTAATATAATATATTAGGTATATTTTTGTTGGCTTTTTTGGCTTTCGAAGATTAATATTGTAATTTTTAGCGTGTTAGGAAGGATCAACCAGTCCTTATAGAAGATTAATTGCCAACCAATTATCAAACGATTGCGTTTTAGTTCTCTTAGCCTCAATGAAGAGGACTTTTACTGGTGGCTTGCTTAGGAGAATTTAGTAAATAACAATTAAGTGAAGAATAATTTCATAATTTCATTAAGTAAAATGAAAAATTTACAATGATTTGACCCAGCCTCGTAGAGGTTTACAGCAACAAGCTATTTGAAACTACTCCTATGAGTGAAGTGTAGTACAGAAATTTAAAGTACAGAAATGTAAAGAACTGTAAAAACTGGAAGGGAAAACAAAGTAAATAAAACTGATTTTTTGATCTGAGTCTGGATCCCTTACTCTGGGGCCTTCTATGTTATTTATACTTCTCAATGATAACCGTCGAAGTGGCCTTCTAACCATTGAAATGTCCTCCTATGATTGCTGAACATGCTCTTTCACAATTAGTCCCACTACGCCACCTTTGCAGTTAGGCTTCCCTCTTGATTTTGAATTTGAACTTTGTGAGTAACCGTTAGGCCACATCACCTTATATCCTTCAATCGTTCCAGTGCTACGCACACCCATTATTATCAATACGGGCTGACACGTGTTTGACTATGGTTGGCAACTTGTGTTAGTTCCCCAAATTGCCCTCTTCATGCCACGTGTTGAATTGTGATTAGCTTTTACAAATTATACAACCAACATTACCCCCCGCACTAATATACCAAATACTTGGTGATATTAGTGGATCAAGGCACTTTACCTACGTCCTAGGACGTACATGGGCTTTGTATCTTCTTAGAATTACAACCGACGTCCATTATTGCAATGTTTGTACTGCATTAAATTCTCTTCTACGCCTTGAACATTTCACACTATCTGAGCATTCGAAAAGACTGATACAATCCTCATGGCCCAGCAAACCTTTTCTTATATTGATCGAGCATACGAGGAGTCTATGGAAGATGATTATAGGCCTCGAAAGAATCTCAATGCATTTATTGATTACACCTATCTGCCTCCATTTATGCAAGTTATGGAAGCTTTTACAACGTATCAACCTCTAGACTTGACGTTTGCCAATTACGAACCCTTAGATCAAGCATTTACAAAAATGGGTCTTGGAAACTCTTCGTCTGCCCCATCATCTTCTGCATGGGACACAACTGTTTCTTCTTCTACCCCACCAACCTTTACATGGGACACAACTGCTCATTCTTCCTCCAGGTCTACTGGCTAGGGAAGCTGGCAAGAACCTAATGAATCCAAGCTAAGAGAGTGAATTCACCATCGATTCGTCGAATTCACTAATCCTCTGTCTATCCCTCATTTTGCTCGGAGCTCGGTAGTTTACCCCTATGTATTCATCGATCGCCAACGCAGTTTGGAGGACAACTTACTTGTAACGTGGTACACATCTTCCATGCCTACAAAGATAGTGCGAGTAACTCCTCGTCCAGAGGAAGCATAAGGATACAACCCGTTATTCTTAGCCAAGAAGGCAAAATTTTGCTCTTCTAACTGGCTTGAATGTGTAAATAATCCCCAGTTCCCTTATTCCTTTAGGATGGACCCTCATGCGCTTCCTCTTCCTTAAAAGCCTCACTGGATGGAAGAACTGAAACTTACTCTCTTTGAGAATCAGTTTCTTCCTTCCTACTAACCTCCAGATCTTCTCACTATATTTGAGCGATACCAAGCTCAACTTTTTCTTACAGCTTTTTCTCACTTTCCCTTCAATGTTTTTGGAGGTGATATTCCTTTTAAGAACTTTCGTTGGGCTTTTGACATTATGACTCGAGGTCATGTCCTTAACCCTATTGCTCAAGCAAAACTTCATATGTTTTTGGATCAACTTCCACTTTTTCTCCATTGGTACCAAACTTCTTTGGCTACCACTTAATCTTTGGACAAATTCTCGGCCCATCGAATTCAAACCTAGCATGAAGCAAAGAATCTTATCGATGAATATAATGACTTCAAGAATAAAGATTTTGCATACTGGGATGATGTAGATATGGATGAGATGGAACAAGGATTGAAGGAAGTGAAGTTCGAAATGAAAGCTGTACAACTTTTCCATCAAATAAGAACATATCAGCTACAGCAACCCAGCTTGGATAGGATAGATGATAGAATAAAAAAGGAACATAAATTCATTGACCATTGTTGGAGCAAATTTCATGACCTTGTTATTCTTTCTATTCCTTATTTTTATGAAATTGAGTTTGTAGTCAAGAAGGCTTTCTAATGTAATTATTTTCATATCAATAAAGTTGGGTTTTTCTTTTTTTATTCGGCATGGTCTGGTTTTATATTCTAATTGCATACTTGTAACCATTCTATTCGCCCAAAGCAAACAAAATCGGAGCTTCGAATTTACCAATTTTGTCCTTCGAAACCTGATTTGAACATTTCCAATGGAATACTGGAAACCTAATTTGAATTTCTCCGACATATGGAGTATAATTGATAATCTTTGCCTTAGGTCTTCTCGTTCCAATCATATGATTAACACAATCAATAGCTTTGAATTAACTATCTTTGCTTCGAAAAAACAGTCTATGTGTTTTGAAGTATGGAAATTTCCCTTAGGGATTGCACTGTTTTTATTCTTAAAGAGTGAGTCCCTTTGGGTTCTTTCACTGCTTAACCAAATATTGGTTTTTTATAACTTCAAAGTCTAAAACAAACAAATTCTAGCTGCAGAGTATTTCAAAGTTTACTTCGAAGGATTTTATTTTCAACAAGAAACTTAAAAGCAAGTCTTTAATCCCCCTGAAGCAAAGAAAAACCTCAGCATTCTTGTACTCTTAAGTATGAAACGTGCTTCAAAGTCAGCTGCCTACTTTCGAAGCCCTAGCTGGCTGTTTTTCATTTGTTTTTGGAGCCAAACCTTGGCTTCGAAGCCAAATATTTGATTTTGAAGCCAATCTGAGTGTTTGAGATACGTTTCCCTCCCAAACGATCACTCTTGAGAGAAACTTTTCATATCTGTACCTTCAATACTTCTTATGAATTTTACCTATTTAAACTGATTGGACATCTCGGACAGAAAGGTTTAAAAACCCTTTCCTTTCGTGCTTTTAATTTATTTGCTCGCCCAACACACAAACCCTTCATTTCTATTGATCTCTCATCTTCTTTACTCTTTTTCTCAGCTTCGTCATTTGAAAACTTCTGTCAATGGCTTCTTCCTCCTTGAAGATACCAGTCGTGGAGCGCGTGAGTCCATTCGTAGCTTTAAAAAGGATCATTACTGAAGAGTGTGAGAAATACAAAGCTGGCGAGAAAAGTGCTATTAATGGGCGCATTTTCATTCACCGTCGCAATGAGCAACAGGAATATGTGCTTGGGCCTATTTTTAAAGAGGCCCCTACTCAACTTCCAGCTCTGTACCCGTGTTTGGAGGACCATTGCCTCCTTTATGAAGATGGTCTTGATTGGGGAAGCTGGAAAATGAACCGACCCCATTGCTACTGGCCCACAGTAAGACTAGAATGGGAGGAATGGTATAATTGGGTTGTCCCCGCTAGGACACTAGATCTCCAGGAACTTTGCATCTTCAATTATCTAGGTTCACTATTTCGGAGGATCCATTTTTAATGCTTGCTGCTCTTTATTTTTGGAATTCTGCTTTCAATTTCTTCCAATTCAGATGTGGTATGATGGATCCTACTGTCCTTGACATCTGCCATCTGTTAAGGTTATCCCCTATTGGTACTCCCTTTGGTCTAGACTATCCTGACCTCAACATCATTTTTTCTCTTCTCTTCTGAACTCATCCTATAGTGACTTTGTTAAGGCTGAGAGCAAAAGGAAAGGCCATGTGACTGATAGGGAATTCTTTTCTTTTTTATTGTATTGGCTTTGCAAATTCCTCTTTTATGCTTCTTCTTAGAGGATTATGCCTGAGTTTGCCTCTCTTGCCAAAGCCTTTGTTTTGCATAAAAAGGTGGCCTTAGCTCCATATGTTTTGGGCCATGTCTACAGAGCTTGTTCCCTCTTTTGTGAAAAACCCATGGATGCCAATTAAGGAGGCCCATTTTGGATACTCCAACTCTGGCTTTTTGCATACTTCACTGATTTGCGCTCTAAATGTCTAATATTTTTAATGTCAAACCCTACCACTTATGGCATGAAGTTACCTAATGTCTCTCTTTATCCTTCTAACTTTGCCTTTTACTTTTCTTTTTTTCACCAACTCCTAGCTTTCTCTTCTTCTTACACCTTCTTCTGTCCCTTCGAAGCCAATATTGGCCTAGCCTGATTGAGGACCTTTTTAAGCGATAGGTCTTGCTCTAGTCCTCAGCACAAAAATATGTGGGCTTCTATTTTGATCCCGAGGGAGCTATTCATTGGCACTATGAACCCTAGAGATTATAAGTGTATCTTTGAGTCCTATTGTCCTGCCCAATTTGCAAGGCAATTTGGATTCTCTTAGGGGATCCATATCCCTCTCTGCAGTCAGTCCAACTCAAACCTTAGAAGCAGAGAACTGAAAACTCTAAGATCCAGATTAGAAGAGGCAATCTCTAAGTTTATCCAAGACTTAATTGATTTTGAATACCTACCATTCACTCCCTAGAGCAATACACTGAAAATGTACCAGAATTGGTGGATGGCCAATATGGAGGTGCACTTGGCCATTTCTCCTCAAGATCTATTAGTGGTACTAGATGTGCCTCAAGCCAAGTCCAAGGGGACTGGAGTTATTACTTCCTCCACTGCTCATGCTATCATATCTCTTACTCCTGTTATCACAAAGTCTGCTCCTGCTGCCTCACCTCTTCCTAGAGTCACTAGAGCTGCTTTAAAGAAAGGTACACACTGCTACTTTCTTTCTTTTCTTTTCCTTTATGATGCTTTTGTTTTTTACTTATAGCTCCTTCTTTGGTGTAGGTCCCTCACAGGGAGACTCTCCTCAAAGAGTTCAAGCTTTAAATCTCCTCAAGAGCAAGCAGCAACAACAAAGGAAAAGAAAACTCTTGCTTGATCTTGAAGAGGAGGTACTTGAGGCTCACATGGAAGAAGAGGAAGTAGAGAAAGAGTAGGAGACACCATTAAAAAGAAAGAAGAAAACGAGGGTCTCTCCCTTTGATTTCATTGGGGATTCCATTCATGAAGCATCTACTAAAGCAGTAGAAGTGGAACACTCCAAAGAGATCATTGTATTTCAGAGGGCTGAGAAGAAGAAACAACAACAAATACTTAGGGATGAAGCTGCTGCTGCTGATGCACTCTAAAGAGAAACTGCAAAGAGGCAACAAACTGCTGAGCATTATATCCTTCGTAGTTCTCCAACCATTGTCACCACTTCTGAAATTGGTAATTTCCTTTCATGTCTTTAGTAATTTCCCTTCACAAATTTTCAGTAATGAAACTTAACATTGCTTCATATTTCTTATTTTGCAGCAACAGTTATTCTACCTCCTCTTTCGATAAAGGTTTTTTCAGTCTTATCTGAAGTTGAAAGACCATTAGAAATACCCTCAAAAAGGAGGAAGAAAATCAACACTGAAGTGCCTTTAAGTGTAGAGCCCATTCAGACAATACTCCCACTTATTGGTTCTACACTTTTACACTTTTTTTTAGGCAAAGCATTCATATATCTTTATCTTTTGGCTTAACTCTGTATCTTCCTCATCTAACCTTTAACTTAACCTACTTTACTCTCCATATAATCCTTCTTGCTCTTTCCCCTCCTGAGGAGATCCCAGTTATTACTTCATCTCTAGTGATAGCTGATTCTCCTAGAGAAGATACTGGTAGCTCACTTATTCTTTGTCCACCATCACTATCCTGCTCCAGCCCTTCTTCTCTTGACTTATTGGTGGCCAGGACTATGGAAATTGCTAGGGACATTTCATCTTTCTCTCCTATCCCTATGTAGCCATCTCTTCATTCCACTAGAGCCCTTTCTGCGCCACCAATGTCAACGAAAGAGATGTACATTTTCGAAGCTAGACTAGCTAGCCTTTTTGACATGCCTTCTACCATTCCAGCAGCCAGTAATGAAACTGAGCCATTGGTTCTGGCTGACTCTCTCTTGAAAATTTTTGAGAGCTCTTCAACCATCAGTAGGGTTCCTTACCTTCACTGGACTTGGGCATCTGTTTGAAGTTGCTGACATTATTCTCGAGGATCCCATTCGAAGCCTTGTAAAGACATATTATCAAGAATGGTTTCCTCCAGTGCTGCAAGGTCATTGAGCAATCTAACATGGCTATTTCAAGTCATTTGTCTCAGGCAGCAGCTACTATAGATTTTTATGTCAACATCTGCCATGTTGCCAAAGCTGCAGAGGAGAAATTGTTAAGAGGCCAGGAATTTGTTTCCCATATACATGCCGAGGTGTTTGAATTGAAAGAACAACATTCGTCTGTCTCTCAATTTCAAACCCAACTTTTGGAGAAAAAAAAGAAGAAAAAAGCTCAATTAGATGAAGAGTTATCAGCAATTAACCTAGTTTTGGATCGAACTGTTACAAAACTGCAAATCACCAACCAAGGGCTGGCTGATCGAAGGCAGGAGATGACTATAGCCATTTAGTTGTTCATATCCCTTAAGAGTAGAGAATTAATTGTAAGGGAACAACTAAAACATTGTACTGACTTTTGGGCCAATCTATGGTTGCATGTACTTAACTCCTTATGAAATGAAATCTTTATTTACTATTTTAGTGTTTTCATGCTTCTCTTGTTTAGCATTTTTTATACTCCTTGTGTTTTCCATACAGTTGGATAATAAGGTTTCAAGTATCTGCCATTAATTTTCTTAGGGTGTACATACCTATTCAAATTTCTTAAATGGTATGCTCCTCAAAGCAAGACTCTATGAACTTGATAGGGTCTTTCCTAATTAGGTGACCATTTGCCAAACCTATAGCTTTTAATTCCTATTGGGAGTATTGTCTTCCATACCAAATCACCTTCATTAAAGCTAATATGCTTGACTTTCTTATTATAATTTTTGGCTGCTTTCTTCTTTTGAAAAAGAATGCTATTTAATGCCAAAATTCTAGCTTCATCCACATTTTCTAATTCCAAGAACATGCTCTGATGGTACTGCTCAGGAGCTAATTGATCCTGGCATCTCACCCTCAAGGACTTAATGTTAATTTCTGCAGGTAACACTGCATCATATCCATATACTAAGGCATAAGGAGTAACTCCTGTACTTGATCTTGGAGAAGTCCTAGAAGCCTACAATACATCCAACAACAAGTTATGCCAATCCCTAAGATTGTCTTCCACAACTCTCTATATTCATTTTTTCAAAGACTTATGGATGATTCTGCCTGACCATTTGCTTGTGCATAATAAGGGGTGGAATTAACAAGACTAATTTCAAACTCTGCTACAAAAGACTTTACTATCTTTCCATCAAATACAGTTTCATTATCCACTGTTATGCTCTGTGGGATGCCAAACCTGTGAATAATCTTTAATAAACCCAATAACTTCAGTTTGGTCTACAACTTTATATGGTTTAACTTCGACCCACTTAGTGAAGTAGTCTGTGGCCACTAAGATGAAACAATGGTGCTTCGAAGAGGGTGGATGTATTTTCCCTATCATATCCATAGCCCAACCTCTAAATGGCCAAGGCTTCACAACTGCATGTAAATCAGTTATTGGTACATGTCTCATCATGCCATGCTTTTGGCATGCCTGGCAACTTCTAGCATACTCCATGCAATCTTTAAAGATGGTTGGTCAATAGTAGGAATGCCTTCAAAGCAACTATCTCATCTTCACACCAGGCTGATGGGCACCACAAATGCCTTCATGAACTTCAGTCATGGCTGTCAATGCTTCCTTCGGCCCTAGACATTCCAATAACAATCTATCTGCTCCCTTTTGTAAGGAACATTACCATACACTATGTATTGCATAGATTGTGATTTGATCTTTCTGCTGGTTTTTGAAGATGGACCAGTTAGGTATTGCATTATTGGATGCCTCCAATCTTGATCTTGTAAGTCATTATGATTGACTTCTAACACCACATTCCTTTTAGTTAAAGGTGGTATTAATTTTTGATATGTTGCTTGACTTATGTTCATTTGAGTGTCATCCTTTCTCCTGAAATTCGTAACTTTTTGAGCTACATCATTGACTTTGTTATTCATGAATCTTGGGATATAAGTCACGTTTGCTATCTGAAATTGAGAAAGCAAATGTAATGCAACAACATAGGATGGCAACATGCTTGCACTTTAACATTTGAAAATTCCTTTCACTTGGTTGTCCACCAATTGAGAATCTCCAAATATATCAACCGCATGAGCTTGTAATCCAATAAGCATTTCCAGTCCCATTATTAAAGCTTCATATTCAGCTTGATTATTGGAACAAGTAGTTTCATCCACTCTGAAACCGTGTGTGGTTTCTATCCCTTGTAGTGACTTAATTACAACACCAATTCCAAACAGACCATTGGCCTTTGAACTCGTCGAACCACATCTACCATGGCTCAACATTGATCATACCAAGATCCATTATCTCCTGACTTTCCATTTGACATGGATGATCTGCCAAAAAGTTAGCAAAAACTTGTCTTTTTACTGCCTTTTGGGGGACATATTCTAGATGAAACTCTGACAAGGCCAATATCCATTTGCCAATTCTTCCTCTTAACAAGGCCAATATCCATTTGCCAATTCTTCCTCTCAACATTGGTCTAGATAATATTACTTAACCAAGTCTGTGGTTGCAATTACCAAAACAACATTAGGCCAAAGATAATATCTTAATTTCATTGCTGCAAAGTACAATGCAAGGCACAACTTTTCTACAGCTGAGTATTTACATTCACAAGAATTTAAAAACCTACTAAGGCAATAAACTGCTTGCTCATTGCCTTCTTCATTATCCTGGGCTAGGAAAGCTCCCAATGAATCTTCTGTTGCAGTAATGTATAACTTCAACGGTTTGTCACTTTTTGGTGGCATTAGCACTGAAGGATTGGCCAAGTAGGCTTTAATTCCTTTGAAAGCAGTTTGATGCTCTACTGTCCACACAAACTCCTCTTCATCTTTCAACCTTAATAAGGAAGAAAATACTTTAATTTTCCTTGCAGTGTTAGAAATATATCTTTGAAAGAAAATTAATCTGTCTAAGAAATTTTTGTACTTCTTTCTTACTTGATGGAGGCTTGGCCTCAATAATGGCTTTGGCTTTATTCTGATCAATCTGTATTTCCTTCTTGTGTACTACATAGCCTAAGAAGTTTCCAACTGATACACCAAAAGCACATTTGAGAGGATTAAGCTTCAATTTGAACTTTCTCATTCTTTCGAAAGCTGCTTCCAAGTGAACCAAATATTTCTCCATGGACTAGGATTTTACTACAATGTCATCAATGTAACACTCTAAATACCCTCCAATGAGATCATGAACGATAGTGTTCATTGCCCTTTGATATGTAGCCCCAGGATTCTTTAGGCCAAATGGCATTTTAACCCATTCGAAGGTGCCAATGTTCCCAGGACATCTGAATGCTGTCTTATAGACATCCTCCTCTGCAATGCAGATTTGGTTGTAACCAGAATGCCCATCCATCATAGATAAAATCTTGTGCCCTGTTGAACTATCCACCAATAAGTCTACTATGGGAATGGGGTACTCATCTTTTGAAGTTGCTAAATTCAGGTTTCTAAAATCGATGCATACCCTCATTTTACCATTCTTGTTAACCACAGGCACAATATTAGATAGCCATTCAGCATATCTGGCTGTTCTAATAAAACCTACCTTAAGGAGCCTAAGAATTTCCTCATTGACCTTCTGAATCATTTCAGGACTCATCCTTCTTGGCTTCTGCTTGTATGGCTTGACATTAGGCTTCATAGGGAGTCTATGTTCCACTAATAACTTATCCAATTATGACAGTTTATTATAAGACCATGCAAAACAATCTTTATATCTCTTTATGACCATCAATAACTGGTCCCTGTCAAGAGCACTTAACACTACAGCAAAAATGGGCTACAACAACGTTTCTTTTATGGCGTTTTGGGAAACGCCATTATAGATGGCTGAAAGACAACGTTTTCAAAACGTTGTCTTAGACCGCAGTTGAACGACGTCGTATTGGGTGTATATATTCACACCGTCCATGCTCCGTCTCTCACATTCTGTCTCTCACTTTCTCTCCGTCTCTTCCGTAGCCCTCGACTGATATTCATCGAACCAGATCAAAGCCCTCGACTGATGGTCTCTCTCCCTCTCTCTTTCTCTCTGTCTTCCAAAGCCCTCGACTGATATTCATCGAACCAGATCAGAGGCACGCACACACTCTCTCTCTCTCTCTCTCGCTCGATTGCAGATTTTGCATTGTATATTCGTCGAACTCTGGATCTCTGTTGCTCTTCATCGATCTGTCAAACAGGATAATTTTGCTCCTATCTCAGGTACAATTTTCATAGGACCATCAAAATCTGCAATCGATTTCTGTATATTATATAATTCTTTAGATCGATTTCTGTTTATATAATTCTTTAGACAATTGTACGTTGTATATTCGTTGTATCGATCTAAAATGTACCTGAGATAGGAGCAACAGAGATCGATTTCTGTTTTTTTTATATGTATTCCATAGGTTTTGCCAATGACTTTTTTGTGTTCTTTGAGATTGGATCTTTGAAAGAATATTTTGAACCTGATTGATGGATTCGACTTGGATATGATAACAGGAAAGAAACTAAACATTTTAATTTTAATAGGAAGCAAAACATTTTAATTCTGCATTTGTGAGAGCCAAACATTTTAATTCTAATAGGAAGCAAAAATTAAAATTAATTGAAATTTGAGATTGTCCTTTCCAACCCCACTTCCATTGTACTTTTTTGTGTGATATCTGTATGTGAGGTTTGTATGAACATGTATAGCTCTTCAGATTCCTTCATTTATCAAAAAAGGTTGGTTGGAACAGGATTGTTTTGGCCGGTTGTTTAGGGTGTTTTGAATTCTATACCATCTTGGCCAACTTTTTTGTGTTCTTTGAGATTGGATCTTTGAAAGAATATTTTGAACCTGATTGATGGATTCGGCTTGGATATGATAACATGAAAGAAACTGTGTTGTTGTTCAAATGGTCATGGAATTTTTTTTTAAAAAACACTCAGGGATCCTTGTTAGGAAGAGGATAATCCTTTAGAATCTAATTTATTGTCTAGGGTCCAAATGCTTTCTCTAGCAGAGTTTAACGTCATACCCTCTATGATGGAGAACATCACAATGAAGTGGAAGGATTTGGCGACCAAGAGTTAGATGCAACTTCGTTTGCTTGTGAAGAGGACATAAATTGGGTTAGGCAAGGTGAAGTTGGAACAACTATTGATGAAACTATTGGACCTCTTGGGATATCAACACAGACACGATCTGAAGATGATGAAGAAATGATATGATATTGTAATTTTGTTTCATATTCATTGTTACATTTGTGCTTTTAGCATGGATATTCATGTTAATGAAACCTTTGATTTTAAAATGAATCATTTGTTTGCTTTTCAACGTGATTGTCCTTGAGACAACCTTTTATGTCCTTGAGAAGGATCATATCTGTTATATTAAGATTGTGTTTAAAATTTAAATTTGTAGAGAAATTTTTTAATGTTTTGGACTTTATATTCATTGCTAACCCATAAAATTCTACACGTATGCTTGTGGTCTTCTGTGAACTAGCATGACAGATCGACGATGCTCTAGGCAGAGGCAACATTCAGCCGCTGCAAATTCTGAGAGTTCTTATAGTGGGAGTGCAGATGAGAGTTCTTATAGTGGGAGTTCAGATGAGAGTTCAGAGGAGAGTACACGCATCATACTTGATCCACCCATGTCATGGTATCCTCCAAGTAGCTTGCCTAGTACATCATCGAGTACTGGTTCGACACATGACACTACTGCTGGTATGAATTATTTTATTCAATTGAATTACTCCATTAGATTTCGCTGTTGATGTTCTTTTTTCTTGTATTATGTTTTACATTTCTTTTTTTTTAAAATTAAGTGACACTACTCCATTTGCTCCATTGACTGCTCAATTCTTGTATTATTATTCTTTTTAGTATCTTCTAACTTGATATTGATATTTGGATGAGTAGGTCATAGTTCGAGAGGCCCAACACTCATGCATGGTAGTGATTGGAACCCAAGTGGTGGCATTTTACATATTGTGCCTAATGAGTTGAACCAAGTGGTTGACGGGTATACACCCTTGGCTTCTCGTTTGGGTGTTTTAGCTCGAGATGGGAACCTTATGCCCCTCACTTATAGAACTTGGAGCCATGTACCAAAGGAAAACAAAGAGAGAATTTTGAGAGAAGTAAAGGTAAAAGAATTATTTCATTTTACATATCAATTTTAATCTTAATTTGTCATTATTTATTATATTTGTTTCATATTTTATAGTTGCCAGTTTGTTTTGTTTCTTCCTTTTGTTGTTTCCTTGAATAATTGGAATCCTTTTCTCTCTCTCTCTCTCTCTCTCTCTCTCTCTATCTTTAAGATTCTTGATTTAGAAGCCTCTTCAATTCCCTCATGGTGCTTGTTAGTTGTTACCACTGTTGATTGAAGTTATAAACTAGGAGTAATGTGCTTTTAGACCTTCATGAATTTAATATTTGTGGAGCCAACTTTTTATTTGGATTGTGTGATGATCATTTTCGGAGTTGTGTTAAGATACAAATTCAGGGTCTGAATCAGAACTGGTTCTTGGCTAAAGACTCCAATTTTCAAAGCAAAATTATCCGCAAATACAAAAAATTACACAAAATTTCATATCAGAATGGTGTGGCAATGACTTTCTGCTTACTTTTTCTGTCCATATGTGCTTCAGGCTTTGTTGGCCCTAGCATTTGATTTTGATGATGATGCTGCCAAGTTGGCACCTTCAGGCCAAATCCAGCCCACAAGTTTAACATAATTTGGGCTATTTATTGTTTTTTATGGGTCCAATGGGCCACTGGTTAAGGTTTAATCTTTGCACTTTGATACTACAAAGTGGCTGTAAAGGGCTTTTGATATTGAGGTTGCAGGGCTATGGCCCCTTTTTTTAAAACAACGGAATTATCTTTAGAACTTAAAAGAACGGAATTAAAAGAACGAAATTAGCTACTGCTGTGGGCTTGCTGCTGTGTGTATGCTGCTGCGTGTATGTTGTTGCTGTTGTGTGTATGCAATAGTCACAAAGTTGCCAAATTATTTGCAGGTCAATACAGATGCCGACGAGTCAATGAAGAAATTTGTTTTGGCATTTGTTGGAAAAAAATGGAGAGAGTGGAACGCTAGAGTTAAACAATTGGGGTATACGCCATTCGACAACGATGCTGATAGGTTAACTCATCGGCCCGAAAGAGTACATGAGCATCAATGGCGAAGCTTAGTCTATTATTGGGGCACTCGGAAGGCACAGGTATCATTTAAATTGTTTATTGAACTCTATCGTAATCTCATAAGATGAGTTTGTTAATTAATAAATTATCTTGTGTTTGTGTTCATATGTAACAGAAAAAAAGTACAAAAAATAAAGAAATTCGGAAGAAGAAGACATTAAATCACATAACTGGCAGAAAACCATTCTCAGTTGTTTGAGTAGAGGTATATAGTTTCTTTATATTTCAAATTGAAATTATATATTTTGATTTTGTTACTTAATTTTAAGTGTAATTGTAGGAAACTAATAAGAAGAATGGAGTTCCTGCAACGAGCTTAGAGGTGTGGATGGCTGGGTACACGAAGGATAACAAACCAAGTAATGATAAAGTTGTTGAGGTCATGGTATGTAGCACCATAATTATATACTTTGCATGTATGGAATGTATTAGATACTTGTCTCAATAAGACATAAATCTGCTACTAACATATATATAAGGTACTCAGTAATTATTTTTGATTAGTGTGCCTGACCTAGAAGGCAGAAACTTCTCAGGAGCCTTTGCACCTAATGAAAGTGTGATCATTCTAGTGTTTCTTCAGAGATTAATTTAATTTTTACCACATAATATGTTACATCAAATTACTCAATTGACTTAAGATATTTCTTTTCCTTTCCAATTTGACTCAAACTCCAATTTAGTCTTGTTCCCTTTGCTATTCTAAGGCCATTGTGTAACTTTAACACAGGATCTTTCATTCAATTTTTTCACATGATCGAATTTAGTGAAAGCTTCTTGTTTGATTCCATTTACCTTTCATTGCTGCCAAATCTACAAGTCAAGGACTGTATTTTTATGAATTTTGAATTTGAGCATATGAAGTGGAAGTGTCATTGAAACAATTTTGAATCTGGATTGATGATGTTATTGAATTCATATGGCCCAATGGAATCAGGTTACATTTAACGGCACTAGTTATGAACAATTTTATTGGTGGCTAATTACTAATTAACAATTGTAGACACAAATGAAGGACCTTGGGGCGCAATCCAATGCTACAGATGAAGAAATTATCACACAGGTTCTAGGGCCTGAGCGACCTAGTCGTGTTCGAACATATGGATTGGGTCCTTCCTCGACAGATGTCTTTGGAGGCGGATATAGGCAATCGCAAGAACAAACTCATATCATCCAAACGCAAGTCCAAGAGCAACTTAACCAATATAAAGCACAAATGGAGATGCAAATGAAGGAGATGATGGATGCTATGCTTAATCAACAGAAAGTACAAATGGAGATGCAAAGCACAATCCAAGCTCAACAAGCCCGAATAGAGCAATTGGAGTCTCAACAGGCCATGGGTGGGCCTGTTGCACCAGCTGCTACACATGTGCATTCACAACAACAATCTCATGCATACACCTCATCGTTTAATTGTCATCGTTCGTCCGAGGAAGTGAGTAATAGTTAATTATGAAATTTTCATATGACATTTTATTCATGTTATTTGTTCTTATCAAATGCAGGTTCACATATCAAAGAAAGAAAAGAAGAAGAAGAAGAAGTAGATATGACAAACTCAGGTTCATTCTAAACCATTATAGTTGGATTTGCTTCCTCCTTCTCACTTATTTGTTGATTGGCTTCAGATTCAGTCTAGCTAGTTGAGTTCTATGATGTGCATTGTTAATTATTGCTTCTCATCTGAGGATTTGGTTATGCACTTATTGATATATTTTATTTCCCTAAAATTCCAAAAAAAAAATTCATTTTAACTTTGTTTCTTATTTTATATCTTTTACCTCTTATGCTTATAAAACACTATTTATAATATACCATAGCATATCTCATTTTGTTAATATTATCATATTGCTCCCATATCCAATATAATATGGAGCCAAAGGCATCAATGGCCGTCACTGTAGCTCCCATCCGAGCCAAAGGCTGAACAAACAGAGAAAAAAAAGAGAGTAAAAACTAGAGGAAGATCCCTCCTAGTTATTATTCAACAAAAATTTAGGAAAAAATACAAAATCTAATGTAGTTGTTTCTAGATAAACATTGCTAGTGTTGTGAGCAAAATATGCCCACACAATTGAGCAGTATGTGGGTCAACAATTTTGTTCTGGCTGAGAAGCTAATACTTGTATATGTTTGCTTCTTAAATAGAGCTCTTGAAACTAATGCAGAAGCTGCTCCCACAAGAAGGCACCAACATGAGTCCATGTTTTCAGTTATCAATTTTAACATAGTTAGACATATCCGGCAGATGCTTGGCTCTGCTTAGGTAACTGCATTTGGAAAAAGGGAGATCTACCTTCAACAAAAAACTGCTTCGGCAGTGATGTGATATATTTCCATTGTTTCTCCAATTTCAGCAGTGATGTGTGCTTTTATTACATCTATGTATATTCAACTACCAATAAGTTTATATCTGATGCAGGGACCAAACAAAAAGATACTTTGTCAATTATCTACGCTAGAAAGAAGAATGACTCAATGCAAGGATCTTAGTTCAGTGTTAGTTTTCTGTTTTCTCTTGGTTCCTCTTGAATATAATCTTCCATATTTATTAAAACACAAGAAGTTATTATTCTGTTTTCTCCTATGGTTACATTATACTTGGGTTCTTGGTTCTTTGGGAGATAATTTATGGAGTGCTCTCTATTTTAGATCTGGAATGTTTGGGCCATTTATTTACAGTGAGCTTATTTAGGAGATTAATGAATCTATTTTAGTTAATAATAATGCTGTAACGGACATTGCTTGTACCTATCATTGTATTCTTGTTCCAAAAACCTTTACTGGTTTGTCTTTTGTGTCTCAAAAGGAAGAAGGAAAGAGAAAACATTCACTACTTTATCTAGTTTTTGATTTTGAGCTTCTTGAGTTCTGAATCCTTCTGTTTATTTTTTTGCTACCAGTCAAAGAAAGGTAAAATATATAAGAGAAAATTCAGATTGATTTATCATTTCAAATCAGAAAGTAGCCTCATTCTCATGCTATTTGTGGTCTCTAATTTTCAATTTCTGGTTTGCTAAGGCTTGAATAAAGTGTAAATATAAAAATAATTTGGAGATCTGATCACAACAAATGGAAGCATTGCAGAGCTCACTCTCTCTTCGAGTCAAAGGCTGTGCATCAATCATAATATAAATGCATTCATCTGCTTTCCTAATTCTTTGTTATCTTTGTAGGTGCTGATAATCAGGCAGAGATTGTCGAGGAAAGCATCAAACATGCAAAGGAAGCTAGCTGGATGTGAAAGATGGGAATTCTTCGTGTAAGGCTTTGTATCAGATTTAAGCTAAAAGAGTAATTTGAATTTCTTTGGCTACTTTGGATTGGGGATGTGTGGATTGCAATTGGGTGGGTTTGAATGATTTCTGGTAAGGGGTTTTGGTAAAGGGTTTGATGACATTAGTGGTTCAAATCTAGGAAGAAAGAGTGTGCAACTTCAAGACTAGCTGTGTTACATGGGATTTTTCAGAAATTTTGAACTTGTAAGTTTTGTCAGAAAATTAGTGTGTTGCATATTTTTCCTTTGTTAGAATAAGAAACTTTATACTTATTGTGGAGTGCTATAACAAAATTATGAAAGGTTTAGACAGTGGCCACTTAGGGGGGGGGGGACTGGCTCTTGTTAAAACTTTAGTGTCTTATTGTCTTTGATACATTAGTACTCCTGTGGAAGTCACTTGCAAGATTGGCCCGTTTGCAAAATGAACAGGAGTTGAATTTAGTGCAAGTTTGTTGGCCATCTAGGTACAAGTTAGAAATATTTGCGATATTTTAGTCCTACACTCTGAAATTTGTTACATATTGTCACTTTTATGTCACTTTTGTGCCTGTGTTGGATTCACACAGAAATATAACTGAGAATGGAAATAGGTTTGTAATAGGTGAAATTTTCACTTGAAATGATGATTCTGGTGAGATTATATTATGCATGTATATGGCATGTATTGAGGATTGATTTTAAATCTAGCAGTTTGGTTGCATAGAGCAAACATAAAACATGAGATCCCCAAATTGTGAATTCAGTTTCCACCACCAGCAGGGAACCCCTCCCCCCCCCCCCAAAAAAAAAAAAGTGGCGTTTTCTTAAACAACGCCACAAAATGGCGTCATTATGACGTCACACATTTAATTCGTGTGGGGAATAAAAAAATAAAAAACAGTGGCGTTTTTCGAAAAAACGCCACAAAATGACGTCATTCCACGTCACACGTTAATTGGGGATGGAAGATGGGACGGGCGTCAAAGATTTTGCGGCGTTTTAAGAAACGCCGTATAATATTTTTAGCGACGTTTTTTAAACGTTGGGCAGCTATTGCGGCGGCCGTATCAGCGGCGAAAATTTTACACGTCGCAATAAGATATTACGGCGTTTTTCAGTATTTTCGCGGCGTTGTTAAAACGCCGCTAAAAAACGAATTTCCTGTAGTGTAACCAATCACTGATATATGTGGGTTGCTGTGCAGAACCTTCCTCTAAATTAACTTCTTCTAAAGGGTCTTGTATTTGAGAACTCACTAATGCTTCTCTTTTGATTTTTTCTACCCTTGAAGCAATTTCTTTGCTTTGTTCTATTCCCACTTTCTCTTATTCAACATCTTTGTCTTTTTCCTCATAGACAAAGTTTATCCGTAAGGCTTCTCCTTCTTGTATTTCCTGGACTTTTGTTTCGATATCCAATGCACAGTATTTATCAAAGGTCAAAGGCCTGACCTGTTGTTGTTCCTGCTTACAACCAACTACCATGGCTTCCTTCTTTTGTTCTTGAACTTTTTGGACTATTGATTTTAAGTCCAATGCTGAAAACTTGACTAAAGCCAAGGGTTTGGCTTCTTGGGTTTCATCTTCTTGTCTACAACCAGGCATCATTATCATCTTTGATAATGAATTCTTCATCAGCACTCTTCTGTACTAAGTGTTTTAGGTGTGCTACTTCCTCATTAACCGTCACTTCGGCTGAACCATCAGGTTTTCTCAATATATTGAGTGGTGTCACTCCTTCAGTATACAACTTGGCTTCTGCAAGTCAGCACAAGCGACAAAGGGTTGAGGGTCTGCAATGATCTCCTTTGTCTCTCCATTGCATAAGGCCATCATTATTTTCTGATGTAGAGAGGAATGCACACATTTGTTTGTGTGAATCCAATCCCTGCGAAGTAAAGTATTATACTTGGCATTACTATCAATAACAAAGAATGCCGTCATGCAATCTCTGGTTCCCACACTTAGGTTGATGGGCAAAATACTATGAGCCATCTGCTTATCCCCAGCAAAACCAACAATCGTTGTGCTGGTTAGGATTAATCTGAGGTTCCTTTTTCCCAGTTTCTTCATAGAGGATTTTGAAAGCAGGTTCACTGTTGCCCCATTATCCACCAATACCCTATTCATTTGTATCCCATCGAAAAAAGGCTTGATATACAAGGGCTTGACATGCTGTATCATGGATGTTGTAGGATACTCAAAAGGATATGAGAGATTAATACTCACTTCTTCACTCTCGTCCTCAGTTTCCATTGGTGTGGCCACTTCAGATTCATCTTGAACCATGTTAACCTGTGAATCTTCACTAGAAACTAGAATAGGGTCAATCTCCTGACCTTCTTGGTTTTCATCTTCAGCCTGGAACTTCTGTGGTAGTATATGCACCATATTCACTGACAATTGAGGAAATGAGCCAAATTGAATTACTGGCTGCACTTGCTTCTTTTCCAGGCTAACTTGTCTAGTTATTTCAGAAGCATCTTCCATGCTGCATTCTGGCACTTCAATACTAGTGACTTCCTTCAAATAGTCTGTTCCTGCTAGTTTTTCAACCAAAAATGTCTGTTTAGACATGAAGGCTTCAAACATCTCCTCTTCAACCATTTTTTTCCTTTGGCCTAGGTCAACTTCTCCTTCTGTCTCACTATCACTTTCCATCAAGGCCTTTTTAAGACCTGCTAAGTTGGATCTTTCCTTGGCTTTCAGTCCAAAGTGAACTTTAGCCAACTGCTCTTTGCTGAAACTTCTTTTGTTCTGAGGAGACAATTTTGGACTATGATCCAATTTTGGACTTTCTCTTTCCTCTGTCTGGCCTTTTGGTTAGGCCAATGAAGAACTCCCTCCACTTTTTTTCAGATCCTTTTCATACTGAGTGTACCTTCGCTGGATCTTCCTCTTTTGAGACCTACTGGAACCATAATTGGTTCCTTTGTTTTTGGGTGCTTTAGTAACACCCAATTATTTGGAGCCACCAAGGGCGGTTTAACCATTCTACCCTGGTCTCCAACAACACTTCTCTGGGTAGGCATTTCCTTAGGCTTGTTCTGTATGACAAACCAATCTAGAACCCCAAGTACCCATGAACTCACTAGTTCAGTTGCTGAATTAGCTCTTTCTACCTTCGAAGCCAGCTTCGAAGTTGGCTGTGGAGGCCACTGCTTGGCCCTGATCCCTTGTCTTGAGCCTAATTCAGGCCTTCTGTCAGGGTGGTTACCTTCCATCTTGTTTGAAGTTGATCTCGGAGGCCAATCTCTGGCCTGATTCCATAACTTGAGCCCACTTCAAGCCTCCTCTCAGGATGATTGCCCTCTGTTCTGTAGTAGTTGGGTGGTTTGAACTCATGTAGAGGTCTCTTACCCTTGGAATGCATTCTAGCAGCTGGTGGTCCAACTAGAAATGGTTGCTGTCTGGGACCAGTTGGGTATGGTCTCTTGTTATAAGTACTGGTTGGTTTAGGGCGTCTCTGTACATCTTTGTAATACTGTTTTCCATCAATTGGGAGACCTTTCAACCATTTGTAACTTAACCTGCATCTGGGACACATCATTTGCATGGCAGCTACCTCTAAAGAGTCATCATCCAGCGCCTCCTCACTAGAGTCCTCCTTTTGGTCCGCAAAGCTCTATCCATCTGCTGGTGAACTTCTAATATCTTTCTTGGAAGCAATTTGACTGGCAACATGCATCTGCACGTTAACCTTATCCAATTCCTTCAAGGATAGGTTTTGGAAGTCAGGCACACCAACATTGGCTGTAACTTCCCCAATCTCTGGGAATGGGTTAGTGTCAATTTCCATAGCTTTCTCTGCTTTGGCTGGGAACTTTAAACTCCCCTTTCGAATCTGTTCTTGGATCTTGTCCTGAAAAACAATACAGTTTTTAGTTAAGTGAGACCAAGAATTGTGTAATTTACAATACATTTTCCCTTTGAGTTCTTCTTGAGAAGGAATTTTAACTCCCTTTGGTAACTTTAGGAAATTTACTGCAAGCAAATGATCAAAAATGTCATCTGCCTTTGTTAAATCGAAAGAATATTTCTTATGAAGGTCTTTCTTTTTAAACTGCTGGTCTATTGTAGTATCCTTATGAATTAACGCCTCATAGGTCATAGGTTATTTCCCTACGATCTCTGCTGCATCAATCTCGTAATTAGGGTCTCTATAATAAGTCTTATATGATGCATTACTTCGATCTTGTTCTTCCTCAAATAATGATTCATATCTAGACACCGTATAGGTTAATTCCACTGAGTTTTAGTCGAACTTCATTCGAAGCCTAAACTCTAAACCATTTTGAGCCAATCTCACAAATTCAGGCTCTAGTAGAATGACTCTACACTTGTTTCGTGCTCTTTTGAATGTGGCAATAAATTGAACTGCCTTCTCATCTGGCCTTTGACTCAACCTTGCCAAGTCTGCCATAGAAATTTTTGGCTCCGTTTGGAAGAATTGGGCATCAAATGCCTCTTCCATTTGCTGCTAAGTTTGGATAGAGCCAGGTGTAAGGTTGATATACCATATAAAAGCTGCCCCAGTTAGAAAATTTGAAAAAAGTCTTAACTTCATGTAATCATTATTGGTAAATTCACCACGTTGGGATGCAAACCTAGCAATGTGTTCTACTGTTGACCGGTTTCCATTTCCATAAAAAAGAGCAAAGTCTGGTATTCTAAACCCCCTTGGGTATTCATGCACCCTATCTACCTATTCTGGGTATGGCTTCTTATACACAGGAGTTTGAACCCCCTGAGCCATAGGTCTACACATTTCTCTGACAATATCAGCAATTTGGTCCCTAGGAGCCATATTTTGTGCTTGTTGGACTACCACTAGAGAAAAAAACGCAGGATTTGGTGGAAACCCTTGTGTCTGAGGTCCTCTTGGTCGATAGAGAGGTATATTTGGGACTGGCTGTCCCTTTGGTACTTGCTGTTGTTGAGGGTATGGTTGACCCCTCTGAGCCTATCATGCGAAAGGACTTGCGAAATGTGCTGTAATAAGAGGAACATGTGTTGTTTCTCTTCCAGCCACATGAAACCCTTTCAAACCCCTGGGTGTGAATTCGAACAAGGGATTAGTGAACCCCCTTGTACCAGGTACGGCTTCGAACATGGGATTTGGAAACATTCTCATGCCATTTTCTTATGTTGGCCCAAATCTACCAATTTGTATGGCTTCGCTGTTAGGTATTGAGGCATTTTAATTTATCATAGGTCTCGAAAGAGGCTCATACTAAGACTAAAGTATAAGTGATGGTCTTTCATAATTTTGATTACTAGTCTGACCATTAGTATGTCCGTTACTTTGCATAGGCTGTTTATCTCTAGCCAATCTTTGTTGAGGAACATTTGAATTTTCCTCCATATGTCTTGTGTTAGCTGGTTGATGGGAATTCATCCGATCCATAAAGGATATTGTCCATCTTTCCATTGTGTTCATTAACTGTTATTCTATGGTATCTACCAGGCCTCCCCATGGATTCATTGGCTGAGTAGATGGAACAATGGATGGTCTAATTCCATGGCCTCGTCCAATATTTTGAACATGTGGTGCATGTTCTGAATTACTGGTCTGTTCGACCATAGGTTCTGATGAGATAGGTGTTTCCATAGGTTGTGTTATCACATTATCCTCTAGATCAGGTACCTCTACCTCTCATTTCACACATTCTTCCAAGCGTTCATTTTCTCCTTGTCTCCTACGTCTAACCATTTCAATTAGTGTCAAAAATATATGTTAGCTTTTTTGGCTTTCGAAGGTTAATATTGTAATTTTAAGCATGTCAGCAAGGATCAATTAGTCCTTACAGAAGATTAATTACCAACCAATTATCAGATGATTGTGTTTTAGTTCTCTCAGCCTCAATGAAGAGGACTTTTACTAGTGGCTTGTTTAGGAGAATTTAGTAAATAACAATTAAGTGAAGAATAATTTCAGAATTTCATTAAGTAAAATGAAAAACTTACATTGATCTGACCCAACCTCGCAGAGGTTTACAGCAACAAGCTATTTGAAACTACTCCTATGAATGAAGTGCAGTACAGGAATTTGAAGTACAGAAATGTAAAGAACTGTAAAAACTAGAAGGGAAGACAAAGTAAATAAAACTGATTTTTTGATTTGAGTCTAGATCCCTCACTTTGGGGCCTTCTCTGCTATTTATACTTCTCAATGATAACCGTCGAAGTGGGCTTCTAACCATCGAAATGTCCTCCTATGATTGCTGAATATGCTCTTTCACAGTTAGTCCCATTATGTCACCTTTGCAGTTAGGTTTCCCTCTTGATTTTGAATTTGAACTTTGTGAGTAACCGTTAGGCCACATCACCTTATATCCTTCGATAGTTCTAGTGTTACGCAGACCCATTATTATCAATACGGGCTGACATGTGTCTGACTATGGTTGGCAACTTGTATTAACTTCCCAAATTGCCCTCTTCATGCCACGTGTTGAATTGTGATTGGCTTTTACAAATTATACAGCCAATGGTTTTAAGTCCAAAAAAAATAAAAAAATAAAAAAATTAAGGACGGTTCAAACTAATTTAAAATAAATTGACTCATTAAAAAAATTGAAAGGCCCATTTAAAATAATTAGCATTGTTATTCATTGAAAATGATTTTGCAAAAAAAACTAGATTATACAAGTATGATTGATTTATTTGCTTCTATAAATGTAAAAAGAGCGAGAATCAAGCGATACTTATTAGTTATTGTAATATAATGTTAAGTATTTTTTGTGATTTTGACACAAAACTTTGGTCCTTTACCTTTAATTTTTTTTTTCATTCAATGAAAAAAAAATGTGAAGAGCCCTAAAAATTTATCAATTAATTATTGATTTTGAATCTCGAAAATTTCAGGGTCGGGTTTGATAAGACCACATGCATGATCAGATCTCTGTGTATGTGCCTAAGTACGTAAATCGACGACGTCTACAGATCTACAAATCAAATGTTTAGATCTAAAAATTGAAAATCGACCAATGATGATTTTGTTGGAATTCATAGCTTAGTGGCAGAGGTTAGATTGCACCAATGGAGTTTTCAATCGGTTTTGATAGGCTATGGTGGAAGAGTTGGTTTATAGGGCAGTATGTCACGGCCTTAGACTTCGCAAGCCAACCGTGCGGCCTTAGATGCTTTTCAACCCTCTTGGTTGCACCTAAGTTAGCCTTACCCACTCAACCACACTAACTTGAACACACAGTTTAGGTGGAAGAATGCCTTCACTATACAAGTTAACTTTACAAGTATAGTCGTGTACAAAGCTTTACAAGGCTCTCACACTCACACTTACAAGTGCTTCACTCTTAGAACTCTCTTGGATCTCCAGCATTCGAGGCCTAACAAATGAGACCCCTCACCCTTATATAGCCATCCCCCTCCTCAATGGACGGCTAGGATCATTTTGATCCAAGGGCTACAAACTCTCATCTAGAACTCTCCATAGAACTATTTAGGACAACTACCCCTCCTACTACCTTCTAGAACTCTCTACACTAGTGTAGTACATGGTAGGCTTCTCCAAGCTATTCTAGGGTGTTCCAGACCCATCCAGACTCCTCTGGACACTCCATGGTTCTTCTACATTCCGGAATCTTCCAGGCCACTCTAGACCCTACCACCACGTTCTAGAGTCTTCCAGCATACTCTAGTCCGTTCTCGCACCTTCCGGAACCTTCCAGCGCATTTGGCACACCTCAAATGCTATCCTTCGTGTCACATAAATTCTCGGGGCGTGACAAGTAGGAGCCTTGTTTTTGGAAGTAGGTTAAAATTTAATTTTTTAATTTTTTTTGACCTTTTAAAAAAAATGTGTAAAAAAATAAAGAGGTAATATGATATAAAAAAGTTACTTTTAACCTCTTTACTAAAAGAAGCTTAAGTTGGGAGAAAAAAGAGAAAAATAAGTTTAACAAGAGGAGAATAAATGAAAAAGAGTTAATCTACTATGTGAGGTGAATAGACTTTGGGGATAAGTTCTGTGATAAAGGTAATAATGGATTTGGAATTGACCATGCTTGTGGATTTTGTGTCTAGTGGTAGTAATGGTATTGAAAGAGATGACTAAGACCTTTGCAATCAATTTGATATTCAATAAGCAAATGAAGATGTTACTGAATTAGTAACTAAAAAAGGCCAATTAGCAGTCACCATTGGAGAGCTTTATTTCTTGGACATTCAATTGATCCTTTTGAATACATAACGAATGCATGATGTTCTCTTGATTATTAATTTTTTAGAGATACTTGTATCATTTTCCCTTCACCTTTATTATCCAGATATACTGAAGTACATAAATATTTACTCTAATTCACTAAAGATACTTTGTGGTATTTTGGGAAGTTAATAAAAAGCTGATTTTTTGACTTTTTGAGGAAAAAACTAGATTGTTTTGGATAAAAGAATTGACTTTTTGACTAAAAAAATTAAAAAATTAAAAAACTGACTTTTTACCATTGTTGTCAAAAGACCCCGTCATCTTAACATATAAGAGAGAAGGATTTAAAGACGGATCATAGACAATTTTCTTGAGGGACATGAGGTTACCAAAGTTGACAATTTAGAACATAATCATTGGTTTATCTCTCTGCACCCACGTACCCATCTTAACAGTAGTCAAGGCACAAAATTGTGTGTCGTATTGTCATGATAGACACATTTTTTTTTTTAGGTCTCTTACGGTATCTCTAGGTTTTTTTAGACCTAGGACTAATCCGCCGAGCAAGTTGCCGGAAGTATATGTGGGGTCCTCTCCCAAAGGGGTTTGCTGTATCTACAAAGGCTCGAACTCGAGACCTTTGCTTAAGCGACCCAAGTCCCTTTCCACTTGGACCAACCCCTATTAATGTCATGATAGACACATGGCGAGCTTTCAACGTGACACATTATCAACTAGGCACATTCATCTGATTTTTGAATTAAAATTAAATTGTAGTACGTGATTGGTTTTGGTTGGTCAACTAAAAAATCAGAGGGTTGAAAAAAAAAAAAAAAAAAAAAAAAAAAATAGGGGCCTTTCATTAGTCCCTTAAGAAGAATGTTTTGAATTTCTAATTCTTGAGTTTTAAGGTCAATTCTAATGAGTTGACAATGAATCTCATCCATTGTGATGTGATGTTTTGGTCTTGATTTTTTTTTTCTTAGAGCACCAAAATTAGTGTTATGAATCATTACTAATGCCTTAATTATAGAAATCTGTTATAAAAAAAAAAAATAGGGGCCTTTCATTGGTGCCTTAATTATAGAAATCTGTAAACATGCCCAAAAATAAAATAAAATTAGGGGCCTTCACAAGAATGAGATTGAAGTTGTAACGTCAACCCTATTTTAACTATGAGTAATATTAGAAATCACATTTGAGATTTTCAAATTCATCTTCAATGATGTAACAAAGATGAAGAGTTCCATATAATTAAGTATGTGACAAATTAAAAGTTAACACATATTATCTTATATCATTGTTGATGAAATTATAGGTATTATTAGAGGTGTCAAATATTTTTCTTTTAACTTTTGGAGGCTTTATTTAGATAAATATTGTTTTTATTTTATTATACCTGATTTGACACAAATTTGTATCCTATTTATTCATAGTAGGCCCCCAGTCTGGCATAAGCAACCCCAACCTTGGCCCACAGTTGCAATTTATTTTCATCTAATAAATGCTCATTATAGGAAAATTGAAATTGACTCGATTTTGTCGTGTTTTTGTTTTTTTTATGTTCTTTGATTCAATTTTGTAGTTGGGTCGTATCGTAGGTTTCCACCTGCCTTTGTTTGACAATTTAAAAATAACTCTATTTAGTTAAATTTTTAAAAATTCTTTTATATTTTTTTCAAACAAATTTAAAATTAGTTTGGCAAAAATATAAAAAAAAAAAAACACTCATTTTTTTCATATGATTTTTTCTTTTTTAGGAGAAAATAATTTTTAAACATTTGAAAATAATTTTTTGGTATTTTTTTTTTTTGTTATACTAGTGTCTATTTTTTGAAAAAAATAAAATAAATATTACTTGAACATCTTCTTGGTGGTTGGGGAAAAAGGACCTCGGGCAACCGCCTTTTTTTGAGAAAAAAAAAATGAAGGAAAAAAAAAAAAAAAAAAAAGTAAAAAGCACCCAAGTACTCCATAAAAGCCCACTTTGAGACCATGGGTTGGGCCAAATATTTTTCAATTTGGATCTATAATTGCTTTTAGTAGAGTAGTGGAAAACTTATATCTGAGGCCTCGTTTGGGAACAGGCTTTTTTAGTAACTTTTTGACTTTTTGGCTAAAATATGATGTAAAAAAAGTTAGTATGTTTGGGATGACTTTTTGGCTTTTTACGAAAAGATGTGCAAAAAGTAGATAGAAAATGGAATCTTTGACTTTTTGGTATAGGTTGTTGGCTTTTTGGCTAAAATAGTAACTTTTTGACTTTTTAGCTAATTTAGCCACTTGCCAAACCTTTATCAAACAAAAGTATCGTCTTACTCCCAAATCATCTACAAGTGTAAATTTTCTCAATCTGCACTATTATTTATTTATTTATTTATTATAAGGAAAATGAACTGTGATTTTAATTTGGGCAAGGCTAAGATGTACAATTGATTAATGCTATTATGAAAATGCAAATTCTACACATTGTTTACTTGTAAACAGAAGATTGAGCTAAATGAAAGAAAGAATGACATGTTAAAATGGTTTTATTTATGAATAATATTAGCGATCATGAAATGCTTTATGAAGATTTTCCATCATTTGATTAATGTGTAATGTTTTATTATATGTGTAATTTAATAGTGAATAATTTTTTATGATCATTTTCATGATCCTTAATATTATTCTTTATTTATCTTACGTAAAAAAAGTAGTCTCAATAAATATAAAAGACTCCCGTTAAAGTAAGGTTTAGTGAAAGTAACATGTATGTAGTCTTAGCACTCGTTTGGCATGGCAATTTTTGGGGATTAAAGGTTATTTTGTCACAAAAAGATAAAATAGGTTAAAAAGTTAATAAGATAAGATGTCACATCAAACCATAATCATTTCATTTTTTTTTCTTACGAAAGTCAAAAAAATCAAAAAGTCTGTTTCAAACGAGACTTTTTAACCCCAGGTTAAAATAATTAAAAAGTTAAAAAAATCAAAAAACTAACCCACATCCCAAACGAATGCTTATTTCCATTTCTGAAACAATTCAAATTGTAGTTTGTGTATTCTATTGAACTAAAATTGATACAAAATTGTTATCTGGCCAATCACATTTGTTGAAATGATTAACCTTTAAGAATGTAAAATCAGTAAATGATGGTTATTTTATAATTTTGATTTCATTCTCATCCAGCAAATTTGTCAAACCACTTGCATGAAAACTTTGACATCAAAATTGTCAATTACAAGTGAACTCTAAAATTTCACATTTAAAAAAAAAATGATATTCACATTTCATTTCTAAGCCTCTCACTCACACTTCATCGTAAGAGATTAAAAAACAAACAACAGTGTAAAACATTAAAGTGGATACATCTTTTTGATCGGACTAAAGTGCTACTATTCATTAAAGTGGATACATGTTTTCATATTTATTTTAGCCAAACATAAATCTTCAATATTTAGTGGTGATGCTACCAACCACCTCATAATTACATAAAAACTCATCAGAAAAAAACACATGATTGTTAAGAAATTATTATTGGTCAAAGTCGGTCATCAGCAAATAATCTCAACCGTTGGATTGCAATGATTAGTACCTCAAACTGAAACTGATGATGTAAAAAAATAAAACAAGTTGGGTGATGAAAAATACTCCACAGATTGAACGACTATTTGGACACGTAGACAATTATTGGAGAGCGCTTGGCAAACTGCTATGGAAAATCAATTTGGAAATTTTATTTATTTTTTTTTATAAAAACACTTTTTAGGAAACATTTTAATATTATTTTTTGATTCCTTGAAATTATTTTTATACAAAAAATATAAGGGTCTAGCTTCTCTCTTATCCAAAATTTAGATTAGAGGATTGAGAGGGAAAAATCTAATGAGTAGAATGGGCTGAGTTATATATGTGATTGAGAGGGGAGTTTGTGCCAAGCAAACGGGCGGAGCTAGTTGTGACTTGAGCCTTGCCGTTGGTTTACGCGACCGAGTTGGCATACCCGATGGCAGTTTGACCGAGGTTCTAGATCATGCGGTTGAGTTTGCCCAAGGTCCGAAAGTTGGACCGGGCTAAGCCGAGCTAGGTGAAGCGATGGTCCAAGGCCGAACAAGGTCAGAGGAAACAAACGGAATTGGGCAAACCGAGCTAGTTATTGAGCTTCACCCTGAAGGTCGGCTGAAATTGAGGTTGGAACTGACCGGGCTATGTCTAGCTCGGTGGAAATTGCCAAGTTGTCCAATTGGAGTGTGAGAAGAGAAACCCGCCAATGGTGTCCGTCAGTACCGTTTGGCAGTTTGGCCAATGTGGTTTGGCGGTATTGACGAGTACGCATGTAAAGAATAGAGAGGGCAGTACAGCTACGCGTCTAGGAAATGACAAGTAGAGCAACATGCGCAGAGGCTATATAGACGAAGCGACGCCTCGATACAATAGGTCTGAATTTCTGGCTAACCAGAGCTCGATTGGTCTTTGGTCTCTTCTCCCTTTCTCTCTCTAAAAGGGTGCTAACTTGATCGTCGGAGGGGCTTTCTAGCATCACACCCGCCGGGTAGCTCACCGTCGTTGTATTTTCAGGTTGTTCGGAGTGAAGTGAAGCTTGGGCACAAGGAGTATGGACAGCGACGAATATTTCCTCCCTGTACAATTAGCACCGTCTGTGGGAATTTCGACAGACAAAACCTTGTCCTCTAAACTTTTCCGGACATCTTTATAGCGAACAACGACGATATTCCGTTGTCCGCCATCGACGGCATCACTCCAGAGTCAGTTCGGCGCAGAAATGGCCTGCCCACTATTCCGACGATAGCTGGTTTAGAGACCTCCGCACGAGGACTTCCCAGAGATGTGCGAGACAAGCACGCCAGGAGTCTAGGCGCTCTATCAGCTTAGAAAAGCATCGCTGACAGTGAGACTCACACACTCAACACCTGAAAGACAAGCTAAGAGACCAAGATATCATCATCAAGAATACGGCGACGGAGATGGAGGCCATGAAACACCAGATGAAGGGAAATGACGTCGCTGCAGTGGGGAACTACAGTAAGCATGCCTATTCTCGCCCTTTCGGCAGTCAGAATAAACGTTGCACCCCTTCACTCTCCGTCATGAGAAGCTTCAGAGCTGAAGACTACGCCACGTCGGTGGCGACATCTTGTACGCGGGATAGCAGTTACTACCCCTTACGTCTGACGACGGCGTTGGGATATTCACGTTTCAACTGTTCGAAAGACCTAAGAGATATGTTGAAAGAGCACGCTTGCCGGCGGGAAGCGCAGAGGATGGCCATGCAAACAACCATAGAAGAGATCTAGGGAGTTCGGTTTTGGAAGACGTCAGTAAGAAGGCCGAGGAAAAGGGGCAATTGACAATCATTTTGATAGAAAGATCAGAATCCCTTATCGGGCTGATTTTGCACAGCGAGATGAAAGTTGATGTTTTGTTCAACTTTGGAATTCCTTATCGGGCGGATTTTGCTTGGCGAGAGATTTGTTCATGGTTTTGATCAACTTTAGAATTCCTTGGTGAGCGGATTTTGCTCGCCAAGAAGCAAGTTGCCTAGCTGACTTTGTTCGCAACTTTGAAGTTCCTTGCCGAGCGAATTTTCCTCGCCAAAAAAGGAAGTTGCCGAGCTGACCTTGCTCGCCAACTTTGAAGTTCCTTGCTGAGCGCATTTTGCTCGCCAAGAAGGAAGCTGTCGAGCTAACCTTGCTCGCCAACTTTAAAGTTCCTTGCTAAGCGGATTTTGCTCGCCAAGAAGCAAGTTACCGAGCTGACCTTGCTCGCAACTTTGAAGTTCCTTACCGAGTTGACATTGCTTGCTAACTTTGAAATTCCTTGCCGAGCAAATTTGCTTGCCAAGAAGGAAGTTGTAGAGCTGACCTTACTCGCTAACTTTGAAGTTCTTTGTCAAGCGGATTTTGCTCGCCAAAAAGCAAGTTACCGAGCTGACCTTGCTCGCCAACATTGAAGTTCCTTACCGAGCAAATTTTGCTCGCCAAGAAGCAAGTGCCCGAGCTGACTTTGCTAGCTTTGAAGTCCCCTGCCGAGCGAATTTTGCTCACTAAGAAGTAAGGTGCCGAGCTGACCTTGCTCGCCAACCTTGGAGTTCCTTACTGAGCTGATTTTGCTCACCAAAATGCAAGGTGCCGAGCTAACCTTGCTCGCCAACCTTAGAGTTTCTTGTCGAACTGATTTTGCTCGCCAAGATGCAATGTGCCGAGTTGATTTTGCTCGTCAAGAAGCAAGGTGCGGAGTTGACCTTACTCGCCAACCTTGGAGTTCCTTGTCGAGCCGATTTCACTCACCAAGATGCAAGTTGTTGAGCTGACCTTGCTCGCCAACTTTGTAGTTTCTTGCCGAGTTGATTTTGCTCGCCAAGAAGCAAGGTGCTGAGCTGTCCTTGCTCGCCAACCTTGGAGTTCTTTTCTGAGCTGATTTTGCTCGCCAAGATACAAGGTGCCGAGCTAACCTTGCTCGCCAACCTTAGAGTTCCTTGCTCAGTTGATTTTGCTTGCCAAGATGCAAGGTGCCGAGTTGATTTTGCTCGCCAAGAAGCAAGTTACCGAGCTGACCTTGCTCGCTGACCTTGCTTGTCGACCTTGCTCGCAACTTTGGAGTTCCTTGCTGAGCTGATTTTGCTCGCCAAGATGTAAGGTGCCGAGTTGACCTTGCTCGCCAACCTTGGAGTTCTTTGCCGAGCTGATTTTTACTCGCCAAGAAGCAAGTGGCCGAGCTGGCCTTGCTCGCCAACCTTAGAGCGCCTTACTGAGCTGATTTTGCTCGCCGAGAAGCAAGTTGCCGAGCTGACGTTGCTCGCCAAACTTGAAATTCCTTGCCGAGCTGATTTTTGCTCGCCAAGAAGCAAGTTGTCGAGCTGACCTTGTTCGTCGACCTTGCTCGCCGACCTTGGAGTTTCTTGCTGAGCTGATTTTGCTAGCCAAGATATAAGTTGCCAAGCTGACCTTGCTCGCCAACTTTGGAGTTCCTTGCTGAGCTGATTTTGCTTGCCAAGAAGCAAGTGGCCAAGCTGGCCTTGCTTGCTAACCTTGAACGCCTTGCCGAGCTGATTTTGCTCGCCAAGAAGTAAGTTACCTAGCTGACCTTGCTTGCAACCTTGGAGTTTTTTGCTGAGCTGATTTTGCTCGCCAAATGCAAATTGCCGAGCTGATTTTGCTCGCCAAGTTCTTTGCCGAGTTGATTTTGCTTGCCAAATGCAAATTGTGAGCTGATTTTGCTCGCTAAGAAGCAAGTGGCCGAGATGGCCTTGCTCGCTAACCTTGCGAGTTGATTTTGCTTACCAAGAAGCAAGTCGCCTAGCTAACCTTGCTCGCAACCTTGGAGTTCTTTGCCGAGCTGATTTTGCTCGCCAAAATGCAAATTGCCGAGCTGACCTTGCTCGCCAAGGAAGTTACTAAGCCGATTTTGCTCGCCAAGAAGTAAATCGTCGAGCTAAGTTTATTTTGCTTACAAAGGAGTTGCGCTGATTTCGCTTGCCGAGAAGTAAATCGCCGAGTTAAGTTGGTTAAGTGGTTAACACGAAAACCGAAGAACATTTTGAAAAATTTGAGCTATGAAGATTTGTGTAACAGTGCAGTGCGGGCCCCAAAAACAAGTGATAAAACTTGACCGAGAAATCATAAAGCTAGATGACAAATCGAGCTAAAATGAAGATTATACAAGAATAAAGTAATCCTAATCAGGTTATAACCGATGGGATTAAGGGGCAATTGAGAGGAGAAAATCCAATGAGCAGAATGGGCCGAGCTATGTATGTGATTGAGAGGGGAGTTTGTGCCAAGCAAAGGGGCCGAGCTAGTTGTGACTTGGGCCTTGCCGTTAGATTACGCAATCGAGTTGGCATAGTCGATGGCAGTTTGGCCGAGGTTTTAGATCATGCATCTGTGTTTGCCCAAGGTCCGGAAGTTGGACCGGGCTAAGCCGAGCTAGGTGAAGCGATGGTCCAAGGCTGAGCAAGGTTAGTGGGAACAAAACGGAATTGGGCAAACCGAGCTAGTTATTGAGCTTCACCCTGAAGGTCGGCTGGAATTGAGGTTGGAACTAACCGGGCTATGCTTAGCTCGGTGGAAATTGCTAGGTGGTCCAATTGGAGTGTGAGAAGAGAAACCTGCCAATGGTGTGCATCAATACCATTTGGCAGTTTGGCCAATGTGGTTTGGCGGTATTGACGGGTACGTGTGTAAAGAATAGAGAGAGCAGTACAACCACGTGTCTAGGAAAGGACAAGTAGAGCAGCGTGCGCAGAGGCTATATAGACTAAGTGGCGCCTCCATACAGGAGGTCTAAATTTCGGGGCTAACCAGAGCTTGATTGGTCTTTGGTCTCTTCTCTCTTTCTCTCTCTAAAAGGGTGCTAACTTGATCGTTGGAGGGACTTTCTAGCATCACATCCGCCAGGTAACTCACCGTCGTTGTATTTTCAGGTTGTTCGGGGTGAAGTGAAGCTTGGGCACGAGGAGTGCGGATAGCGACGAATATTTCCTCCCCGTACAAGGATGTTATCTGGGCTTGTGAAACTCATTACGAGTCATATTTCGATAATTTGAACAGTTTGCTTTGTACATACACAAAAAAATTAGATTGATTAATAATCATAATCTGTTTACTTTATCGTATTTGTTTCAAATAAATGGGCGACAACTGTATTTTTTAAAATAAATCATCAATTTTTTTTTTAGGATGAAAAATGTTATAAATTGAAGGGAGACTTATTTATAAGTCCTTTTTCAGAACCTTATGCTACGCTAAGTCCTGTGTAATTTCTTATAGAGTCTCAAGTCCTATTTTCATAAGAATATATTCCACAAGATCCTAATCTTTTTACCCCTAATCTTTTTCAGAATTCCTCTCTCTCAATAGGTTGCTGCTATTTGATGCTGCTGCAGATCGCATAGCCCGAGGCAACTATGAAGGAATTTCCACCCCAATGTTGCAGCTCGATTCGGTGCTCGATTCGGATCCGCATTCCGATCTCTTCAGGCTCGCCGCACCGCACCGCATGGAGTCGATGATCATCTTCCGAAATGAAGCGCCGGAAAAAGCTGTCCACAGGCGGTAGTTCCCGGCGGCGTCCAGGTCCATCGATCCAGCATCGTTTCGGTGGCACTTCGCCATCATAGTCCGTTCTCTCTCCTATCCGAATGGAATCACTCTGCCACCACCACCAGCACATGCATAATAATTACAGTACAAAACTTCACTTCCTCGTTCGTTTGGTTGGTTCTGCATATTCTAATTATTTTGTTATTTTTCTAGTCAGTTAACATGACCCCTTATCTTATAAAAAAATTCCTATTTAAATGGAATTGTTATGATTGATTATGCTTTGTGATCATATATATATATATATATATATTTTTTTTTTTGATGGGTTTGTTAATGATGATGATGAATATGTATGTATGTATGTATGTGCGTGCGTAGGTCCTGGCAAGCAAATCCAAGATTTACATGGTCCTAGAGAAGAGGCATACAGTGGATCTGTTGTTGGCAGTGCTGACCATGAAAATGGATAAAAGTTACAAATCGTCATGTCTTTTGAATTAATTTAATAACGTGACACATTACGTTACGTTTATGTAAATGTCACATTACGTTTATGTAAATGTCATATTACGTTTATATAGGTGTCACGTTACGTTACGTTTATGTAGGTGTCACATTACGTTCATATTGGTGTCACGTTACGTTTATATAGGTGTCACGTTACGTTACGTTTATGTAGATATGTCACGTTACGTTTATATAGGTGTCACGTTACGTTTATGTAGGTGTCACGTTACGTTTATGTAGATATGTCACGTTACGTTTATGTAGATGTCACGTTACGTATAGGTGTCACGTTACGTTTATGTAGGTGTCACGTTACGTTACGTTTATATCAATTTCCCTATATATGATTTTATTATTATTTATGATATTAACAACTAATATTGAGGGTAAATATGTCAAGAAACTTCTCACAGGACTTATGGGAACATAAGTTTTTTTGTGGGACCAAATGTAGCACAAGTCTCCCTAATAGGACTTCTAAATAATTTTCCCTAAATTGAATATGTTATGATTGTTAAATAGTTTTATTTATTATTATTATTATTATTATTATTATTATTTTTATTTTTGGGAATGATATACATAAACAAAATTATAAAATGAATAGGCCCCACAATCTAGACTAGAAAAGAGCCCAACTCAAAATGTAAACTCTACGGAAGTAAAAACACTACTATGCCTTGGGAAGTTGGGTTTGAGGATTTTTTTTGTTAAAATAATCATAAAAAATAAAATAGATTTTTTAGTCTAATAAGATAAAATATCACATTTAATCAATAATCATTATATTCTTTCTCTCATAAAAAAGTCAAAAAAGTTAAAAATCTTTCCCAAACCAAATTTTTTAACCTTAAACTAAAATAATCAAAAAAACTAAAAAATCAAAAAATTAACCAACTTCCCAAACAAAATCTATATGCATAGAGCGTTTGTGCATAGAATAGACAAACTGTCTTGCATGAAATGGAGCCCACACATATGGACCGTGTGAACCCTATACATTCCGCGGACAAACCTTCTGTGCACATAGTATTTTTCTGAGAGTAATAGATATTGCCGAATATTTCGTTAATTTTGTATCTAGCTAAAAACACTAATAATAAAATGAAAATCAAAAACAGAATTTTTAAAAATCGATATCAAACAAAAACGCAATGCACTAGAGTCTAAAATTGCAATGATGAAGATGAGTGGGTGGATGGTGTGGTGGGGATGGAGAGTGTGGGAGGTATTAGAGGGGGTGGGGTGTTGTGTTGTTGTTTCAGCACAAGACCAGGAAGCTGCCAAAGATAGTGACGATCTTCACAACATTTTTCTCGTTTTTTATTTTTTATTATTTTTATTATTTTATTTTTGTTTTTTTCTGGGGTGGTTTAAAACTTGACTCTCTCTGCCTCTCCTGTCTTCTGTCTCTCTCTCGGTTAAACTCGTCGTCACATACAAAACAAAACAAAAAAAAAAACAAAAAAAAAACCATTATAGCTTAAAGTTGATTATGACAGTGACACATGATCATGACTTGTTTTATTATCATAGTAATTTGACACAAATAAAGTGAGATAAAGATTTCCATCAATTATTTTTTGACACTTCAATCTTTCATTTTTTATTTTATCAAATTTAAATAAAAAAAATTAATTAAAAGCTTGATTTAATATGGGGAATTCCAATAGTTTTTTATCAAATTTAACTAAAATCTTGATTTGGTAAAAAAAATTGATTGTCCCAATCTTCACTTAAAAATTTCATCAAATCATTTTTGAAAATTTCAAGCATATCCCCAAAAATTTCTTTCATCAAACTTTGCGAAAAACTTATTTTTTATCTCGATTTGATGAAAAACTTAGTAAAAACTTGATTTGAAATAATTGTGATAAAATGATTGGAAGTCATTTTTATTAATTTTTTTTTATCAAATTAAAATTTGATAAAGATTTGGTGAAGAATTAAAAATGCTCTAAACTCTCAAATTGCGCTGTAACGAAAGTAATGAAAATGAGGAAATAAAAATGAAGAATCACATAAGAACACAATGGGTTTATTTGGGAAGTGGGTTGACTTTTTGGGTATGTTAGCCTGGGGTTAAAAAGTCTTGTTTGGGAATGACTTTTTAACTTTTTTGTGAGAAAAAGAATGTAATGATTATGTGTTGGATGTGATGTTTTGTCTTATTAGACTAAAATAGTTTATTTTGTCTTATATGACTATTTTAACCTCAACTCATCTTCCCAAACAAGCCCAATAATAGTCTATGTTTTAGGGTGATGAAGAAATTATAAATGTACTTTAAAGAATATAAATGTGTTTTATCTATTTATTTTATTAATGTTGTGCTTAGCACAGGTTTTCTGTATAGAATGGTGTAATCTGTTATGATCTTTCATTTCAAATCAAAATATTCGTTCTTTTTTTGGGGGTCCTAGTGTGTGCAACTTAGGGTTTGGGGTGTGTTCCTTTCAAGTTTTAGGTTTAACTCCCATTAGGTGCTATTAACTCATTAGGATTACGTTTGCAGGTTTTGTTCGAGATTTGCTCGATTTGCATAGATCTCAAGACTAGTCGAGGTGTGCATAAACTAATTTGGATACACAGTTATCAAAATACCCATTAATATTGATATATTTGATTAGCGACTAATAAGTATTGGATTTTTGTCTTTTGATAAAGATACAATTCAATATATCAGTTTGAATGAAAATTATATATGTATGGGTTGATTCCTGATACATATTAGTTTATAATTGATTAATCGATACGGTCATAGTCAATAAGGTTGGTTTGGCTGCTATATTTGGTTTTTTGGTGGCTGATTAATTTAAAAATTCATAGCTGCGTGACACTCATATCAATCGACACTTCTGAAACCGTTAAATGATACTACACATCTCTTGATACAATTATTTAAAGGATTAATTGGTGAAAAATTCACACCAACGGAGCGCTATGTTATTTGGTCTAAAGTTTAATATTTTTTGATGATAAGGACAAGAGATGAAAAAATGTTGGCGCCATAAAAGTTGCCGAGGGATGACAATCGGTAGTGGCCGACAACGATGGCTGGTGGTAGTAAGGTGAATAGATAGGTGACATTAAATAAATGGGTGAATAGGTGTATAAATAGGTGATATTTGGACAAATAATTGGATAGATAGGTGACATATGTACAGATAGGTGATATTTTGGATATATAGATGGCGTTTGGACAAATAGACAAATCGGTAAGTTTTGGACTGATGGGTGTCCTTTTTACCCAACAAGATTTAAACTTAGGCCTATTGGCCCAAAAATTTTAAAAATAGATATTTAGCCTGAATGTTCTTATTTAAAAGAGGAGGATTCCCTTTAGTCCATAATTTGAATTGGATGGCGTTGTTTGGACCCATGAGGCTTACCAGAGGTTCAGTTTCGATAATTTGAACTGTTCATTTTATTGAGCATTTCGTGTATTTCATCAGTAAAAAAATTTGATCAATCCGATAATATAACATAGTCAATTTATCGATTTTTTTTCCAAAAAATGGACGACAATTATGTTTTAAAAAAATAAGTTTTTTTTTTTTTTTTTTTGGTAACAAATGTGATAAATTAAATATGGTACGATTATCGGATCGATCTATTTTTTGTGTGAATGAAATATATAAAGTGCTCAATAAAATAAACAGTTCATATCATCGAAACAGAACACGTGGTCAAGCCCAAAGATCCAAACAACCGTCCAGTAGAGACAATCAGGATCTTCTAGAGTGATTATGGAGTGATAAGATTAGATTTTGAGAGTTTGAAGGTGATATAATTGTTGTACCTCTAATTTGATAGAATTAAATCATAGCCATCCAAAAACTTACTCTAAAAAAATAACTATAGAAAATATAATTTGAATGTGAGGCAAACATTAAAGTGATTGTTTGTGTTAGGTTTTTGTAATCGGCAATTCCCATTTGAGAAAACTTCTTTCAGTTGTATTTTTATTCGATCTTTTATTTCAGTGAGGTTGTAAGTTTTTAGATGCGAATTCAACTCGAATTGTGCCCATGTAGGGGAGCTTGTGATCGTAATCCTATCATGTTTGCCACTTCGCTGACTTTGTCGGGGATCGAGCTGCCCCAGTCAACTCGCAAGGGTCTAAAGGGCAGCGCCCCATGGTAGGTTCGGGGCAGCGCCCAGGCAAGGTCAAGGGGCAGCGCCCCCGTAACAAAAAATAAAATTGTAGTCGAAATTGTTTGACCGTTTAAGCAAACTTTCTTACGCTCGAGTGAAGATGCAATCCTTTCAGAAATTTCACTCGCTTGCAAAAGTAGTGGGAGTTGTTTTTTTACGTTCGAGCGAACTTTTCTGCGCTCGAGCATAGTTCATTGTTCTGAAACACGTGATTTAGTCAGACTGCTTGAATGTCCATTCCTGTGCTCGAGCGAAGATCGCGATTCTGTTTGCTATAAATCTACGATTAATTTAGTTTCTAGGGTACGATGTCCAGATCTTCTTCTTGAGTATTAGGGTTTCATTTAGAGTTTCTTTACTTGTTTCCTTTGATATCTATGAGAGTTTATATAATGAATTGAGTGGATTATATCAAAGGATTTATTTATTTTGTTTTATTCACAAAAGAGAGAGTTAGTCTTCTGTGGATTCCGTGGAATTTGGTCCTGAAGTTTTGGCAAATTCTGGAGTGGCTCATTGTCGTGAATTCGACATCATCGTTGTGGATTTAATGTTGAGCAAAACAATTCTGAGGTGAAGACGGTGGTAAAAGAGACACATTGGGGTCGGTTCAATTTGGGCCTGGATTCGCTAGGAAATTGAAAGTGCACTTATGTAATTCTTTTTTGTCTTCTTCGTGGATTGTTTTGTGGCTTTTGCTTGTAGTTTTTTTTATCACAATTGGAGGTACTCCAATTGTGATTTTTTCACGTTAAATCGTTGTGCTGATTTATCTTTGATTGTTTGATTGAGATTGTTATTTACTGTTTAAAATTGATACATAATTACAAATCAATATCTCAGGATTTTAGATTTTTCAATTTAGCCCAAAAAAAAAAAAAAAAAAAAAAAAAAACATCAGATTAGCGTGAGGCATCAGCTTATAGGGGTTACATGATATATGGGCATGGATGAAAGACAATATAGCTTCTCATCGTTTTGACGACTCATGAACTTCTTGCCTTTTGTAATTGACAGTTGACCAAAAACACACAGTTGATTTGTATTTTAAAAAATACAAAATAAAAAGTTTTGTCTTCCAGCGAGTCTATCACGTTAATCACGCTGCTTTCATGGTCTTCAGTTCCTGAGCCACACATCTCTCTCTGTCTCTCTCTACACTAATCACAAACAACTTACTCCTAATGAATGTCTTCAAATCTTTAATTATTTACTGAGAAGAAAAACCATACAAACAACAAGATCACATTGAAAAGTTACCCATATCTATATATATAGGAAATTATTTATATTTATTAATTCTAAGAAATCAAATATATAATTGATTGTCAATCTTTTAAGTCTGTTCTATGGATAACTTTAGACTTCATTGAATTCGATTTCACACACGTACGTGGCAGAGACAGAACGATGGTATTCAAAAGCAACATGATAGTAAAAAAGTAAGGTATGGCTAAAATTCTGTACTACGCGCATATTGAGGGAATTTTTTTATTTTTATTTTTTGAAGCTGGAAAATGATACGATTAAAAACAAGATTTATGCTTGGTTTTACTTTTCAAAAAACACTTTTCAGAAAATTCTATTTTTTTATTTTTTATATTTTTTCATTTTTATTGATTTTTTAAAAATATTTTAAGCAATTTTTAAAATTTTTAGACATACCTAACTTAGATGTATCTAAAAAGTAAAAAATTTGTGAAGAAAACTTTTAAAAAATTCACTAAATACCCAAAATATAAAAAAAATATGAGAATTCAGTACATTTTTTTGTATTTATTAATTTTTTAAAATATTTTTTTTACAATTTTTTTACTTTTTAGATACATCTAAGTAAGGTGCATCTAAAAAGTAAAAAAAAATATTTAAAATTTAAAAAATATTCACTAAAAACAAAAAAACACGAAAATCAAAAAACTTAATTTTCAAAAAACTTAATTTAAAAAACTCAAATCAAACACACTGATTAGTATTTGTTAAGTCGTGTTAGGATACTTCAATAATAAAATCATTAAAGACTAGTGGGTGTTTGGGAAGTGAATTTTTTTGTAGGTTTTTTTAGTTGTAGGATATTATTGAAGAATTTTTTTTTGTGTTTGGAAAGATAGTTGAGTTTTTTGGTAGTTGGATGTGATATTTGTGAGATAAAAAGTAAAAAAAATTGGCCCAGACCCCCACTGGGGTGACCCCCAGGGCCCCCAGTGGGGTGTGATTGGTATATATATATATTTTTAATCCAATGGCCAACCCCCACGTGTGTGGTGGGGGTGGTGGGGGTGCTTGGAGCTAGGGGTCTCCAGCACGGTTTAAAAATGAAATGATTATGGGGTTTGATGTGATATTTAGTTTGGATTGATTTTTTTGATTTTGTAACCAATTTGTCTTTTAGTGAAAAAAACAAAAAAAAATCAAAAACCAAACTTCCCAAACACCCCCATGTTTGGAGTATGAATTTTAGTAAAAGATTGAAAAAGAAAGGAAAAAGGCCGATGAAAAATTAATGAAAAATAATTAATGTTAGCATTTGTGCTCTCAAAAATCAATTTGTTGACATTATTAACTAATTAAATAAATTGCTTGGCATTTTATTTTGCATTTTCGTATATTATTATTCTAGGTAATGTTGTATTTAATGTTACATATGATATGAACATAAGGTCTTTTGAGTAACATTGTAGAAAAATATACTAATTGTGAGGGTAATTTATATGGAAAATTGGGCCGAGCTGGATAATGGGCCGTTTTGGGCCGCAATGCGAAGGGCTGAGTAAAAGGGCCATAGAGTTAGACCGGTCTAGGAGAACCTTGAAGTTACTCCGGTCCCAAAGAGCCTTGGTCGTCGCACAAAGTTATCTCGGTCATAACCTGGTACGGTTATCTCGGTCACCATGGCAGAATAGACGCAGTTAGCTCGGTCGCACTATTTGGAACCAAGGCATGATGGAGACATAGCAGGCCTCACTCTTAAATTAGCTCGGTCCTAATCTATTATGGATAGCTCGGTCTCGGCAGGGAAACCGAGGTACAAACTGCGGAGTAAAAGACCAGGCTAGTTGGAGCTCGGTCGTGGTTGCTGGCATAGCATGGTCATGTTATTTCGGTCGTATAGTAGTTCGGCCGTGGTAAAACCATCTCACTTGGTTTAAGCAGTGAGGGGGGTTATCCTTCAGGAGTGTGAATCCTAGGAGGACTCTGCATGAAGGAGTAAAAGTCTTACTAGGATTGTACCACACGAAACCTATAAAAGCTCACAAATATCACCTATGGAGAGGTAATACAACTTTGATTCCCGAATATACAGAGTTTTTGTCTATTTGGCTAATTTGTTGACTTAGGAATCGGAGAGGTTTCCGGCACACGCCTGCTGGCTAGCTCACGTTTGTATTTTCAGGTAGTAGAACGACGTCGTACGGAGGAGCGCAGACTTGATCAATAGGATTATACGAGAAGGTTTATTTCTTTCCCGTACAATTGGCGCCGTCTGTGGGAATTTAGACAGGAACAAAACCTCTTGATCAAGCTTTTCCTTTTAAGAATCAATGGCGCATAACGAAGATTTACCATAGTCCGCCATCGACGGACAAACACCAGAAGGGGGTGCGAGGCGCGAAGGTCTACCTCTCATCCCTCCTATGGCGGATTTGGAGCCATAACGACAGAATCCCAGGAGGGATACAAGGGGAAGAAGGCGGACTAACAGCCCTCATCACTCTCGTTCACAAAGTCCTGAGAGACAACGGCGAAGGATTGATCCTCAAACTCTGGAGGACCGTGTGAAGGAGCAGGACGAACTAATACGACGGATGGCGGCGGACATGGAGTCCATGAAGCGTCAGATAAAGGGAAAATGAGTGACGACAGGAGAGGGACGCAAAGGTAAGACGCCCCCTCGCCACTCAGAAGATCGTAGTAGACATACTACGCCATCCCAAGCAGAGAGTAAAAGCCTCAGGACAGGCGACACTCAATCCAGAACCTCCAGAACTCGTTACTCCAGGACTGAGAGGACGAGATCTGAGAGGTCGTACACTGAAGGAAGCACCTATTGGCCCTCGCATACGCACCAAACAAGATCCAGACAAACGGAGTTGCCCAGATCATCCGACTTACGAACCGTGCTTGAGGAAAAGGCACGATGGAAGGAGGACGCCAAGGCACGAGATCCACACAGAATTTCTGCCTTACAGCGGTTGGCTCCTCGGACGGATGGAAGCGTCGAGGTTGGAATGCCTATACCACGCCCTGCCTACGAACCGATAGACAAGACATTAGCGAGGCTGCAGACCTCACCATTCGTTCCGGCGATTGAAAACGCGCCCCTACCATCAGGCTTCCTTCAGCCCAAATTCACTACATATGAGGGAAAGACAGACCCCTACTCACACTTGAGCCACTTTTGCCAGGTCATGGCTGTATATCGGCGGAACGAGGCTTTGATGTGCATCCTCTTCCCATCTAGCCTTGGCGATCTAGGCTTGACTTGGTTCGAGAAACTTCCAGAAGGCAGCATAGCCTCCTGGGCGCAATTAGCGGAGGCGTTCGTAACGAGATTCAAGACAAACACTAAAGCCCCGGTGGAGATCGACCAGCTACTCTCCATCGACATGGGCGACAAGGAGACCTTAAGATCCTACAATAGTCACTACTGGGAGACCTTCAACCAGATTGGGGACTGCCCCACCAATCTCGCCATTGCACAGTACAAAAGAGGACTTCCAGTCGGTAACAGACTAAGGGACTCAATCACCATGACACCGCCCCTCACCATGGAAGCCTTGATGGAGAAAGTGCATCAGCATATCAGGGTGGAAGAGGATGGCGCATGCACCAAAATAAAATCTGGCACGACCGCAGTACCAGAGAAGAAGGCCTCGGCAAAGGTCAACGCGGTAGACCGCCCGAACAGAAACGGACGAGGTAGGAGAGACAACGGAAAGGACCAGGATAAAAGATGGTTAAGAGTCAGCACTGCCATAACCACGGTATTCAAAAAACCGATTTACCGAATTCTAAGTGAAATACGAGATGAGCCTTTCGTCAGATGGCCAGCCAAGCTTGGGGAAGCTCAGAAAGACTATGACGAAAGGTCATGGTGCACCTACTACAAAGAAAAGGGGCACCGCACTAAGAATTGCACGCCATTGAGACAGCACCTAGAGGAGTTAGTGGCGGCCGGTCACCTGGATAAATACATTGAAGGAGGGACGCAACCAGCCCCCCCAGGACTACAATAACCCCAACGGGATGCCAATTGACGCCCTACCTCAAGGCATAATCAATGTGATACATGGAGTCTTTGAACCTGAGTGTGTATGCGAGCTCAGAGGGTCAATCAAGAAGGCTGAGCACTTAAGAGAGGTATTAAGTGCCCAACCTGCCACCAAGAAGGGGAAGACAGAGGCCACGAACGTCATGTCTTTTTCGGATAAAGACTTGGCAAGGATATATTGCCCTCACAATGATGCCCGGGTCGTCACCCTCCGAGTCAAGGATTTTGACGTCAAGCGGATTCTGATTGACCAGGGTAGTTCATGTGAAATAATGTACTACGAAACATTTAAACAATTGAAGTTACAAGATAAAGACTTAGCACCTGCCGTATCTCCCCTGATTGGATTCAACTCAATGCCAGAGTGGCCAGTCGGCAAGATAATTCTTCCAGTTAGAACAGGAAGTGTAACGAAACAAGGGGAGTTTTGGGTATTGAAAGTCCTTTCCACTTACAACATCATCTTGGGCAGAACATGGCTGCATGCCATGCGATCGGTGGCATCATCCTACCACCAAGTAATGCGGTTCCCAAACGATGCCGGGGTAATTGAAGAGGTCTATGGAGATCAAATTATGTCCGAACAATGCTTTGTCACGGTGAATGGCAGCCGCACTGCCAAAGGATATGTTCATTCGGTAGAAGAACCAGAGAGTAATGAACTGTTTGCAGATGTCGGCAAAGCAGCTAATCAAAAAGCGGTGGAAGACTTGGTAGAGGTAAGAATAGATGAAAAGAACCCGGATAAGTTCTTTTTGCTCGGTTCGTCGTTGTCCAGCACTGAGAGATTAGAAGTCTTGGAATTTTTGACCTCTAACATTGAAGTGTTCGCCTGGACACCATACGACATGCCAGACATTGATCCTAACTTCATCTGTCACCAACTCAATGTCCACCCATCCGCCAGACCAATCATCCAGCGCACACGCAGATCGGCACTCCACCACGCCGAGATAGTGGCGGAAGAAGTAGGAAACCTGCTGGAGGCATGAGCAATCAGAGAAGTGCACTACCCAAGATGGATCTCCAACACAGTAGTAGTGCCAAAAAAGAATGGCAAGTGGCGTGTCTGCGTCGACTACAAAACAGTCAACAAAGCATGCCCAAAAGACAGCTTTCCTCTACCACGGATAGATCAACTGGTAGACTTAACGGCGGGGCACAACCGACTTAGCTTTCTGGATGCATACAGAGGCTACCATCAAATCGCCATACATGAACCAGATCAGGGGGTCACGTCTTTTACAACTCCAAGAGGACTATATTGTTACAAGGTCATGCCCTTTGGCCTAAAGAATGCAGGGGCGACATTCTAGAGAATGGTCACAAAGATGTTTGAGCCGTTGTTAGGCAGAACAATGGAGGCTTACATCGACGATATGGTGGTCAAGAGCAAGGATGAGGATGACCATCTCAAGGACCTAGGTGAGATGTTTGAGATCCTGAAGAAGTACAAGTTGCGCCTCAACACGTCGAAGTGTGCATTCGAAATAGGATCCGGCAAATTCCTGGGCTTCCTGGTGACCAACCGCGGTATTGAGGCAGACCCATTTCAAATCAAGGCAATTCAGGATCTAGAGAGACCAAACTCAGTAAAGGAAGTACAGCATCTCACCGGCATGGCGGCTGCGCTTAATCGGTTCATAAGTCAGTCGTCGGACAGACTACGACCATTCTTCCACGCTCTAAAAGCCAAGTTTGAGTGGGATGAAGAATGCGACCGCACTCTGGAAAGCCTGAAAGAATACATGTCTTCTCCGCCACTGCTTGTCACCCCAATACCTGGAGAAGAACTCTTCTTGTACCTAGCAGTCTCTCAGCACGCAATTAGCGCAGTGTTGGTCCGTGCAGAAGGAATCCAACATCTGCCCATCTTTTATGTCAGCAAGACATTGCTGGGCGCCGAAACAAGGTACTTACCACTCGAAAAACTGGCCTTGGCCTTGATGATGGCCTCACAGAAGTTGACGCATTACTTTCATGCCCACACCATAGTCGTCCTCACGGCTTTCCCATTAAAAGCTTTGTTTGAAAGGGCGAACTTCTCTGGGCGAATTTTGAAGTGGGCAGTAGAGCTGGGGCAATATGACATCAAGTTCCAACCCAGAACCGCAATAAAAGCACAAGCCTTGGCAGACTTTGTCGCCGAATTCACCCCAGGAAGTCATCATATCTGCCCAGTCGACCTGACTGAAACAACCGAACTAGGGATGGAAGTTGACGTCGGAATAACGCAACCCCTGATATTGGTTACTCAGTCAGGTCCCAAGGCAGACCAGAGTAAAGCAAGGAAGGAAGAAGCGAACCATGCTACGCCAAGTCAAGACTCACCAACAAAACAAGATTTGGTACAACCAGGTGGCGAGGGGCAGACAGCAGGCATGAACCATGAAGAAGAAGACACCAGCAACATGGAAGACCCCAAGGCATCATTTGATCCCTCCACTTACTGGAAGTTGTTCGTCGGGGAGATGTGGAAGCTTTTCATGGATGGAGCATCCAACCGGCATGGAGCAGGACTTGGCATAGTCCTCATCTCCCCAGACGGCCTAGTAGTGGAACAGGCAGTCAACCTTGGCTTCCCAGCATCAAACAACGAAGCGGAGCATGAAGCACTTCTTGTAGGCCTCAAATCAGCATTCTACATGAAGGCCACCGAGCTAATGGTCTACAGCGACTCACAGCTGGTGGTAAACCAAATATCTGGCGACTACGAAGCAAAGGATGGCAGGATGGCAGGATGGCCAAGTACCAAGAGTTGGTTAGAACAGAGATTAAGAAGTTTGAAGTGGTGAGGATAGAACAGATTGGCAGGGAGGAAAACAGCAGAGTAGACGAACTAGCAGGCTTCGCCTCAATGGCAGACACCTCCATCCCTCATCCACTACTGATCGACTACCTACCTAGACCAAGCATTGAAGACCCAGAAACAGAAGAGGTATGTTGCGCCGATCTAGGCCCTTCTTGGATGGATCCCATCATATTGTTCCTAAAAGATGGCACCCTACCAGAAGACAAGAAAGAGGCCAACAGAATAAGAGCAAAGTCGCTGCGATTTTGGCTCTCCCCATCATTGGCATTATACAAGAAATCATTCTCAGGACCCTACCTAAAGTGTGTTCACCCTGGCAAAGTAGAAGCATTCTTGTTCGAAATACACGAGGGTGTATGCGGAAGCCATCAAGAAGGAAGATCATTAGCATACAGAGCAATCTCGCAAGGATACTGGTGGCCATATATGCAAGCAGACTCAGAAAAATATGTCAAAAAATGCGAAAAGTGTCGAAAGTTTGCACACCAAATACACCAACCTGCCAGAGAACTTCTACCTCTCTAGCCCATGGCCCTTCGCAATGTGGGGCTTAGACATACTGGGACCACTTCCAACAGCACCAGGCAACAAGAAGTTCTTTCTTGCAGCAACCGACTACTTCACAAAGTGGGTGGAAGCAGAAGCCTTGGCATCAATCAAGGAAAAAGATGTGAAGAAGTTTGTTTGGCAGAACATCATCACTCGGTTTGGCATACCAAAAGCCCTAATCTCAGACAACGGCACTCAATTTGACGGCAGAATTTTCAGAGGCTTTTGTGAGGAATACAAGATAGAGTTCTACAATTCTACACCGGCATATCCTCAAGCAAATGGCCAAGCAGAAGCATCAAACAAGGTCGTCTTAGATGGATTGAAGAAAAGGTTAGAGAAAGCAAAAGGCAAGTGGGCAGAAGAACTCCCTCATGTTTTATGGGCTTACCACACCACACCTCGGCAATCGACAGGAGAAACACCATGCTCCTTAGCTTACGGCATGGAGGCAGTAATCCCACTGGAAGTTGGCCTCCCCACAATTCGAAGCGAAAACTTTGACCCAGACTTAAACAGCGAAGCCATATCATTGGAGCTTGACCTAGCGGAAGAAAGAAGAGACAGAGCATTGGTTCACATCGCCTCCTACCAACAAGAACTGTCCAGAAAGTATAACAAAACAGTGCATCCAAGGCAATTCAAGATCGGAGATTGGGTGCTGCGCAAAGTAATGGGAAACACCTTGGTGCCGGGAGATGGCAAGTTAGGGTCGGATTAGCAGGCAAAGGGGCATACCACTTAGAAGATAAGGACGGCAAAGCAATTCCCAGGCCATGGAACACTGCCAATCTCAAGTTATTTTATTTTTAGCTTTTTTCTTTTTAAGCATATGTAATCTTTTCTTTTCTCAATAAAACAAGTCAATTCTCTTCAGCATAATTGTTTTCTGTAAAAGATAGTTTTAGAGAGTTAGGAGCATTGTAAACATTTTATTCTAAGTTGGCTGGAAAAACTAACTTAGAGGTTGGCTGGATTAAACCAACACCCCTCTTAAGCCCAGGATAAGGATCCAGATTGCAGGACGTTTGGTCGGAGTAACCAAACATTTTATTCTAAGTTGGCTGGAAAAACTAACTTAGAGGTTGGCTGGATTAAACCAACACCCCTCCTAAGCCCAGGATAAGGATCCAGGCTGCAGGACGTTTGGTCGGAGTAACCAAACATTTTATTCTAAGTTGGCTGGAAAAACTAACTTAGAGGTTGGTTGGATTAAACCAACACCCCTCCTAAGCCCAGGACAAGGATCCAGGCTGCAGGATGTTTGGTCGAAGTAACCAAACATTTTATTCTAAGTTGGCTGGAAAAACTAACTTAAAGGTTGGCTGGATTAAACCAACATCCTTTCTAAGCCCAGGACAAGGATCCAGGCTGCAAGACGTTTGGTCGAAGTAACCAAACATTTTATTCTAAGTTGGCTGGAAAAACTAACTTAGAGGTTGGCTGGATTAAACCAACACCCCTCCTAAGCCCAGGATAAGGATCCAGGTTGCAGGACGTTTGGTCGGAGTAACCAAACATTTTATTCTAAGTTGGCTGGAAAAAACCAACTTAGAGGTTGGTTGGATTAAACCAACTCTTTTTACTCTTCAGCCAAAATAAGGGTATGGGCTGAAGAGTGGTTGGCTGGATTAAACCAACTCTTTGAACTCTTCAGCCGAAGTAAGGGCATAGGCTGAAGAGTGGTTGGCTGGATTAAACCAAACTCTTATTACTCTTCAGCCGAAGTAAGTATATCGGCTGAAGAGTGGTTGGCTGGATTAAACCAACGCTTGATACTCTTCAGCCGGAGTAAGTATATTGGCTAAAGAGTGGTTGGCGAGTAGTCATAGTCAGATTGATCAGCCAGGACCGGAATAAAATATCTCGACCAAACTCAGTTAGAAAGCAAGCTCAAACAGGAACTTAAACCGAGATAACAGTTGGAGCAAAAAGATCATGGAAAAGTCATTACAAGCATACAGATCAAACCGAAATAAGTGTTGAGCAGAAAAGATGATTTTCATTGATCAAGTTCAAAAACAAGTACAAAGGAGGGGCCGCAGCCCGGTTACAAGTCCAAAACAAAAGAAAAAAGAAAAATTACAAAATCAGTTGAAAAGATCTTCAAGATCGGCATCTATGTCAACACGAAGACCGGTTTCAGAGGGTAGAGCAGTCTCGGGTTGGAGCTCGGTGTCTATTGGAAGCACGGTTTCAGTTGTCAGGTCTTTAACCGTTGGCTCCAACCGAGCTGATTGATCGTTGGGTTGTTCATTGACGACCGAGGTATTATTGGGCTCGGTTTCTTCATCGTCGTCTGAACTCTGAAGAAACTGTTGTTGAACCGATGCAGTGTACTCTGCCAGTGAGCTCGGTATGAAGTACTGATGAGAATTGTATACCTCGGTCTCAGGTTCACAACCGAGCTGCACCACTGCTGCCCTCCAACCGCATTTGAAGAACAAATCTTTGGCGGCCTCACATTGTGGAATGTAGAGGGCCTCTCCCTCCTTGAAGCCTGCAGCATTTGCGTCGTCCGCCTTCTTTTTTAGTTCGGCGATCTCTGTGTTTTTGCTGCCTTCGAGCTTGGCTAGCTTGCGTAAGTACTTATCTTTGGTCACGGCCACAGCTTTTTGTTTTTCTGCTTCAGCCGAGCTAACGAGTTCGGTCAGACGACCGTTCTCGAATTTTAGTTCGGCTAGCTGCTTCCTGGCTTCTTCAAGTTCGGTTGTTTTTGCTTCAACTTCTGCCATGGCCTGCCTTGCTGTCTTCCTGAGCTCCAGCACCTTTTTATGCGCAATTTGGCTCTTTTGCATAGCCTGAAAAAGAAGTAAAAGAAACTAATGACAAAACCGAATAGACAATTGGAAATATTTAGGGAGACAAGAAGAGCAACTTACCAGGATCATTGATTTCGTCGCCGACCGGATGGCCTTGAGCTCGGTCAAGTTCTTGTGATGCTCCATGTCAGGGGGCAGACATACACTCTTAGCCAGATTGAAGGCTAGCATGTGGTCTTTGTCTGCCGCCACTGAGTCGGTAGCACAAATGGCACGGTTTTGGAAAGTAATTTTTGGACTCCATATAGAGGAATTAGCTCGGTTTTTAAGCTCCGGTTGTGGGCTCGGTGGGTGGTTCGGCGGAAGAATGGTCTCATCTTCGTCAACTAAGCGTTGCTCGGCTTGGCTAGTCCGGGCACGCTTGTTCACCCGAGATATTGAAGGTTGTTGAGAAGGAAGTGCCACCACGGTTTCCTGGGTTTGGTTTGGTGGCGGTATTTCGGCTCTGTTTGTTTCGGTCAGAAGGGCCCTTACTCTGTTCCTTTTGGCCATTTCTTGTTCAGCTGTCAGAGGGACAAGATTAATTTGTGGCAAGGTTGGATCCGGTTTAGGGGCATTTTCTAGCAGAAAGTCGGTCACTCTAGCTTTTCGGCGGCTGCTGTATCTGTATGTCGGTTCGATATTTAGCAGCTTGGCCCAACTCCGTTCTGGATATCGTAGTGCGGCGCGGAGGGTGTTTAGATTGGGGTAGCTGTAAAGTGATTGAAGATGGGCTGAATCTGCATAATAAGAACAACTGTTAGTTCGGTTCAGGAGCAGGAAACCGAAGTAAAACAGAAGCATGAAAAGAAACAAAAGTAATTATACCAGGGATTCCTTTATTCTAATTTATACTTCGGCCTGGGATCTGGGCTTGGTGGTCTTCAAAATTGCCAGATACCCAGAAAAAATCATCATCGTTCAAGTCTTTATCCGGTGTGTCTTTTATTATTTTCTCTCGGCAGCGTCGTATTCTTAAATAATAAACCCACCCGTCGTCTTTCGACCCTATTGAGTACTGATGGAAGATCTCGGCTAAATGGAGGTTAATGCCAGCTCGGTGGTTTAGCTCGGCTATACCATTTATTATACGGTATGAGTTTGTGGAAAGCTGGGTGGCGCAAATCCTAGTTTGCCTAAGGAATTCACAAAGCAATGGCTGTACAGGAAATCGTAGATCGGCTTCTATTATGGACAAGAGGGTAAAAGGTACAAAGCCTTCGTTTCCCCATGGTGTAACGTCTTTCTTGGCCAAGGTTAGGTGGACATCGTCAGGAATGTTGTATTCCCTTCGGAATTCGGCTAGACCACCAGGTGTCTCTACTAAGAACCTATATTTACCCATTTCTTCTTTAAGTTATGAATAAATTAGATCGGTTGAAGAATTGTGCTCAGTAGCTCGGTTGAGCGCTCAAAGGAGTGCCTGGGCAACCTAAGTCTGCAAAGTGGAAAAACAAAAAGTGTTAAGCACAGCTCGTTGGACCGTGCTACAAAGTAAAAGCAAGATAAAAAAGGTCCTACTTCAGCTATGTAGGATGTCACAGGTTCTATCTCGGTTTCAGCAAGGTGCTTGGTAGCTCGGATTGAGCAGGGGTTTTTTAGTTCGGTCTTAGCGAGCGATTCGATATCTCGGTCGAGGAGAAGGTTTTGTTAGACCGGTTGAGCTTCTAGGGGCAGCTTTCTGAGTTCGGTCTAAAAACTAAGAAAGCTGGTTTAGCCCCGAAGACCTAGTCCGGTCGGAGTTAAGGTTTCCCAGTACACTAAGTGCAGATTTAGTTCGGTTTGTTATCTCGGCTAAGGTAAATCGAAAAATGGTGACTTATTGAAACTACAGGCATATACGCAAGTTCTAGTTCGGTTATGGTCTGGCTAGATCTGAACATAGCACAAATAGTATCCTAGTTCGGTTGGGACGTGTTTATAGATCAAACAGTGTTCTACAGATTACTTCATGAAGTTCATGGGGTTTTTTTCCCAGAAAAAACAAAAGCAGTGTTTTGTAAAAACACGAAATAGTATGCTATGGATTAAACGAGTGCAAAAAAACAACAAGAAGAAGAAAGATTCGAGTAGCTTACCAGGTCAAGAAGCACTAGAGGAAGAGAAGGGAAGAAGAACGCAGCCACAAGCTTCACAGTTGCAAAAGTTGAAGAACAATGGAGGCTTGAGAGAGAGAATGAGGGAGATGAGAAACGTAGTGGTGAATCCAAAAATGAGGAGATTGTTTTGTAAAAAGGACGAAAATGGAAGGGCGGGAACTGTTCAAATTTTGCGAAGTACGAGGGTGGCGTGACAGCTGTAGAGGGCCAATTAGAGCCTGCCACGTGTCATTAGAATGAGAATCGATTCAGTTGTTGTGATTGAAGGGACGTTTTGACCGGACCAACTAAGCTCGGTATGGAATTTAGTTCGGCTGGAAAGACTTAAGAATTTAGCTCTGCTGGAAAGGCTAAAAGGTTTTTTAGCTCGGCTGGATAGGCTTAAAAAACTTTTACGTTGGCTGAAAGGCAGGTAATCCCTATCATGCTACGCAGATGGAATTAAGGGGCAATTGTGAGGGTAATATATATGGAAAATTGGGCCGAGCTGGATAATGGGCCGTTTTGGGCTGCAATGCGAAGGGCTGAGTGAAAGGGCCATAGAGTTAGACCGGTCTAGGAGAACCTTGAAGTTACTCCGGTCCCGAAGAGCCTCGGTCGTCGCACAAAGTTATCTCAGTCATAACCTGGTACGGTTATCTCAGTCACCATGGCAGAATAGGCGCAGTTAGCTCGGCCGCACTATTTGGAACCAAGGTATGATGGAGACATAGCAGGCCTCACTCTTAAATTAGCTCGGTCCTAATCTATTATGGATAGCTCGGTCTCAGCAGGGAAACCGAGGTACAAACTGCGGAGTAAACGACCAGGCTAGTTGGAGCTCGGTCGTGGTTGCTGGCATAGCATGGTCATGTTATTTCGGTCGTATGGTAGTTCGGCCGTGGTAAAACCATCTCACTTGATTTAAGCAGTGAGGGGGGTTATCCTCCAGGAGTGTGAATCCTAGGAGGACTCTGCATGGAGGAGTAAAAGTTCTACTAGGATTGTGCCACACGAAACCTATAAAAGCTCACAAATATCACCTATGGAGAGGTAATACAATTTTGATTCCCGAATATACAGAGCTTTTGTTTATTTGGCTAATTTGCTGACTTAGGCATCGGAGAGGTTTCCGGCATACACCCGCCGGCTAGCTCACGTTTGTATTTTCAGGTAGTAGAACGACGTCGTACGGAGGAGCGCAGACTTGATCAACAGGATTATACGAGAATGTTTATTTCTTTCCCGTACACTAATGGTTAATGAACCAAAAGTTGATAGTTATGATTTTTCGGTACTTTGTAGGCCCAATTAATGTTCTACGATATAGGTGTTGATTGGGTGTCGCACTACTATGGCCTACACTTGTTTTGCTGCTGTATGATAGAATGATTTACTTCATCATTGAGGTAGTGACTTTAGGCAAATAGGTGAGTGCTATGCAATAAGTACATGCACTAAACATGATTAGTTTTGAGAACGCCTATGGAATGATCACTGTCAGTTTAAAATGTAGTTATATTACAATACACTTATTTTCCTTTGACCTGAGAGGCTTGTATAAATTAATTAACTATTCATTTAACTTTGATATTATCAATCGGTGGTGCTGAACCAAAGGTTATATACGGACATGTTGGGTTATGTGAGTGATAATTGATTTAGATAGGTGCTTAACATTGGATCCGCCATTCTTAAAGTAAGAAAATATATTTAAGCAATTTTTTCTATTAGCATTGGACCAAAAGAAAACTGGCCGGTAACTTTTTCATAAAAATATTTTTATTTGCACATGTATAATTACAAAAGCATTATTTTTGAAAAATGCTTTTGGGGTCTAATTAGAAGAAGGAAAAATTTAGAATTCGCCTACATGAGCTAGGATTTTTTTGATTGTGATAAATTTGTCTATACATAGTAGTTCATGTGGAATATAATTTGGTGGAAGGAAGTTTGTGACCAATTATAAAAAAGGGTCTCACTTGTAATTCTATATTTTTAGGGGTTTAATTGTAATGAGTTGATGGATATTATTGTAATTAGTGGAAGTTTCATATTATCTATTTAAAAGATAATTGAATGAAAAATTAGGTAAGTTGTATCCTGCAAATTCAAAAATAAAAAATACGCCTTTTATTTTATCCCCACAACTAAAAGATAGAGATCCATAAGTATCCTACCTACATGCAAAATTTATCATGTGTTGTGTATATATCAGACGTATTTGATACAAAAAAAATAAAATAAAATTGGTCATCAGAATTCTTTAGGTCTGTAGAAAAATACACACAAAATATAAGTAAGAGGGTGTAAGGTGAATCACTCTGGAGGCGAGACGCTTGGATTGCTTGGTGAGGTACTAGCAACAACACGCTTGGATTAAGTTATTTTAAATTGTGTAATCAAGTGATGTTTATTTGAAAATTTGTTTTCAAATATTCCCCCCCCCCTCCCGGCGGGCAAACTTTCAATATTTTACCTACATTTCATATACATTTTCATTTTTCATTTCGAAATTCTTATTCAAATTTATACTTCAAACATAGCCTAACAATTTGTTCGGGAACTCACTATAACATTACTACTTAGTGTTTAGATGATAAATTTAGATAGGGAGTTGAAAAGGGAAAGGAAAAAATATAGATAAGATATAAATAAAATATTATTACATTTCATATACATGCATATATAACTTATTTATTTTCTTTTCAAATCTTTACTTAAATCCATACTCAAACATATCCTTCAAGCTATAATTTTTGAATATTAGAATACATATATACCTCAACCTTTAAGGGTGTAACCCTTATATAAGACATGTTTGATTGGGGTATTGGAAATGGGGATTAGATTAGTAATCCGTGGGCTCTATTATACATACTTGTTTGTAGATGGTTTGGAATTGCTAATTTCATAGGACTATTAATTCTCTCTCATAGTGGGATTAACATTTCTATGAGAGGGTTGGAATTAGTAGTCCACTCCCGTACACTACAACAATTTACACTTTTGGTGACCAAATTTGGTGACTGAAACAAATTTAGTCACCAAAAGTGTAACAATAGGCGACTAAAAAAATGATTGGTTGGCCAACATAGGTTTTAGGCTACTAAATTTTTTTAGTCGTGGTATATTAATTTTTGGCGACTAAAAAAACTTTAGTAGCCAAAAGTGAAACAATAGGCGACAAAAAAAACTATTGGCTGGCATTAGTTTAGGGTTTAGGCTACTAAATATTTTTTTAATTGAGATATATTAATTTTTTCCGACCAAATAATAATTTAGTAACCAAATAATTAATATAATTTCGTGTAAGTTTAATTTAGTCTTCGGCGACCAAAAAATTGGTCACTAAATATGTATTTTTAGTGACCAAAAACATTTAGTCAGCAATGGTATTACACTACTGGCGACGAATTTTTTTATTTTGTCGGTGATAGTTCATGTTTTCGCTACTAAAATAATTTTAGTCGTCATATGTTAATATTTTTCGAGTAAAATTTAGTTGCCGAATCTGTATAAAATTTTAGTGGGAAATATTTCATATTGTTGCCCAAGTTTTTGCCCAAACCTCTTAGTCTTCACACGGTTCTCTCTCTCTCTCTCTCTCAGAGAATCAATCACCATCGCCTTTATCTCACCGTCGTACACAACCACAGTGTTCGTCAATTTTCCAAAGTCGAACATCGCTACCACAGCTTACCATTGTCTCGCGTTCCATTGACATTCAGGTTATTCTCTATCCTTCTCTGTTTCTCTCTCTTTCTTTCTTTATTTCCCCATTTCACTCTAGCTCTAGGAATATTTTTTTTTTTTTTTTTATGCTGTAGGATTTTGATTTTTGTGTTTTGAGTAAATGGGTTTTGATTTTTGTTCTAGATTTAGGGTTTTACAAGTTAAAGTTTTTAGATAGTTGATAATGAAATGGGTATTATTATTATTTTTTTGATTAACAAAAAACTTTATTGATAGCATCAAACATATACATTTGGATAACATTAATAAAGCAAAGGCAAAGAGCAGAAAGCATCACAGAGCTTTCCTTCATCCCAACTAGGTTGGTACTAAGAGAAACACCCAATCATATGCTAGCTCAAGCCAAAAGATTGGTGAGAAACCAAGCCCAAAGCACAAAAACACACTAAAACAAGCAAATAAATAAGACACCGGCAACTGAAAAACCAGTAACAACCAACAAGCAAACATCAGCAGCAACAAAACAAAATACCAATAACAAAACAGAATACCAGCAAAATAGAACAACAATAGCAACCCAATACTCCAATAGCCCTGAAGTAGGCAAGTCCCCAATGCTCAACAGGAATCACACTTACACATTGCCACCAATGCAAACTCTGATTTGCTTCATGTTAAATATGAAGTCATCAACTGAAAACTGAGCTAGTTTAGGTGATGTCTTCGCCCATAAAGCAACTCTAGTCTTGACCAACCCAATGACTTCATCAAAGCAAGGATTTAAGTTATTGAATTTATACTCATTTCTAAGCTTCCAAATAGACCTCAACATTGCTAGAGGTATACTTCTCCATAACACTTTATTTGATTTCCTGACTTTGGCTCCATCCCACCATAGCAACAACCTTTCCACTGAATCCAACAAAGCCCCAAAAAAACCCCAGCACTTTGACATAGCAGCCTAAATATGCCAAGAAAAAGGAGACAAAAGGACATGGATTTAGATTATAATTGATAGATGTATTATTCTGTACATGTACAGGTTCAGGTTGCATTGATAATGAAATGTATATAATTTAGAAATTAATGAAAAATATTCAATTTGTCTATTTTTAAAAAATTAATAAATAGAGCTTTTCGTGACTAAACATTTAGTAGCCAAAAAATAAAAAGAGAACTTATTGGTGACTAAACAGTTAGTAGCCAAAAAAATAAAAGTTTTGGCGACTAGAAAATTAATAGCTAAAAAGAAACACCATGATTTTAGTGACTAAAAAATTGGTAACTAAAAAGGAGTGCCACGTTTTTAGCAACTAAATAATTGGTAGCCAAAAATTAGCGACTAAATATTTTAGTCGCTAAAACAAAAAGCACATTTATTGAAAACTTTGGGCGACTAAATTTTTAGTCGCCAATTGATGACTTTCAGCGACTAAAAAAAAATTAGTCGCTAATACCTTTCCCGACAATCATCTAGCGACAAAGCTGGCGATCAAAAAGTTTAGTCGCAAAAATGTTTTGGCGACTAAGAAAATGACTTTTGGTGACTAAAAATTTAGTCGCCAAAAATGTAATCTGTTGTGGTGATAGATTAATAGTTAAAAGATCATTTTGCCCTTCATTTGAAAATCAACAAAGTTATCTTGAATGTGATAAGGACTTTTTCCTAATTTATAGGTTTAATCTCAACTAACTAATATCATCACACCAGTACAAAAATAAATACATTTTATCTTATATCTCTAATCTAATACCACTATATTAATAATCTCATTACTTAATTTTTACAGGACTCATAATTCCATCTAACCTAATTTATCAAACAAACCGAGGCTAGGAGTACCCTGTCACTTTCTTAAGTTTCTTTTTTCAAACTAAGAATATAATTGTTTATAAAGTATGCCTCATCTCAAATTTGTTCTCACTGAATTGATTTGTTTCACTTCAAAAGTCTTTGCCTTATCCGACAGTAAAGGTCATTATAGGAAATTATATTTTTATTGACTAAAAATTTTTAAGTCACGAAAAATATATATTGGCTGACTAAAAAAAATTAATAGTCAAAATTTTTTATTTTCCACAACTAATGTGATTTAATCACAAAAATGTTGTGTTCTAGGACTAATTTGAAATCTTGATCGTGAAAACTAAAGGTTGGTGAAAAAAACAAAGCGGGAGCCAAAAAACTTTTAACGACTAATGAATTTTGATCGTAGATATCAAAACAATGTCACTTTGATGGTTAGCATATCTATTGTATTATGTGGCGATCAAAACCTGTAGTAGGGAAAAAAATTCAAACTATTCTGAAATTTCACAAATCTGAGACCAAATGATTGGTCTAGAAAAACAACTAATACTTTTGGCCACTAAATTTGTTAGCTGGTGTTTCAATACTCACCAATGTTTTAAAAACTGGAATAGTGAGTAAACTGGAAAAGGAATCAGTTAAAGGGGTTACTGGTTTGTCTGTCGTGTCGAACCAGAGGTAATGGATAATAAGAAAAACTTTGCTTGATTGATGACAAAATTGATTGCATTCCTTTATATTTGATATTTAATTAAGGTCAGATTGTTTATTGGAATTCTGTCTTTTATTTTGCTTCAAGTCACTTCTTAATCCCATAATTGATCTTTTTAACGTGATCATGTAGTAAAGAAAAGTTCAAGTTAAGAAACAAGAAAAATTCAAATAGAGAATCTTATCTTTTTAATTTAAAGTTTTCCATCCAAAGAAGTGTTTGATGCCCACCCGTAGCAAATGAAGAAGAAAGGAATTCAATAATTAAAACTAAAATTTGATTTTATGAAGAGATTTTTATTTATACTTTTTTTTGGCCCGGGGGAGGGGGGAACGGATAATGGTGATGCTTGATTATTAATCATTGCGATTGCCGGGGCTGATTCATTGTTAGATGAAAATTAATTAAAACTCATTGTAATATTAAAAGTTATGTTTGAAGGTGAGCCTTTCTTTTTACCGGGATAAAAAAAAAAAAAAAAAAATTGAAAGTGAAATTGGTTACGATATGATTTGTAATAAATTTGATTACAATAAAAATGGTGATTGATTATGACAAAGAAGTTTTAATTATGACTAATGTAACTATAATTAATAATTTAAATTTATTTCCTTAAACTCAATGATTAAAAGTAATTGTGCACATAACATAATTTAAATTAAAAAAAAAGAAAAAAAAAGAGAAAAGGATATGCATGATAGAATTTTTCTTTCTTTTCATTGAATTAAAAAGTGATAGGAAAGAATGAAAATGGTAAAAAGTATCTAGGAAAGCTAAAAAACAATTTGACCCAACATAACTCACAAACAAAAGCACAATGAAAGCCTCCAGTGGCAATTAGGGCTCACTATCCAAGACCCAAAAAAGCTAAGCTGAACATGTTTGCGATACAAATGAACGAAAGCTAAGCAATAGATGCCAATGCCCTCTCCTTCTCTCTCTCTCTCTCTCTCTCTCTCTCTTTCTCTCTCTCTCTCTCCTCTCAGTCATTCAAATGTTTAGACAGTCTTTCATTCAATACACTTTCAAACCACCACTTTTTCAGACACCACCAAACCACACCTCCCTGGACCAAATTATGCAATGAGAGAGAGAGAGAGAGAGAGGAGCAGTCTAGGGTTAGGTCTGAAAGGCCTAGGCATAGCGATGACCCAGCAGCTGTTTATGTTTCATAGAGTGTTCCGAAACTGAGAGGTGCTTAGTTACCCTGATAGAGAGAGACACTGTGACAGTGAGAGTTCTGAAGACTGACTGAACATAAAACAAATCAAAGATATGCCATTTAACTGCATTTAATAACAGTCCAATATCCACATCACAGATCCCAAAGAGATTGAAGTAAGAAGGTTTAGAAGATAGAATGAGAAACAGCATCATCAACTCATTGAGAATTCAGATCAATTAACACCTATCAGATTCCAAATTGCCTAATCATAAGCATGCATGATGCATGAACATGAAGGACCACACTGAGAAAAGTGTTTGACACAAATTTGAAAGACCAAAAAATAAAATAATTGTATTTTAAATTTTTTATTATGTTGATCCCAAACTAGTTTAGACCATAAAAAGTTTTGTAGGAATATGCAAAACAAATGAAGAACAACACATCAACAATTACAAGTTAACAATATCAGTAACTAGTTAACAATATGAGTAACTAAATAGCTGTTGATCAGCATCTTACTAATATAAAACCCAACAAAGACAAGACAAGAAAAACTACTTTCCCTCTTTTCCAACCTTTTTCCATGTTGATTTACAACCCAAAAAAACTAGAGTAAGAAAGGATTGATGATGGATATTAGATGGATCTAAATAGTTGCCAAATAAAGACAAAACAAAGATGGGTCTTGATTACTCTTATCTTATATATTCATTCATATAAGAAGTTTTCTATTTTTCTAGATAAGCAAAGCACCTTTGGTCTTCCTCTTGATCTTTCTCAACTATGGCAATGCACTGTATTGATTCAAGTCAGTCCATGCCTGAATTCCATTCCAGTTGCTTGTGGTTTCATTGCCATTGTAGGTAGTACTGTTGATTGGAATAGGATTTACAGGTGCATAAGAGCTGTCAAAGAACCACTCAGTTGCACTGTCTTTTCTTGAATTATTACCAACGGCACAAACCTCTGGTTTTGAGATCTCCAGATTCTGAAACATAATGGGTTGTGGCTTTTGAGTCTGGTTTTCAATTTCCAGAGGAACAGACGAGACACTGCTCTCCTTTTGATTCTCTCCACCGAAAAGCATTGCCAATCTTTGTTGCTGTAACTTCCAGTGCAAATCTTGGTTGATTGAACTCAAGGACTCAATAGAAGATGCAATATTACTATGAACATTCATCGAACCCAATTCTTGAACTCCCATACCAAATCCACCACTCTCCCCTTGTTTTAGTACAGAAGATAAAGGAAAATTGAGTCCCATACCCATTAGAGGATTAGAATTTCCCAATGTGTCCATACCAAAACAAGCGGCAGCACTGGAGGGGATTGCAGTGGAAGTTGTTGAAATGTCCCCAAATGAAGAAAACTGGTTAAATCCACCAGCAGGTGAAGAGTGAAGCCTAGGGAAAGAGAGACCACCAAGCTGAAAATCCATGGCAGGAGGAGAGAGACCACGGAAGAACTTCAATCCACCGATATCCGAAGATCCACCGGAGTCCTTCGAATCGCCGGAGAGCCTGGAAGATGATTTAATCTTCTTGCTTTTCCGGCAGCCACCGCCGATGGGGACGTTGCGCAAAGCTCCACCTTTAGTCCAGTACCTTCTACATGTCTTGCAGAAATGCCTTGGTTGTGTGAGACTGTAATTGTTGTAGTAGCAGAACTTTGTGTTGGGTGAATCACATCTTGGACACTTGAGGGCTTGTTCTGGTGGCCTCATCGATGTGGTTTTACGGCTGCTGGAGCTCTGGCTTTCATCTTTTGAGGTCTGCTTTGCCGAAATGTTCTCTGCGGACATCATACAGCTTTGCTTGCACTGCTGAACAGAAGGAAACCCTAAATCACAGAATATAAAGTATATTTATCTGTATATATCACAGAGAGAGAGAGAGAGAGAGAGAGATTAGTTGTGGGTATCGAATGGGGTTGTTCAGTTTCCTATGGAAGAGGCAAAGATAGTGATCAATTGAATAGTTTCATGCATGGGGATGATAGATGAACGGATGTTGATGGGTTCTTGTGATCTTCATCAAGGAGGGACGGGGATGTGGGAAAATAAGCTGTGCTTAAAGGTTAGATCTGGTATAATAGAGATATATCTAGAGAGAGAGAGAGAGAGAGAGATCGAGCTAGAAAAGGGGCTTGGGTATATATATACATGTAGAGAGATACAGAGAGGAGGAGAGGAGAAGAGACAAGAAAAGTAGATGATCTGATAGTGATCTGGCAGAGTAGAGATATCCACATGTAGTCAAAAGAAAAATGTGAAATTTAAAAATAAAATAAAAAAGAAAATCAGTACAATATGTGGATGGAAGAACTTCTCGACAGTTGATGGGTTTATGGGTTACACCAACATACCATCGTAATAATAATGGGGGGTTATTCGGTAGTTTGGAAGTATAGTTAGGTAATATTTTATGATAGTATGATTGGTAAGAATGTAAAGTATTAATTATTTATATTAAGTGATTGAAAAATATAAAATATATAATAAATTGTAATTGGTAAAAGAATATGACAATGTTATACTTTGAAACTATTGTATAATATCCATAATAATAAGGCAAAGCGGAATGAAAAATAAATACTTACATTGTTTGGTTATTTAGTTTTCAAAATTATATTTTGAGTTTTCAATTTGTATGTATTCTTTAATTTTTAGTAAATTTTTTTAATATTTTGGTCAATTATTTTATTTTATTTTTTAGATGCTTTTGATCTAAATGTAGTCAAAAAATAAAATATTTGTAAAGAATTTTTTAAAAATTCAATAAATACTACAAAATAGTGCTTGGTTGGGACATGGCTGTTGGGCCCAATGGTCCATGTCTCTTGGGACAGTGAAAATATTAGATGTTCAGGATTCGAGTTGATAGGGTGATTATGACTCTTTTATTGTAATTTGACTTACTGACCATCTAATACCCTATCGTATGACAAAAAAAATAAAAAGAGAATTGCCCCGGAGCTCTAATTAGAGCTGTCAAAGGACAGCTCTAATGAGCTGTCACTCATGTAAAAAAAAAAAAAAAAAATAGTGAACTAAAAGACAAAAATCAGTGAAGAAAAGGACAAATTAATGCTATGTTAGTGCCCTTTCTTTAGAGCTCTATAGCATTGCTGAAATAAAAATTAGTGGCTGTTTGGAGATACTTATTTATTTATTTCATTAATAGTAAATTTTAAAAAAAAAAAAAATTATACTTTTTTGGTTCTATTCAATTAGACAAACCAAAGAAGTAAAAAATAAAAATAAAAAAGTCGAGTAAGGACACCCCCCCCCCCCTCCAAAAAAAAAAAAAAGAAGAAGCAAAAAGTGATATTTTAAAAAAAAATTATGTCAATTTGTTTATTTATTTTTAAGTCCTTGTGTCAACGAATCTAAAAATTAAAAAAAAAAAAAAAATTAAAACAATCCAAATAAAGTTTACCAAAGATAATTTTTTAAAAAATACACAAGATGACCTAAAAAGTTAAATATATTTGATATAATTTTTAAAAAGATCACTAAAAATAAAAATTTTAAAAAATATATTTTAGCTATATCCCAAATTAACTCCTGGACGATAACTTATTATATTTACACTATGCAATGTGTATACACACATTAAAAAAAAAAAAAAAAAAAAAAAACTTAGATATAATTGTTATAAAAAATAAAAATAATTAAAAAAATCTCTGCAAAATAAATAAAAAATTGCCAATATTAAATTATGGAATAATATCATTTCATCAATTATGTTGATTTCTCAGTCAAATCAAAATGAGAACAAAATAACATTTTTCATTGGATACAAAAAAGATCTCATTTTTATATTTACACATCTGCTATTTACTCAATCAAGATAAAATACAAAAAATTCTTTTATCAAAATTGTAGTATTTAAGGTCCCCAAACAAAATATTGAAAATAATAATTTAAAAAATTACAAACGGTCAATTAAATTTTTTCACTTTGCACCTCAAATAGGCTTGAGTCACCTTCAGAGGACTCGCACTGAAAAGCTCGTTCAGAAGATCAGATGTATGTGTTGGACTTGTTAGATCACATGCAGTTTTAGCACTTTCTTAGCCTTATTGATCTATTATTTTTTATTTCATTAATAAAAAGTTTTTTTTTGATAAAAAAAAAAAAAATCACATCAGAAGCTTATGATATTTTGTGAAAAAATATTTATTTTGTTAATGGTTTAGAGTAAAATGAGTTAATAGTAATAATGGTTTAAAGAGTAATTACTTAAATTGATAGTTGAAAGATAAGAGTGATAGTTTGAGCAGGTAAAGGAATTTTTTACTTCTTTAATTTAAAAGTTTATTCTAAAATATAGTGCAACTTCCAATTTATGAGACAAAATTGGAAAATTTTAATTATCTGAAAATTGTTAAATGAACGCTTTTGGTTTCTTTTTAAAATAAACTTTCAACTTAAAAAAAGATACGCCAAGCAAGGCATAAACAAATTGCCTATTTTCTTTAGTTGAAGGTTAATTTTTCGCATACTTGAATATAATAATTAAAAAAAAAGATTGTTTGATTGTTTTTAAACACAAATTATAACTACATCGACTAATTCAATACAAAATTAAAAAATAATGGTGGGTTTTTTAACTATGTTGCGATGGATGTATATATGCACATGCATACATGCATGAATATAGATAGTCATAGTTGTTGGGGGCGATTGGATAGAATATTAGGTTGTAAAATAAATCAGAACACCACTGACAACAGGCATGTATAGTAAAGGAGTAGTAGTACTGGGGGTTGGGGGGGCTTCAGTGAGGCAACAGCATCAGTGGAGCAGTAGCAGTGGCACAACAGCTTTGTCTCTTCCTTCCCTTGTGATGTCCCTTTTAACCCCACCTCGAGGGGTGTACATTTGGCCTACCGGCCTGCGGCGCACCTAAAGTTTGTCCGCAGTCTAATACGGTTTGACCTGGTTAATGAGGCCAGGATCAGAATCTAGCTCGAGATCCTGAGTTTGGACCTGAGTCATTTGTTTCAAAACTCGGCCTGACCTGTGAGCCTGATCCACTAGTCCTGGTTCAAAGCCCAATACATTGGCCTGTTAGGCTCGGCTCCAGGTCGGGCCTACCTGAGGCCCAGTATCAGTTTTGGTAAAAAAAAAAAAAAAAAAAAAATAGTCTGTCCCAACCCGAGACTCAAGTATACCTTGGGCTTGCGCTTGGGCTTGAGCTGCAATTTTGAGCAAGTGGGGCGGCCTCGTCTGGCTCGATTCTTAGCAAGAGCCCGCATAGCTTGACAGTGGGTCAGCCCGAGCTTGGGCCCAGGTGAGCTGGGTCGGGCCAAATTTGCATCCCACCTCTCTTTATTTGGAAAAATTATTCCAGGGGCACCACGTGGCCATACTCCTTGCCAATTACAATTCATCATATCACTTCATATTTTTCAATCATTCAACACAAATTAGTGAGTCCACTTCCTCTACCAATCAAAACATCGTTAGGGTACCACGCGGTGGTCTCCCAAGACCAACCAATAACTCCTCCTTTACTTGACTTTAGTGGTTTCTAGAGGAAACCCACATGTAAAAATAGACCTATCTTTTTCAACATTATACTTGTTTTTTCCACTATGTAGTCACATTTGTTTGGCAGATTAAATTGGATAGAATTATGAGTGCGGTGAGATTGAGTGAGGAGATTACTAATATAGTGACAATAAATTAAAAATATAAGATAAAGTGTGTTTATTTGTTTAGTAGTGGGTTGATATTAATTGATTAAGATTAAGCATGTAAACTTACATATTTACCCTTTTCATCATAGAATCATTGAAACTAAGGGACAAAATGGTCTTTTTACCATCAATCCCATCTCTCACCCATCTTTGCTAATCTACTCATAGTGGTGGACTACTACTCCAATTAGAGTGCTAATCCTCTTATAACTTTTCTAACCAAACATGTTATGAGTGTGGCTCACCTTACTCATAGTATCATACAAGAACCAATCACATGTCCAAGTTAAAAAAAGAAAAAAAAAAAAAGGGATTTTTTAGCCTATATAGTAATCTTTTGATAATGCACATATTCTAGAAGCAGTTATGGGTCGATCCTATTGAATGGACTTATTTACCTATAAGTCTTGCTTCTTTTCTCAATATCAATATTTCTAAAATGCCTTCTCCTTATCTCATTCATCACATCACCTCACACAACAATCAATTACCTTTGGTCACTAGAGACAACCTTCAATCTTCGGCGATGATTGCTAGCAATCATCTTCAACCTCTGGTGATTACTTTCAGTCTCCGTCTCTAACTATCAAAAACCACATCCAATCGTCGACAACTTCCAACCACATTTTTCGGACCATTTTCAAACAAAAATAATGTTCATCTCTACCACATCACTACTGCCACCACATACTCAGATTTGGTAGCAACAACAGAGAGAGATACAAAGAGAGCGATGAGGATAAGGGATAGATGAGAAGGAAAAAATAAAATATTTAACAAAAGAATTAAAGACACTTCAATGATAAATTTGTCACTAAGTGATTTGTAAAAAAAATTACAGATGCCAAATTTGATTCATTCGCTTACTCACACTTACTTACAAGACACCCCCTCCTACACACACATAAAACAACAGAGATTGATAAATAAATTTGTAGTGGATTTGCTTTGAAAAGAAACAGAGATGGAAAATGAGGGGCTAGATTTGAAAAAACACTATTGTTTGGAGTCATTTAGAATCTATTTCACCATTAAAATAACTGGATCGATGGATCAGCGATGGTAGAATGGAGATCAAAGATATGGAGTGTAGATCGATGACAGTGGAGGTGGTTGGTGAACGATAGTAGTTGATGGACAATGACAGAGTGTAGATTGGTAGCGATAGCCAATGAACAACGTTGGTGGCTAGTGGACGCCGATGGTTAGTGATAGCAGATTGTAGATCAGTAAATGTGAAGATGGTTGGCAAACGATAGTGGTGGATTGGCCATGGTGTGGTGGATCGATAGTGGTACCCAATGAACGGCGATGATGCTGACAATTGTGTGAGATGGTGGTAGTGGTGGAACCAAAAATAATGGTGGTGTGAGGTTCTTTGAGAGAGAGAGAGAGAGAGAGAGAGAGAGAGAGAGAAGATAAGAAAATAGAAAAGAAGATGAAAGAACGTGATAGATGAAAATTTAATGAGGATAACATAGATATTGTAGGAGTAATTGATGCATTCAAAAAGTCGATAGAACTTATAGGTATTTAAGTCTCCTTAACGGAACTAGTTGATAATTAACCCCATATTCTACTGCTAGGTTAGGCAAGAGGGAAGGCTATTCGGGGTTAGCATTGGGCCGACCCGGCCCGTAAATATAGAATCTAAGTTTGCTTGTGAACTAAGCCTAGTAGGCTTTTTTTTATGGGCTCAGGCCAGACTGCAGGCCGAGATGTTATGCCTAAGCCTTGTCAAATGAGCTTGGTCTAGATGGGCTCATTGGTATGCTCGCGAGATGGGTTGATCAGCGAGTTACCTTTCGAACCTCTATAGGACAACATTTAAGGCATATTTTTATTTTTTAGTTTATTATTATTATTATTATTATTTCATTTTCTTTACCTTTTTCAAAATTTTTGACAAGCTTGAGAGCCACCTTTCATAAGCCAATATGTCGATCGAAACACTGGCCAACAAGATTACCCTAAGGGCACAACTAGGTTTTAAAGCATAAGCCTGGGCCTAGTCTCATTCAGGCCGACATGGTTTGTCTGCTGTACTATCTTGGATTGGGTAAAAGCCCATGGGGCTAAGCAGGCTTGGTCTAGTTCAAAAAACAAAAAAAAAAGTAGGCTTGGTCGTGTCGTGAGCTTTCGAATCAAATGATGACCTTTACTTCACTATTTGGCATGAAGTAAAGAAGGAAAGAGGTAGGATACTTCTAATACACCGAAAAAATATCCCTTTGCACTCATCTTTCTCTTGAGAGGGTGATAACATACATTTTGCATCCCTACAACATACCATTTTGCTTTGCTTTTTGATATTATAATTATGATAATACTTTATATTTTTTTGTCAAATATCAATGTGCCACAACCATGAGAGATACATTTTGCTCCAGTTTCAAATTCATGTGGTGCTCAAATTTGAATTTGATGGGCTAAAATAATAGATCTAATTACTTTTGTGTCTCTTTTGACGGAAATTGTCTAGTAGGACAGGAAGACCACGTGTTCATGTACCCGACTAATGAAATATTATAATTTATTTATCATCTCTTTATTATTAAGATTATGTATTCATTTAACTCTTTACTATTGATTGAGCACACCACCATTGTGATATTCTTAAAAGATAGAATAATTACTCTTGTTGCAATGCTCCAAAACAATCAAATTACTTCTCCACAACCATTTGGAAGCTAGAATAGGCACCATTTGATGATCATTTGTAGTTGCCACGTGATCTCTTTTTTTCCTTCTTCATTAATTTCTAAAACAAAGGCTAATATTGAATGACATTGCAGCTTGATCAGAAACTTCAAGTGTGATTATCCCAATTTATAAGTTTAAGGGCACAATGGCCCCGTTTGGCACAATGACCCTGTTTGGTAGAACTGTAGGAAAGTGACTTAACAGCTTATAACTTATAACTGTGAATATAAGCTGATTTTTGACTTATAAATTAAGCTACTCCTCCCTCACTCAAAGAATAAGTTGATTTTTGACTTATAAAAAATTATAAACTGTATTATTAAGCTGAACCAAACACATCAAAATAGCTTAAATTAAGTTAAAAGCTGAAATAAATTAGAAATAAACCCTACCAAACAGGGCCAGTGAGACTCAGCGGAGGAGTTCGATGGGATTATGCAAGCAGTTTATAATTAATTTTAATTTGAAAGTTAAGATAGAAATAATTTAAATAAATTGAAAAAAAAATTAATTTTTCAGAAGGTGCAGTGATGGAGTCAAGAAATTAAATCAGAGGGGGTATTTATTAATTACAAGATTGAAATTTTTTATAAAAATATTTCATATAAATTTTTACGATTGACTTCAAAAAAGATAAAAAAAATTAATATTATTTGTAACTAGTGTATCATAGACAATATATATAAAAAAGGACTTGGATATAAGTTTTAAAATGAATTATATAATGATAAAGTAATTTTTTACACAAAATACGAGTAAAAATTTATTATAATAGTAATACTATGTTATCATTGACATATGATATCATTAACCAATAGTAAAGAAATACATGGATGATGAACCCTACTTGTCAAAATGTAACTAACAATTCAATAAATTTCATATCTTTATTGAGATTAATTATGTTTGCATGTGCCGATCAAACAAAAAAAAAATTATGTTTGCATGTCAATAATAATAGATATTACCATTATATTAAATTTTCATAAATAATAATATGACTTATTGTAATCTCTTTATTTTCAATCAAAACAACCATTATTGTTATTATAATTTAAAAAATGTCATTGACATTTCACTCTAAATAATATTTTTCTAATTTTTTTTATTTAAAATATTTTTTTTATCTTTGCAAAAAATAAAAAAAAAATCCAAAACGTAGGGGGCCACGTGACCCCCCTAGACCCTCTTTACCTCCGTCCCTGGTGAAAAGTATTTTTAATTTCTGTTTTTTGATTATCAATTTTTTTATTTAAAATAATTTCCACCAAACACCCCTGGTATAAAGTGAAAAGATATTAAATATAATTACCCTCTAAAAAAAAAAATCCTCATTGAAAATCATGTTCTCACAATAATGGGTGGGATGAGAAAATTTTGTGGTGTATGGAAAAGCACCTAGGAGGGAAGAACCATTGTACACTATTTTCACCATTTTACCTTTTATATATAAAGTGCAACATACAAACTTTTTAATATGAACTTTTTATTAACTACCTCCCTCTACCTATTTGTTTCTCTTTTTCGAGTTAATGTTTTAATTCCAGACCAAGTTAAGCTTAAAAAAAGTGACATTTGTTTTGTCTGATTTTGTCCCTCTGTTTATGTTGCCTTTTTTAAAATTTAATTCTTATAAAGTTGAACTTCCCATATTATACATATTTGATAGGAAAATGCCAATTTATATCTTTAAATTTGCATTAAAGCAGTTTCACCCTAGTGATCACTAATGGTTGATAATTTTAAAAAATTCAAAACTTTAAATAAAGAAAAAAAATATTAAAATGCCATCTAACCCGCTAAAATACATTATTAATAAGATAAATCACATTAATCTCTCTTTTAATTTGAAAAAATGTAATTAATCCTACACTTCTAATATAATTACATTGATTTCTCTTTTAATAAGATTAAATTGTCTAAAACTAATGTACATGGTGGTGGGTAAATGTTGAAGTAAACAAAATTAAATATAAATTTTAGTAAATAAAAAATGATAACATAATTTTTTATTTATGCGACTGCCAAATTATTGATGACAGACTTGGGAGTAATTTGTATAATTATATAAAAAATATAAAATTAATTATATTTTTTCCAAACATTAGAAGAGTTAAATATAATTTACCTTTATTAATATTAAGGGGGTGTCTTGGGACTAGCAAAAAAGCTAATTTTTTTTGTTAAAAAAAGTCAAAAAAAATCATTAAATTGTTTATCATCAATTAAAATAATCAAATGTTACATCAATTTTTTTATTCACAAAACAAGAACTTTTTAGTGGGCTCTGTTTGGTTTAATTTTCAAAATCTGTTTGCATATTTTTTTTTCTAAAAAATTAAAAATTTAATTGTTGAAAAAATAAAAAAAATCAAAATCATTTATTATTTTTATATAACTTCTTCTTTTGAGAAGGTAGAAATAGTTTATAAAAAAATTGAATTTTTATTTTAGTTTTTTCAAAAAAAAAATAATAATAAATTTTGAAACTCAAACAAATTTAACCCCTAACATTTTCAACTCTTCAAAATAATAATAATAATAATAAAAAAAACTCATAAAAAAAGGGAAAATCTAATTCAGTGTAGATTTATGCTATTTGGGGTACATTATAAAAGAGCGTCTCCAACGCTGCATTTATTCTTTTATCAAATTTAAATTTGGTGAAAAGACTCCAATTTTGGTGCTCCAACGTTACCATCAAATTAGAATCAAATTGAGAATATTTTCAACTTTTTAACAAATCGGGATGGCTGGAGTCTTTCATCAAAATATTGTATATAGCTTTTGCAGATGCAGAACAACATTAGCACCGGACGACCGGCCGATTGTCCCTCCGGACGACCGGTGATTTGATGAAACTCCGTTAGAACGCTCGATATCATATCAAGCTTTTACTCAAATTTTTAGTCAAATTTGATGAAAAAAAAAAGTAAACGTAGGAGATGCTCTAAGTACACATTTTTTTTTTTTTTTTATCTTTTATCTTTTTTTTTGGGTTACATCACTTGTTTACTTTTCTGTGTATCTTTTCGTAAAAAATCAAAAAGTACAATTATTTAGATTATCCTAAACAACTCCTTAAAAAGAAAAGACATATCAATAGTAAACTTTATAAGCGTTAATAATTTAAAATTTAAACTTTTATGTATTTATAAATATTTTTTCAAAAACTTATAGAATTGCAAATTTTTTTTGTTTTTGTTTTTTAAATAAAAAACCCCAAACACCAATTAGAAGTGCTGAAGTGGATTTGGGGATCTTGCTGTGTTCAAAGGTATAGTAGGCTACTGTGCTCCTTTGTAGAGTATTGTTCCGAATTTCTTTCGATAATCTGAATAATTGATGTTGTATGATTCGTCAAATAGATTAATCATGTAAAAAAATTAAATTGATTAAATATGTACAACCCTATAACAAAAACAGATTTATTTTTATAACAATTAATGATTAACCTAACTATTATAAATTTTTAAAAATAATTAAGATCTAATTATAAAATTATGAATATCTGATTAACTTAATTTTTTATATAAATAATATTTTTGACAAATCAACCGATATAAACTATTTAGATCACAAAAACACTCGAAAGCCACCTCCAAAAAAGGACACAGCAGCACCCCGGTCAGTGTTGAAGTAGTGTCCTTGGCCAGAGCTCTGTGTGGTGTCAGAAGTCCAAACAAGTCCGAAACTGGAGAAAGTACATATTTGCTGGATCAAGTACATCTGAAGAGCCCTGCAACTGCAAAGATACCTCTACCACTGGTTTACTTATCTATTATTACGTCGGTTTGTTTTTAAAGGTAGAATAAAAAGAATTGATAATGAAGAGATTAATAATAAAAAAATTAATAGTAAAAGAATTAATAAAATTATATTTATTTTTGATAATAGTTGTTAGTATAAGAATTGTTAAATTATTTTTATATAAAATAATAAAATAAATAAAATTATGATTTTTATTTAATAAAATTATGATTTTTATTTAATAAAAAATACAAAAACATTGACATTAATGTTAAAAAAAATGCTTGACAAGTATAAAACAAAAAAAAGAAATTATAGTTGACCGGTTAATCGGCCGAATGTTCCTCGGACGACCGGTCACTCCTAAGCCGAATGGACTGTTTTCCTAATATTATCTCTTAGACCAGATTCGAATCCGTTCATGTGAGGCTTTTCATAGTCCGTTAGGACTATAAGTCCCAAGGCTAAAGAGGAAAACAAACATGAACTTGGTGAGAGAGAGCTTACAGTTAGTCCAGTCAGGAACCATAACTCAGAAAACAAATGGGGCCTTATTAATGTTATATACCCACGTATTGAATTCATAAATTCCCTCATAATGATATAGTAAAAGAATTGAATTTTCAATTATTAGATATGTAACTAATTTAAAATTGACACTTATCATGACATATCATTGTAAGTAGAAGTGTGTGTGTATTTTAGGGGTCTCAAATATTTTTTCTTGACTATTTATTGCTATTTTTATTAGAGTAATGATAGAGATCATAAAAAAAAATTATAATGAAATATTTCATGAATTTTTTTTTATCTTTTGACTAGTGTGTAGTGTTTTATTATATATATATAATTCAAAAATAAAGAATTTTCATAAAGTATTTCATAATATTTTTTTGATAATCCCTGCAATTACTCATTTTTAATACTACTTTTCAAGGCAAATTCCATTTACAGTCTTTGCTACGTATAATTAGAAAAAAAAAAGTATGAACTAAAGTTTTATTTGAAATTTAAATATAGGGTGAATTACAATGCAGTATATTTAAAAAAAAAAAAAATTCAAATCAATAATAAAATTTATAATTATTAATAATTAAAATTATATATTTTTCCACTGATTTATAAATATTTTACCTTTATTCCACTGGCAAGTGATTTTCCTTGAAATATATAAATAGTATTCTTTCTGCAAATGATTGACAGATAAATTTAAATCTAAAAATTTTCATTTCAATTGAATAATAAAATTCTGATTAAATTTTCCTGTATAGTTTCACTTATGCTGTGTTTGGTTAGGGAATTTGAGAAGAGATTTGAGAAGAGAAATGAAAAATATAGGTAAAATGTGAATAAAATATACCTATATTTCACCCAATTTCACACATCTTTTCTATTTTCTTTCTAAATCTACATTCTCCAATTTTCTTTCTAAATCTATATTCTCCAACCAAGTATAGTATTAAACTTTCTTCCAATGTGGTAAGATGTACCAGACTAAAATGGTGGGTGCATCATAGGCTCATAGCATCATGGTCCTACTGGTCTTTCTTTACCTTTCAAGTTAATTTGACCAATGCTCCCAACAAAAGTTTGGGTAATTGCTCATAGAGTTATAAATCAGTGAGATTTTTCTAAAATATCTATTCATTCATAAAAAAATTTATAACTTTAATTATTAAATTAAAGTTGATAAAGTTTACCATTCATTGATTTTTTATTTATTTATTTATTTTTGAAAACTTTCACTGAATTACAATTTCTTCAAAAATCTATATACAAAAATTTTATTTAGAAGGATGTATTTCACTAATACAACTATGGTACGCAAGTCATAAATTTAATTTTGAAATTTTTGGAGTAATAGTACCAAATTATAATATTTTGAAACCATAAGGATAATAAAAATTTAAAAGATCAGATTACCCTTACTTATTTGTTTATGTATTTACTATTTCACTTATCTATCCATATCACTTTTTTTACAGAACCAAGACAGAACATAAATAGAACCAAAACAGAACAAAACTGCCATGCCATGTACAACAGCAACCAGAGAACTCTTCTCAGATTCCACTAGACAAAGCACTACTTAACCTGAGCACATGAACCTGAATGAACCTGTGCACATGAACCTGCTGCCATGAACATGAGCCACTACTGCCAGGAACTACTACTCTTCTCAGATTCCACCAGACAAGGAGCCACTACTGCCATAAACCTCAACAGATCAGATTACCAGTGCCTAACACCTCAACATATCAGATTACCATGCCAAGAACATTAACAACCAAAGCATCTAATGAGCGAATGCAGTGCCTTACACCGGAAACATTGAAGAGGAGATCATTAATGTAGAATGGAAAATCTTTGGAAGAGGACTTTAACCAGATCGCAAGCCTGATGATGATGAGATCCTGCAACATCTGAGTGTTTAGTTGGGAGGCTTGAAAGAGGCATTCGTTTCTGATCTTCCAGATGGACCAAAGGGTGACCAAAGGAATGGCACGCCAGATTCTCCTCTCCTTTTTTCTTGCAGATGTACCCTGCCCACCACTGCAGCAGATCCTTAACAGAGGCAGGTACCACTCAAAGAATTCCCTACCATTGTAACAACCCAGTCCAAATCCTCCACACCAAAGGGCAGTGAATCAGAACATGTTGGATTGTTTCCTGCTGTGATTTACAGAAGAGACATGAGGTAGAAGCCAACCTATCCAATACACCAATCCGTTACAAGAAGACAGATGTTTTAATCTTGTGTTTCCATGCGAGCCAACCAAAAAATTGCACTGGGTGGCAGATAGTTGAGCCAAACCAAACCACTAGAATTAACAGTGTTGCCAAAGGCAAGGTTAGAATGATTATAAAGAGTGGAAACAAAAGACATGACCAGGTTTTAGTGTTGCCCAAACTGCATTGTCATCAACACCTAGATTCAAGGAAGGAGGAACTGCTATGGTGGTAAAAAGTCTGTGGAGCTCATCCTTTTCCCATTCAAAGAGGGCTCTCTTGAAGGTAAACAGCCAAATTGTAACTGAGTTTGACACAAAATCCTTGAGAAGTCCCCCCTTGCTATTGGACAGTTGAAAAAGTCTAGAAAATTCATCTTTGAGGCAAAGAACCCCACACCAGTGATCATACCAAAACTTAATTCTACAGCCATTCCCCATTTTTAAATGAAGATTACTAACATAGAACATTATGAGAGACTCTTGCTTATCTGTTGCTGCCACAATGCCACCCCAGATACTAGAATAATGATTACTAGAGCAGAGGTTTGGAAGCCATGACCCTCCTAGAAACTTGTATTTACTACATAAGACCTTTTTCCATAATGAATCATGGTCTGAGGCAAACCTCCACCACCATTTGAGTAGTAAGCACACATTCACATCCCTTATTCTTTTGATGCCCAATCCTTCTTGTTTTATACTATTTGTTACCTCTGTCTATTTAACAAGATGTATCCTCCTCTTTAGATCTGGGCCTCCCCAAAGAAATGAAGCTTGAATTTTGTCTATCTCCTTAGCTACTCCTTCAGGTATCTTAAACAGAGATAAGTAAAATACTGGCAAATATGACAACACTGCTTTCCCCAAAGTCAACCTCCCTGCAAAGGAAAGAAACCTTATTTTCCATCCAGTAAGTCTCATTTTGAATTTATCAACAACTGGATTCCACATCCTCTTTCTTTTGGGATTAGCACCCAGAGGCAATCCAAGATACTTGAGTGGTAAACTTTGGGTCTTGCAATTCAGCAGATATGCAAACTCCTTTAAAGCAGTGGCAGAAATACCAACCCTACAAACCACGCTCTTATGATAATTGATTTTGAGACCTGACGCTACCTTAAAGCACCTGAGGATCCTTTTCAAACTGAGGACTCTCGATAACTCAGCTTCACAGAACAAAAGAGAGTCATCTGCAAATTGGAGATGGGACAGCTGAACTTGATTATTTCCAATGACAATCCCTTTGAGCAAATTCAACTCCCAAGCTCTTTGGAGGAGAATGTTTAGTGCTTCAACAACCAAATTAAAAAAGAAAGGGAATAGAGGGTCACCTTATCTGAGGCCTTTCTGTCTATTGTCACTTATTTGTCTAGTGTTATCTATATGTCCACTTATTTGTCTAATGTCACCTATTTGTCCACGTGTCATATACCTACCTATTTGTCTACCTGTCTAGTGTCACCTATCTGTCCGCCTAATCTACCTATTTGTATATATCACAACCACCACCATCCATTGTTTGCCACCTCCAACGACTTGTCCTGTGACTTTTTCTGCAACCAACGATAGTTTGGCAGCAGTCCGACGATCGTGGGTAAAAATGGAAAAAAAAAAAAAAAAAAAATCTCAAAACATTGATTTAATTTTTTTATTAAATAATTTCATTAATCATGTACTTATAATCAAAACAAAATGATCATTGGGCCTAATGCCATATACCCCATAGAAATAAATTTCTCAATATTTTTTTCCTATTAACTAATTGTAAATTAAAATGTTCATTATTATAGTTCAAAATTATAATATCATATTCATATCATTCTATAAAATTATTTGTGTAAATTTATTTTTATACAGATTATTTATTTTTAGTTTTTATTTTTTTGTAGAAAACAATACTACAAAAACAACTATTTTTTATTTTTATTTTTATTTTTTTAACTGCATACCTTAAACCACTTCCCAAACAACACATTGCTGAGATGTAGAATTTTTATTGAATAATGAATACTATACCATACATGCTCGGACCCACTAAAATGGTTACTAGGACTACAAGATGGTGTGGAATTTTTATAAAATTTTACACCTCAGCAAAATTTTGTTTAGCATGTCTCCAGACATATTTTTTTATTGTATGACACAAGATAGATATGATTTATTTTTGGAGAATTTACAAATCAAATGGTATTATCTTATAATAATTATAGAATTATAAAAAAAATTATGGCTTTAATTATTAAAGCCTATAAAAATTATCATAAATTTATAATTATTTTTCAAAACTAATTCTAATTTGTTATTTCTCCTTTATTTTTTCAATTTGTTCTTAGTAATCTTTTAAAATTAAATAGTGAGTTGCATCCATCTATTAGACAATTAAAAAAATTGGGGTAAATTACACTAACCTTTCTTGAGGTTGGTATAATTTTGACATAAATACATTTGATTCAATTAATGTTTTAATCCGTATGATACTTAAGTAATTTTTTATTAATAATTTATTAGTCATATCACATGAATAGAAGAATGACTCTTTACATTGAAATGCATATTCTTTGTTTATCCTTGTGTATTCATTTCATTTGCATTAATTTCAATTTCTTTAGCTTAAAATTGTGGTACTTATTATATTTACGTCAAATCTTAATAAAACTTTGTGTAATTTATTCAAAAATTAATAGGGCATTATTATTTTGGCTCAAAAATTAGATTCATTTTTTATAATTTAATAATGTGACGATCAATTTGAAAGTCTAAAGCAACTCTCACTTATCTCCTTTAATCATTTGTCAATTATTTCTCTTCCAGATCACAAGATATAGAAAGGAAATTTGTATAACATTTTTCATTAATAAAAACATTAAAATAGTTGGACCACTTAGAAGCACAATTGCATAGCAAAAAGTGCTTGCTTTTTTGTTTTTTTGTTGGGAAAATATTACTTTTACAAAATTAATTATGCATCAATAAATTTTTTTTTATAAATATTAATAATTAAAATTATATACTTCTTCATGAATATGTAAATTTTTTTTGAAGATGTCATGGGGGTGTAATTACCCTTTTTTTTTTTAAACTTTTTAAAATTTTGGTGTCCCTTATTAATTGATTTATGAACAAGTGTTTAATTGGTGAAAATGTATTTATATTTATTTATTTTTATTCTCTAAAATTGTATATGGTTGGAGGATTTGATGAGAGAAATAAAAAATGAAGGGGAAATAAAATTAAAAAAAAAAAAAAAAGGAGAAAGAATTGATATGATTTGAATTACAAGCTATGTTTAGTTGAGTTGGAAAATGGAGAAACAAAAGAGCATAAGTGAATCTAGAAAAATATAAAGTATGATTGTATTTTCCTCTCACTTTCTTTTCGTATGTGTTTTTCATTATATAACTAAACAAAAAGTGAGATTGCATTTTATTTTCATTTTCTCTTTCCAATTCTATCATCAAATCCTTCAACTAAACACAACCTAAGAAATGAAAAAAAAAAAAAAAGGAGAAAAAAAGTAAAGAAAAAATAGAGACTTACGTGTAGATCCTAATAGGTGGATTTAATCTCCAATAGGTTCTATGATAATTACTGATTTTTTTTAATATCAAAAGGCTATTAAAAAACGTCACTAATTGTTAATTTTCAGCAACAGTTGAAAAATTGTCACAAAAAATATCACTAATTATAAGTTTTAGTGGTAAATCGTCATAAAAAAAAAGTTATTACTTTTCAACTTTCAACGATAGTTTAAAAAATTTATCATAAAAAAATATCACTAATTGTAAGTTTTAGCAATAATTTATAAAAATATTGACAAAAAATTACTAATTATCAATTTTTAGAGACATGTAAAAAATCATTTCAAAAAATTATTTTCACCAACAATTTTATTAAAATTTATTTTTAATAAGACTTGATTTGAATTAAATTCAACTATTAAAATCTATTAATAATTTTTTCAAAAAAAAAAAAAGAAGTCTAGTTTATTTGACAACAAATGTGGACCCAAAAAAGTGTAGGTGGTTGTGGGTGAGAAGTGCAGAGCAGCATGAAGCAGCGATGTCATGCCTGTAAACACTTCTTTACCTACCTGACATGGCACAACCGGCCAAGTTCGTTATTCTCAGGAACAAACTCATGGACTCTCTCTAACATATATAGATATGCGCTGGAAAATAAACGTGTTTGCGCCGTAAATTCTGATTATACACTACACTACACTACAATACAATACAACTTGTTCCACGTATATGTATGAATGCGAGTAGCAGTAGTAGGGGTATTTTTATACTGTCCGAATCTCTCTCGATGTATGTCATCTACCTGTACCTTTAATTTCGTGCTGTTAAATGAAATTTTTGTTTGCCAATCAAAAAAAAAAAAAACTTGTTCCACATATATGTATGTATATTTATAATATGGAGAGAGAGAGAGAGAGAGAGAGAGAGAGAGAGGAGCTCGTGAGAGGGGTGGCTGGATTCCCGTGAGAGCAAACCAAAAACCGAAGAGAGACAGTAATGTCATTTGCCACTTATGAGACGTTACATCTCACGGGGCTTCCCAATCTTGCCACTTCATTTTTCTTCTTTCCCCCTTCTTGTCTCCCTTGTTTTTCTTTGGGATTAAAATTACGGAAAATGATAGGTACCATGAAAAATGCTTCATGAAAATAATTATGAACGAATCTCTATCCTTATATTACACTTTGTAATTTATTATATATCTAATTTAAAGATAAAAAATCTTTCATGATCATTTTTATGAAATATTTTTTATGATACCTAGCATCGATTGTCCTGTAAAATCCAAGTTTACGGGCAGCAAATGATGAATTGCCACCACATCAGCGTCTCACATCAAATTTTCACTTATCTACCTTACTTGATTACTGCCTCCCTCTTCCCCTCTCTTCCTTCTGTAAACCGTAGATATATGCCATCTTCGGTTCTGTTGTTGCTCTTCTATTCTCTCTCTCCCTCTCTATTTGTGTAGAGTAGTTCCATTACAAAGTCTATTCACAAATCTTACATAGATATTCAGATTATTGACTCTGGGATCTCCAATAATTTGAACCCAACCTCCAAATATTCAAAGCTTCATTGGAGAAATTTGAAGGAAATGGGTTTGTAAGATTCTAATCTCTTCTTGATTTTCTTTTTTTTGATCGGCAAAGAAAAATTTCATTAAACAGCACGAAATTAAGAGTACAGGAAGATGAGATGCATCGAGAGAGATTCGGAAGTATAAAAATACCCCTACTACTGCTACTCGCATCCATACAACCAACCCCTAAGCCTCTCGATTTTTTAAATAAAAAAAGTTAAGAAGAACTTAACTAAAAAATTAAAATACATACATCCCCACATAATAACCCACAAAAACACCCAAAAACAAACTAAAAAACAAAAACTAAACTAAAGACACCCAAACTAAACAAGACCACGGCACTGCAGCTACAAGCCCATTCCTATGCTAATACCCAAAGCACACGCCACCTCTGTTGCAGCCCACACTACCAACGCCTCAGCTGCAGTCTACACCACCTACACCTCTGCTGCTGCAGCCTACACCACCTACGCCTCTGCTGCCCACACCACGCCATGCCGAGAAAAACTCTCCGGCCGAGTGAGACTCCAAGCCAACACCGGACAGCAGCACCAACCCGAGATCCCCTGCTAAAGATCACCTACGCCACTTCTTCTTCTTACACACCCCAAGATTTTCTACTTACTTACACCTTCACACCCGCTGCAACACCAAGATCCACTGCCGAACCAAGACCCAGGTTCTTCTACTTTCTCACCAAGACCCAAGAACACACCCTCCACCTACAACTCTTCTTCTAACACACCCCCAAGACCACACCCTCTTCTTCTTCCAAGACCCCCAGCAGAGCCAAGATCCAAGTTCATTCTTTCTCACACCCACTGCCTCTCCCTTGCTACAATGATCTTCTACTTTCGCACGCCCAAGTTCTTCTACTTACTGACACCCACTGCTGATCCAAAAGTCGACCAAAACACCTACCAACCGCTGTGATATCACCATTGAAGTTCACCCCTCAAACTCTCACCTGAAAAGAGCGCACGAATGAAAACCAGACAGCTCTGGATCACCCAAACAAAGCAACGAAACTTCTCCAGAAATCTGAACCAGTGAAACACCCCTCAAGCTCCAACTCGCACAAGAGCGCTCGAGTGAAGATCCGCAGCACACATCACCAGTTAATGCAACACACACCTAGGTGCGAAGATCATGGGGGAAACAAGTTTATTAAAAGAAAAACCTACCAAACACACGACGAAAAATGCTAAGGCCAGCCGACCGCCATAGCCAAAGGCGGTGGCCGGCCGGCCCAAAAGAGGCCCGGGGAGGAGGTTTTTAGAGAGAGAGAGAGAGAGTTGGAGAACAAATCTCTTCTTGATGATGGCGATTGCAAAGATAAAGCCTCGGTATCATGCTCGATTTACCTAGACACCGTGATTGATAATGGGGATTGATTCTAGGCAACGTTTGCTTCTCTAACTCTGACTCTAATTACCTATTCTGGCATATTTTTCAATTTACACCAGAAGAAAAGAAGAGGTTTTATAATGGAAAATTATTTAATAATTCTGGAATATCACGTGGTTATATTTGAAGTTAATCACCAATTACGTAATTCTATATTATTTTTTCATCTTCAACATAAATTATAGGTTCTTACCCCTCTCTACCAATCAAAATCTTATAAAACACTACATGTTCATATTTCGAAAATACTAAATAATCACTGATTCTATAATACTAGGAGATTTAAGGATGAGAGAGAAACATGATAATGAGAAAATCAGATGGGATGAAGGTGTAGAAGTTTTTTGATATGGGTCCCAAAAATAGCTGATGTGTTGCTCTATTATTGGCTGTTCGTAAATCACTTCTCTACAGGACAAACGTCAACAACTATCCCTTTTTCTTTGCCCTATAATTTGGACCGCTTCCATGCTGCTCTTAGCATGTTTGGGGCTAGTTTCATGAGATAGAGGCATTGAATCGGATTTTATAGTAAATAGTTTTAATAGTGTATCTTTTGGTTAAAAGGTAAAAGTTAAAATAACACTCAAATGTACATTATTTATAGTTAAATAGTTCAGTGACTATTGAAAGAACACAACATAAATGGGTCAGATCCAAGAGTCCAAACCCAAGTGGGCCAGACGAATGTATAGACTAGCCAGTTAGATCCATCTCCATGAAGAATGATATTTTCAAGTCCTCAAGTACTTAGGCCCGATACGCAGTGAAAAGGCCAATCTAGTCGCGATGCTGGGTTAGGCCGAGTTACTGGACCTAATTCATGGACCGAATTGATGGGCCAAATCCATCATCAGAACCGAAGTGGGCCAAGCCCACATACAGATATCCAAATGGGCTAGCCAATCTCTATAAGTAATTTAACGAAAAGCTGAACTGAGGCACATCGGTTCTGAGTTGAGGGAACCTTTCAGGGAAACGTGGAAGCTATGAACACATGCATGTGCAAGCTGCCACCTCAGCTGGTTCTCCCTCCAGGAATCACGGAAACAGTTAGCAAAGGGAATGTGATTTATTATATACATGGTTACAATGAGCACATGTATCCACAGTTAACTACCTTGCGATCCTCCACATTGAGCAATGTTAAAGGAAGCCTTGAGGCACCAAAATTCCATGAAACCATTTTGGGCAACAAGTAAAGCACCCTATATAAGCCTTACCCTCTTTACATTGAAGATAATCCAACTTAAACTAACTTAGTGGAACTCAAACACTCTTTCCTTCCTCTCTTTACACCTATAAAGAGCTCTTCATCTTCTCCGATCACTCATTCCCACCCTAGAGAGGTTTTTCGGCCAACCTCGACTGGACAATTCTAATGATGTTTTGTGTTATAGGTCCCCAGTTCTTGGACAGTTCATTCCAAGCTGCGAAGCTCCAATCCACTTTCATCTCATGCGGGATTTAGTACGCATAATCTGTGCGGTGAACTTGGATCCTTTATTTCTGAGTTTTGTATCTGATTCCAGCAATGGGAACTGAGGACATTCCTTCCTCTGCATTAACTCCGTCGATGAAGAAGACGAAGGATAAGGGTCTGGTGCTGCCGACGATTTTGGAGAAGCAGACCAAAAACAACAACCGGACTCTAGATTTTGTTGAACATTGTTAGCCTTTTGTTGGTGGCTCCTCTCACCATTTCCTGTTGGAGAAGGATTATAGAGATCGTATTATCGATTTCTTGTGGATGGAAATATAAGAGCTGAAGTTATAACTCAAGAAGATGATGGGCGACCCGATAGAGAAGATGATCGATGGAGAACCTTCTTATCTGCGTTGGAGAAGTCCATCTCTAGAACCACCAGCGAAGGAAGTTCCTGGAAATGGTTTTAGGTAGCAAAGTCAGCCAATTCCGGTGCAAAGTGAAGCAGCGAGCAACCATACCCGTGGTTCACGCCGGAAAAGGGCTAAGAGACAAAAAATGATCAGCCAACAAATGGAGTATCTTCTTCGTCTTCAGGATCTCTGTACTTGGTTCATCGGGAACAGAGAAAATGAGCAACGACGAGAACAAGAGGTGCAACATCTCAATCGTACTATTTATCAAATAGAGCATCGAGCACTGGATCGGTTTGTCTCTTCTCCTTTCTCTAGACATTGAAGCTTTGGAACTCCCTAAGAAGTTCACCCCACCCGAAGTTCACACCGTAAGGTGGGAAATTGGATCCACTCACACACATCAACCACTACCAGCAGATGATGTCTCCATGGAACCGAAATGATGTACTGATGTGCAAGATCTTTCCATCCAGCCTGTCACGCTTCAAACCCACCCCTAAAAGTTTGGGCATGACCTACTCAGATGTGGACACTTAACCTGTTGTACATAACATATGGGGCCTGAATGGAAGCATTAAATATTATAAAATAACATGAAATAAAAAGAAACTACATCCATTGAGCGACCACTATCATGCTAGGATCACAAATAATGCATCAGATAGTGAATATTTACATACACATATACAAACATCGCCCCTTGCTTGGGCGTATAACAAAAACATTGGAACATATTATGGAAAATCAGCGTACAAGCCAAATACTTAGCAAAACTCCACAAGAATAGGCAGGCTTCGTCCAAATGCCTGGACACACAGAGGTTGACAAGAGAGAGATGAGCATCGAGGGTTAAGGTTGACCTCCAGATTTGCTACCTACAGAATCAGACAAAATACAGAATGAGACAACCTCAGTGAATAATAGTACTTTAATAATTCAATGATCAACTTGAGTTACAATGCATATCAATACGTATATAATGTAAAATACATGTAGTTAATCTTATCCAGCAATTGCTTCCAGATCGGCCTTGGGCCCAGTCTTCTAACAGAATGGTTTTAAGCCCTTGAATAGAGTGGTATTGAGCCCTTAAACAGAGTGGCATTAAGCCCTTAAACAAAGTGGCATTAAGCCCAGTCTTGCATATATGAACCCAAGAGGTGTCTCGCACGGACTCTAGAGGTGACTCACACTGTAGCACTTAGCTCCGTACAACACTTTGTTTTATACCATAACAGATTATACCAAATGACCATAGGCCTAACAGGGCTTACAGATTGGCCATAGGCCCAGATATTACAGAACGGTCGTAGACCTCACAGATTTCACCAAACGGCCATAGGCCTTACAGATTTCACAGAACGGCCATAGGCCTTACAGATTTCACAGAACGGCCATAGGCCCAGATATTAACAGATCAGCTTTATGCCCAGAATACCAACAGATTGGCTTTAAGTCTAGTTCATATATGTATGGACTCAAGAGGTGTCTCGCACGGATTCTAGAGGTGACTCGCACTGCAGCACTTAGTTCCGTACAACACTTTGCTCTATACCATAAATTAATAAGTCTTAAAATGGAACAATTCATATTACGTCATGGCATAAACAGAACGATTAAACAGAACAGAACAATCTCAGGTTCATAAGAATATAATTCCATAATAGTGTTCATAAGGTACCCCATGGTTTCTTACAAGTTGACATAATTATCTTATGTATATCATTACAGTACGATCAGTAGGGACAGAATAATTCACCTCATAACGTAAGTCACATAATAATGGTATTAATCTCCAGTTCTTTCCTCAGGTTGAGTCATTCATAGGTCAATCCGATATTTATCATAGTTCCTCAACAGTCACTAACGTATAAGCAACTTGTAGTTTTATTTGATTATTATTTCCGATGAACATATTAGGCAGATATCTATGTCATAAGACGTGTATTGCATCATACAGACTATAGAAGTCCCTGGTAGGACCTTCAAAATTTCATGTTTCCGGTAAGCGGGGTTTACATTCTTAATTCCTTCCCATCAATTAATTGCACAATATTAATAATTCGTATGTAATTCTCATGCAGAGCCATAGGTAACTTACAGGTTATAGCATATTAATGCTAACTATTAACCGTAACCAGAATGCAGAGTAGTTCCAGAGTCATGCCGATGTACACAGAGTTTTCCAACATCCTCACCGATTTCCAAACAACATAAACGTTAACATAAATACTTGCACAGAGCAGAGCGTTAATAATAAGAATCATTAATGGTACTAAACGTACGATTACAGTACTACTACTCACAGTGCTGTGGTGGAGCGTTAGTCCTTCCCGGAGTGTGCCCTGCACACATACATAACTCGCCAATTATTTCCTTTTTCTTTGTTGAATCATTTCTTGACTCATTTCGCTTCAAATGAATTTTACAAATATCAGAAGGCATCAAATACAGATTTTAAAAATATCGGAGGGTTGAGCACGTAAAACGAAGCACATCATTTTTTCCAGCTTGGGCTGCACGTGCGGCAGTGGCTCCTGCACGTGCGGCAATAGGGTCCCGCACGTGTCTTTTTTTTAGTGTCTTCAGTCCAATTTTTCCTTGTTTTCCGCACGTGCGACTGTGAGCCCAGCACGTGCGGCGATGACCCCCGCACGTGCGGCGATTCTACCCAGCAGTAGTTCGAAACTCCAAACAAAACCCAATGTTTTGGTAAGCTTTTGTAAGACTCAAAGCAGGTCCTTTAATTGAGGAAGCATGGTTTAAAAATCATGTGCATAGACATTACACACATATAACAATCTCAATATAACTTGGATATTTAATCTTTAAAGCTTATGAACATAACTCAATTCTACAATATTTCCAATTCCCTTACCCCTCTACACACACACATACATATACAACCATTTATTCATGCAAATGGGTTCAAGCTTGACAATTGAGGAAGTAAGATGAAATTCTCATTAGATACTTCAACACAGTTCCAAATCAAGTCAATACAAGAGACAACAACTCCATTGATCACTTAACACAAAATATAGAGGAATTTCTTCTTATTCAAAGAGAGGGTTCAATTAGAAAGAATTAAACATACCTTAAGTTGAATTCTCTACAAATCCTCTTAATTTTTCCCAAATCCCTCTTCTTGATGAACTTCTCCTCTTCCTTCCAACTCTCCTCTTCTCTAACTCTCTCTCTCTCTCTCTCTCTCTCTCTCTCTCTCCTCTCAGGAGATATTTTGATGCAAAGACTTCTCAATCAAAACAAAAATGTTCAAAGAGGCACTTATAGATACATATATCTAAAGGTTGAATAAAGACAAAATTCAATCAGTTTAATCATTCCAAATCATATTTTTTATAAAAATGCTTATTATGACTTAAAAATTATGCTGATCTCAAATTTAAAATCAATTTCAGATTATTAAGCCTCTAAGGCTCTCAATTTCTGATCTAAACATTATAATTGTGACAGATGTTTTTCTTATTAAACAGATATAAGTCTCTAATCATAAGATTTATTTTCTTAAACATAAAGTCACATAAAATTCCACAGTAAACATTTAAATGCACAGAATGAGGGACTAAAAATATACCGGAAACACATGCGAGGGTCGGGTTATTACACAGCCTAAGAGAGTCTGGACTTCGATGGTTCGATTGTCACCATACTAGATTGATCTATGACTGGAAACAACTCTTGGAGAAATTTCTAGCCAGATTCGTCTCTAACACCAAAATCCTGAAGGAGCTAGACACCTTGTTTAGCCTCTGGAAGAAAAAGAAGGAAACACTGCGTAACTACGCAAGAAAGTACTGGAAAGAATACAATCAATTGGAGAAGAACGTCTGCAGCGAGCAGATGGCAATAATGTCTTTCAAGCATGGTTGTGTCTAGAAAGTAAGTTGAGGCAATCGCTTACCAAGCACCTAGCCACTACCCTGAAGGATTTATGAGCTACAATTGAGCAGTACGTTCGTCTTGAAGATGATCAGATTCCCATCAAAGTAACATCGGCTGAGCAGCCAAACAAGGGAGACCGACGAAGAGCAGATCAGAGAGAACCTCGAAAAGTTGCAGTAAATGAGGTAGACAAATCTAAGTCCCATGAAGCAATCATCACAGTGTTTAAGGAACCCATTTACCACCTCATTGAAAAAATCAAGAGGGAACCATACTTTGTTTGGCCGCTGAAGATGTTAAGAGATCCAGCTCAGTGCAACTAAAAGTAAAGCTGCACCTATAACTAGGATATGTGGTACATGACTCAGAACTACAGAGCGTTGAAGTAGCATTTAGAGGATTTGGTAACTGCTGGGCACCTCTAAGAGTACGTCGATCCAAACAAAACCGTGACCGAACAGGGAAACCCATCACCGTAGCAGAATGCCGAGTATCCCTTTCGACTGGTCATCGACATGATCTATGGCACGACCAGTCTCGAGCAAGAGGAAGTACTTCGAGGAGAAATTTTAAAAGATGCATAGCTTCAACAAGTAATGCCAGTTGGTCCAGTACCAAAAAAGGTTAGAATATAATCTAAATTTTCTTTATGTACTGTTTCATTTACTGAGAAAGATTTAGAAAGAATTCAACATCCACACATTGATGCATTGATTATTATTGGTGGGATTGGAAAATGATTCGATGTGAAACAAGTCCTAGTGGATTAGGGTAGTTCTTGTGATATCCTGTATTATGATTTGTTTAGGAAGCTCGGTCTTACTGAGCAGAATCTCACCTTGGCGACGACATCGCTTCGACTTTAATTTCCAATCCAAATGGCCACTAGGCAGGATAACATTACCTGTCGTAGTTGGGACGAGGACTCTTCAGATTGAATTCCTAATTGTGAACACTCCATCCCTTTACAACGTCATCCTCGCCCGACCCTGAATTCATCGGATGGAAGCAGTCCAGTTAACCTATCATCAGCTTGTCTGTTTCCCGACGGAGCATGGAGTAGAGCAGATCACGGAGGACCAAGTTGTGGCAAAACACTACTTTATGGCTGCCATGAAGACTAAACAACTTTATAATCAGGTTCAGATGGTCGAGGTAGCAGATCAGTTTGTACTAGATGTTTGAGGAACTCTAGCTGAAAAGATGGTGGAAGAACTAGAAAAAGTTTTGGTGGAAGATGGTGACCCTAAAAGATACTTTCTTATTGGTACCTCACTTGGCGTTGATGAAAAATTTTAGTTGTTGTAGAAGTATTTGCATGGTCAACCTATGACACTCTTAGCTTGGATCTTGAATTTGCCTGTCACAAACTCAATGTTAATCCTATAGTTCGGTCCGTCATGCAGAAGACCAGAAGATCCTCAGTTGTGTATACCTGCGGAGAAAGATAAGCTCCTGTTAGTAGGGGCAATTCGGAAGGTTCAGTACCCACAGTGGTTGTCTAATATAGTTATAGTGAATAAGAAGAATGGTAAATAGAAAGTCCGTGTTGATTTCACTTGCCTTAACAAAGCTTTTTCGGAAGACAGCTTTCCTTTGCCATGTATAGATCAGCTCGTCGATTCAATGGCCAAACATAAACGGATGAGTTTCTTGGACGCCTCAAGTGGCTACCATCAGATACCTCTATTCGGCCCAGACCAAGAGAAAACAACATTTATAACTCCTAGAGGCATCTACTGCTACAAGGTAATGTTGTTCGGCCATAAGAATGTCAGAGCGACTTACCAGCGGATAATGACTCGAATGTTTAAGGATCTGCTTAGACAGACTATGGAAGCATATATAGACGACATGGTGGTCAAAAGGAGGCTCATAACAAACCACCTTGCCGATCTAAATAAAGTTTTCAGTATCTTGAAAACCCATCAACTTCTCCTCAATGCCTCGAAATTCATTTTCGGGGTAGGAATAGGAACAAGAACAGGAAAGTTCTTGGGTACATGGTTACTCGCAGAGGAATTGAAGCAAATCCGGATTAGATCAAAGAAATACAAGAGATTAAAATATTGAAGAAGGCCAAAGAACTTCAAAAATTGGTTAGAATGATAGCAGCACTGAACTAGTTCATTAATAGGTCCTTAGACGAAATGAAGCCTTTATTCCAACAGATGAGAAAAAAAGGTTGCATTTGAATAGGGACCCAAGTGCACCGAGGCACCGTAGGACCTCAAGAAGTTCCTCAGTTCACTACTTCTCTTTTCCACTCCAGAACCACATGAGGAACTATACTTGTATCTGACAGTTTCAGACCATACTGTAAGCGCGGTATTGATTCTTGAAGTGGAAAAAGAACAGAGGCCAATGTACTACGTTAGCAAAACTCTCTTAGATACTAAGACACGATGCTTGCCATTGGAGAAATTGGCTTATGCTCTATTCGTTGCCTTGAAAAAGCTGCAACACTATTTCTAGGGCCATACCATCAATGTCCTTACCAAGTTCCCACTTAGATCTGTGTTCGGACGAGCCATTTTTTCCGGCTGAACGGCAAAATGGGTGGTTGAGCTTGGTGAGTTTGACATTCAGTATTAGCCTAGAATAGCAATCAAGGCCCAGGTCTTTGCAAATTTTGTCACCGAATTCGCTCCCTCTACAAGCATCGTACACCCGCTCACTAGCTCAGTACTAGTGCCATGCACCACTGAACTGGGAAAACAATGTGTTTTAGAAGCATGGAAACTCTTTGTTGGAGACATCTAGCAACTCTACATTGGCGAATCATCCAATAATTGAGGCTCGGAGGTAGGTTTGGTACTCATCTGTCCAGAGGGATTCATCTGAGAACAAGCTTTGAAGCTTGGATGGAAAACCTCTAACAACAAGGAGGATTATGAAGCCCTACGGGTTGGTTTGGGCAGTGCCGAGTACTTCAGCGCAGACGAGCCTTTGTTTTTTAGCGATTCTTAGTTAGTAGTCAACCAACTCACTAGGATCTTTAGAGTCGAAAGAATAGCGCCATGTATGCAGACAAGGGCAGAGATCTAATCAAGAAATTTCAGTCCATACGAGTGGAACGAATCAATCGAGACAAAAAAATGCATGTTGATGCTCTAGCCTGCCTCAACTCATCAGTGGATACAAAAGATGCTAGAAAGATTTAGGTTGAGTTTGTGCCAGAACCGAGCATTGCGTCTCCTTATTCGGTTATTTGTACGAACTTAGAACTGAGCTGGATGGACCCAATGCTTGTTTTTTGAGATTTGGTACTCTTCTCGAAGACAAGAAAAAGGCTAACAAAGTTCGATATTAATTAGCTCGATTCTGGATCTCACCATCTGGGAAACTATACCGATGCTCCAACCTTAGTCCTGTAATGCCCTAATAAATTACACCACAATATACAATAATGACATGATCTTGAAATCCCAAAAGGGGTCATTTTTCTCATTGAACTAAGAGTTGAATGATTACAATTCAATTAATACATTCCCATAAAGTCTGAAGTACATGACTCAGTTCAATAAACTAGATGACTTAACAAAATATAAGCCCAGTGGGCGTACAACGTTACAAAATACATATGAAGGTTCAGTTACAAAATCCCAAAATACATACAAAACATCTAATATGTCCTAGACTTCAATTAATTTCCCAAAAACATAGATGGAGCTAGTTCTTGAATCCACCCTTCAATGAGGCTGACCTTCATCGATTCCTGAAAAACAAATTAGGGTTGAGCCATATGCCCAGTAGGAATACATTTATCCAAGTATCTAATCCTTTGAACAAGATAATGGCATTTGTGTAATGAAAACATTATAATAAAATTTGCTTCATAGGAAACCGTCAACAACTCATAATGAAACACTATAATGTATGAAGCACGTACTGTTCATGTCATCAAGTACAACAACTAAGTATCCACAATTATGGAAATCAAACCACACTTCACTCCACATAAGTCCAATGAAGAACAACCCTCACTTTTAAAGACACCCCCACATTCGCCGGCTATTATACGGCGGGGAGTGGGCACCCCAAAAAAATCATCCGTTTTTCCACTTTCGCTGGCTAGTATACTGCAGGACTGTGTGGACACCCAAAGACCTTTTTCCCACATTTGTCCAGCGATAAGCCTAGACAGGGCAATTGGGCACCTTTTTAAACTCTCTGTGCGGGTACCAACACAACACCACCTTTATTCATCACCGACACACACACATAGACTCATGCATACTCAACAAATTAATTCACATTTCAATCCCACATTTAAATATTAAATATCGTCATAGAATAGCATCACATAATACTCAAGGGACAATAACATTCAAGCCACTCTTTCTTTAACCACATCAATATCCACATTTCACTATATTAAGTAATTTCCATCCAATTGGGGGACTTAGGGTTTTTACCAAATTTGGGAGTTCTCATTCATTGTCACCAATCTAGTTTCTTAACCATATTTCTATTCATATTAGGAAGAAAGAGATGAGGGATCTCAAACAATGTGATAATTGTTTTAAGTAATATGAGAAATAAGGGTTTAATTACACAAAACCTTCAATAGTTCCCAATCACACCAAATACCATAAATCTCTTCAATAATGAAGACATACAAGGGTAAAAGTATCCCTACCTCAACTATCAAGCCAATTATCCAAGCTCCTTCATGGGTCTATCGCGAATCCACAATCCAATCGGTTGATAATGACCCTCTTCAAGTGTTCTTCACCCCTAGCAAATGATTTCGGGTGGATTTCAAGTGCATGAGAGGTATTTGATGGAAGAAATTTAGGGTTTCAAAGAGAAAGGGAGAGGAGATGAAGAATAAAAAAAGTGGTGTCTGTGAATGATCTAGAATCGTTATGTTTAAAAGGCTGATATTACGATCCTCGCTCGAGCGAGACTTCTTACGCTCGAGCGAGACTTCTTATGCTCGAGCGACCAGACACAATCAAGAGACCTTGCTTGAGTGACAACTTTTCCGCTCGAGCAGAAAAAGAGAAGCTTCAGAAGTTTTGCAGTGCTGCTGGAAGCTAGCATTCCACACTCCAGCGGGGCTTTCCTTGCTTGAGTGAGCACGCCTGCAATTCAACAAGATACTGGGAGCAACAATTCTACGCTTGAGCGACGACTTCCTCGCTTGAGCGACCCTGAAAACAAAATGTCACAATCTCTCCCACTTAGGAAATTTCGCCCTCGAAATTTATCTCTGTCACTCACCTGAAAAAATACATGAGAATCTCGATAAATGCACATACATACGTTCTAGTTTTCTACCATCTTCATTGAACCATTCGTTAATCTTTAACAAGTCCACCCGTAAACATCACACACACACACACATATATATATATTCCTCCACTTCAACATAGGAGTTAACTATGGAAAACTATAGAAAATTTGATTCATTTCTAATACAACCACAATTCAAGGTAACCTTAGCACACTTGTAATTCCACCACAACATCTAATTTAAACATAATACTACTTCAAACTTAAGGTCAAAATAAAGGAACATTAAGAATTTGCGGCTCAAGATTAACTCCATTAGTTACTTAAGAAAAGTAAGAAATTCAATACAGAATAGTTCGGGGTATTTCTTGCGGACTTCGGCTTCTCATTCCCATGTTGCTTCCTCCACGTCATGATGATGTCACAATACTTTGACTAAAGGGATTGTCTTACCTCTCAACACTTGTTCTCGCGTATCCCAGATTTGGATTGGCTTCTCCTCGTAAGATACATCATCATTTACTTCAATTTCTGTTCAATCTAACACGTGAGAGGGGTCGGGTTCATATTTACGGAGCATAGACACATGAAATACATTATGGACTCCTGAAAGCTGAGGAGGTAATGCAAGACGGTACGCCACTTCTCCAACCTGTTCGATGATATCAAAGGGACCAATAAACCTTGGTGATAACCTTTTCTAGGGGAAATCTTCAGAAACACATGATCGCCTATCTCAAAGGATAAGGGTCGTCTTCTCCTGTCTGCATAACTTTTTTGCCAGCTTTGAGCGGTGATTAACCTTTTACGAATGAGGGCTATTTTCTCAGTGGTTTCACGAGCTAGATTCGGGCCTAACAAAGGTGAATCTTCCACTTCAATCCAACATATCGGTGATCTACACGGACGCCCATACAACGCCTTGAAAGGTGCCATTCCAATACTGGCTTGAAAGCTATTGTTATACGTAAATTCAAGTAGGGGTAAATGCTTCTCCCATGATCCTTTAAAATCTAATGCGCAAGCCCTCAACATATCTTCTAGAATTTGAATAACACGTTCAGATTGTCCATCAGTTTGCGGATGGTATGCTGTACTAAAGTTCAATTGAGTTCCCAAGGCACCTTGAAGACTCTGCCACAACCTGGCTGCAAAGCGAAGGTCTCTATCAGACACTATACTGATCGGTACTCCATGGAGACAGACAATCTCACGAATATAGAGTTCAGCTAGAAATTCTACGGAGTCTCCCATACTCATGGTGAGGAAATGAGACGACTTAGTAAGTCCGTCAACAATCACCCACAATGCATCGTTACTTCTCTGAGTTCTGGAGAGGCCAAAAACAAAGTCCATGTTGACATATTCCCACTTCCATTCGGCAACTGGAAGGGGTTGCAATAGTCCAGCCGGTCTTTGGTGTTCCGCCTTAACTTGTTGACATGTTAAACACTTGGACACAAAAGAGGCTACATCTTTCTTCATACCCCTCCACCATAATTGGCGGCTTAGGTCATGATACATTTTGGTACCCCCCGGGTGCACAACGAGACGGGAATGGTGAAAGTCTTTCAAAACTTCATTTCTCATGGATTTAGGTACAAACAACCCATTGAGGTAACAAACACTAGAGTCTGTATGAACATTTAAACCCCTATCCTCTTTTCCAAGATGAATTCTCCCTTTTATAGCCTCCACTTCTGGATCTCCTAGTTAGGCTTCAATTACTCTTGCAACAAGAGTCGGTTGTGCGATGGTGGCATAGAGGGTAGCTTGTTCAGGAGACTCACCAAGCTGTAGAGCAAACTCATTGATGTCCCTCATCATCTTCCACTCATTCATCGCTAGATTGGCCACTTTACCCACCAACTTTCTACTCAAGGCATCCGCCACGACATTAGCCTTACCGAGATGGTAGTGTATTTCAAAATTATAGTCCTCCAGGAACTCCATCCATCTCCGTTGACATAAGTTTAAGTCTTTTTGGGAAAATAAGTATTTGAGACTTTTATGGTCGGAGAAGACTTCAAATTTCTCACTGTAAAGGTAGTCTCTCCACAACTTCAAGGCAAACACAACCGCGGCAAGTTCTAGGTCATAAGTCGGGTAATTTCTTTCATGAGTCTTCAATTGACGCGAGCTATATGCTACCGCCCTTCCCTCTTGCATTAAAACACATCCCAATCCCTCTCTAGAAGCATCACAATACACCGTATAACCTAACCCTTGTTCTGGAATGATAAGCTTTAATTCTTGGAAGGAATTTTCATATGCTTCATTCCAAACAAACTTCATTCCCTTGCAGGTCAACCTTGTTAAGGGCGATGCTAAAGAAGAGAAATTCCTTACAAATCGGTGACAATAACCGGCTAAACCCAAAAAGCTACGAATTTTCGAGGCATTCTTAGGTTGTTCCCATCCCAACACAACTTCAATTTTTGAAGAATACACCATAACTCCGTCTCCTAAAACTACGTGACCTAAAAAATTCACTTCTGTAAGCTAGAATTCACACTTCTCATACTTTGTATATAATTGATGCTCCCTAAGAAGTTGCAAAACCTTACGAAGATGCCCCTCATGTTCTTCAAAAGGCGAATAAATAAGAGTATCATCAACAAAGACAACCACAAATTTATCAAGGAATTCCCTGAAGATCTTATTAATTAAATCCATGAACGTGGCTTGGGCGTTAGTCAACCCAAAAGGCATAACCACGAACTCATAATGGCTATATCGGGTACGAAAGGCGGTTTTGGGAATGTCCTCTTCTCTAACTCGAATTTGATGATAACCCGACCTTAGATCTATCTTGGAGAAACAACGAGAGGTCTTGAGTTGGTCAAAAAGGTCATCAATTCTAGGTAGGGGATATTTATTCTTAATCGTGGCTTGATTCAATTTACAATAATCCATGCACAATCTTAAGGACCAATCCTTCTTCTTTGCAAACAAAGTCGAGGTCCCCCAAGGTGACGTACTAGGGTATATAAAGCCCTTACTAAGTAAGTCTTGCAATTGTTCCTTCAAAATCACCAATTCAGCTAGAGCAAACTGATACAGTGACAAGGAGATAGGTGCCGTACCCAGAAGCAAGTCTATGGCGAATTTTACCTCTCTATGAGGTGGCAACTCTGTAAGGTCTTCAGGAAAAACGTCGAGGTATTTACGCACTACTCTTGGGAATTCATCTCGAACTACATCATTTCCGTCCTCCTAAAGGGTTACTAAAAGGAAATTAATTTGACCCCGACCACATGGGTAATAAGAGGAGGGTAAGGACTTATCACTCCTATCCCCCAGAAACGTGAAACAATCACTGTTTACAGTATACACTGTAACCCTTTCTCGATGACAATCTATTGTCACCCGATAGGTGAATAACCAATCCATTCCGAGAATAATATCAAAACTCGACATTTTTAACAATACAAAATTAAACGGAAGCTGCTGACCAGCCACCTCAATTATACACCCTTGACATTCCCGGGTTAGTATGACCTTTCCCCTTACTGGTGATTCTATTGCAAACGAAGCCTATAGTTGTCTACTCTCTAACCCCAACAACGAAGCAAATGACATGGCAATAAATAAATGCGATGCTCCAGTGTCAATCAACACCTTAGCCCAAGTATTGAAAATAAGAAATGTACCTCTCACAACTGATGGCCTCGTAGCTGGCTCAGAAGTGGTGACAACGTACACTCTGCCTTGCGACCTCTGCTTCCCCATGTCACCTCTTGGAACATAAGCTTGTTGTATGGATTGAGCTGATGTTGTTCCTTAAACTGCTCTAGATGCTTGTCCTGATTGAGCCGACTGATATGACTGCCTCTGCCCCTGACCCGTCTGTAAACCTCCTGACTGCCTAGATCCTGCCATCTTTGAAACCCCTATTTTTTTGCAGATAGAACCTTTTCAAATGTCCAAGTTGTCCACATTGGTAACAAGATTGTGGTTAGCTCCTATTTTGAGATTGACTTTGTGGACGCACAGGCTGAGACTGTGCTTCACCCTTCTGTTCACACTCCGCTACCTTGTGACCCATTTGACCACACCTATAACATGCATCGGTAACTCGGGGCATGTTTCCTGAACTCCCACCCAACACATAACTTGAAGATTTAGCTTGTTGTGGAGGGGATTGCCAAGATGATGACGAACCCCTAGACCTCTTGGAAGAACCCGTGTCACTCCTGGTATCTGACTGTCCTGCTCTCTTTGACTTTTCTCTTGCCTCTTTGGCCTCCATAATGATCTCCATATGGGTTGCTGCTTCAATTAAACGATCATAGTCACGGATCATATTGCCAACTACCTTCATCAAGATTTTCGGCTTCAACCTCTTCTCAAATTCAAGGCACTTCCGCTTTTCTGTAGCCATTAATTCGGGTGCAAAACGAGATAAGCTAGTAAACTTAGCCTCATACTTCGCCACTGGTGTATCTAGTTGTAGTAGTTGCTCAAATCCTCAATCGTTCTCTAGCCGTAGGAGGGAGAAATTTGTCATGGAAAGCTTGCACAAATGCTTCCCAAGTATGTTCAACCCTGTGCTTGATGGATTTCCACCACTGCCTTGCCTCTCCCTTCAGTTGGTAGGCCGCCAACGCCACTTGCAACTTATGTTCTCGGATGTCTAAGATTTCAAAAGACTTGACTATTTGCTCCAGCCACTCGTCAGCTTTCATTGGATCGGGCTCACCACTATACTCGGCAGGATTAGAACGAAAGGAATTCTTTCCATGGACTTCTGAAAAAGGAATTCTTTTTCAGGACCATTAAGCCGAACAAGAATTCTTTTTTCACCACTATAAAATTTGCTTTATAGGAAACGGTCAACAACTCATAATGAAACACTACAATGTATGAAGCACGTACTGTTCATGTCATCAAGTACAACAACTAAGTATCCACAATTATGGAAATCAAACCACACTTCACTCCACATGAGTCCAATGAAGAACAACCCTCACTTTTAAAGACACCCCCACATTCGCCGGCTATTATACGGCGGGGAGTGGGCACCCCAAGAAAATCATCCGTTTTTCCACTTTCGCCGGCTACTATACGGCAGGACTATGTGGAAATCCAAAGACGTTTTTCCCATATTTGTCTAGCAATAAGCCTAGACAGGGCAATTGGGTACCTTTTTAAACTCCCCACGCGGGTACCAACACAACACCACCTTTACTCATCACCGACACACACACATGGACTCATGCATACTCAACAAATTAAATCACATTTCTATCCCACATTTAAATATTAAACATCATCATAGAATAGCATCACATAATACTCAAGGGACAATAACATTCAAGCCACTCTTTCTTTAACCACATCAATATCCACATTTCATTATATTAAGTAATTTCCATCCAATTGGGGGACTTAGGGTTTTTACCAAATTTGGGAGTTCTCATTCCTTGTCACCAATCTAGTTTCTTAACCACATTTCTATTCATATTAGGAAGAAATAGATGAGGGATCTCAAACAATGTGATAATTGTTTTAAGTAATATGAGAAATAAGGGTTTAATCACACAAAACCTTCAATAGTTCCTAATCACACCAAATACCATAAATCTCTTCAATAATGAAGACATACAAGGATAAAAGTATCCCTACCTCAACTATCAAGCCAACTATCCAAGCTCCTTCACGGATCTATCGCGAATCCACAATCTAATCGGTTGATAATGACCCTCTTCAAGTGTTCTTCGCCCCTAGCAAACGATTTCAGGTGGATTTCAAGTGTATGAGAAGTATTTGATGGAAGAAATTTAGGGTTTCGAAGAGAGAGGGAGAGGAGATGAAGAATAGAAAAAGTGGTGTCTGTGGATGATCTAGAATCGTTATGTTTAAAAAGCTGATATCACAATCCTCGCTCGTGCGAGACTTCCTACACTCGAGCGACCAAACACAATCAAGAGACCTCGCTTAAGCAACAACTTCTTCGCTCGAGCGGAAAAAGAGAAGCTTCAGAAGTTTTGCAGTGCTGCTGGAAGCTAGCACTCCATGCTCGAGTGGGGCTTTTCTCGCTCGAGCGAGCACGCCTGTAATTCAGCAAGATATTGGGAGCAACAATTCTGCGCTCGAGCGACGGTTCCCTCGCTCGGGTGACCTTGAAAAGAAAATGTCACAAGTCCCTACCTACTATGTGTGCATCCAAATCTGGTCGAGAATGTTCTCTATGAAATTCACAATGGGATTTGTGGAATCCACGTTGGTGGATGGTTGCTGGCACACCGTGCTCTAACTCATGGGTACTGGTGGCCACAGATGCAAAGAAACGTGCAACAGTATGTTCAGATTTGTAACAAATGCCAGAGGTTCACTTCTTTAATCCATCAGCTAGCCAAAGCTCTCAATCTGTTCACCAGTACTTGGCATTTCATTTAGTGGGGCTTGGACATCGTCGGACCTTTGGCTCGAGGGATTGGGAACCGAAGATTCTTCATCGTTGCAACCTATTTCACCAAGTGGGTAGAAGTGGAAGCATTGGCAAGTATCAAGGATGCAGACATAAAGGGGTTCGTCATGAGGAATGTCATGTTCTGTTTCGACATCCTAAGAGTACTGATTGCAGACAATGGAATATAGTTTGATGGGAAAATTTTCAAGAAGTTCTATGCCAATCTCAGGATTGAATATCGAAACTCCTTTCCGGGCTATCCACAGAGAAATGAGCAGGTAGAGTCGTCAAACAAGACCATCATTAATGGTGTAAAGAAGCGGCTTGAAAATGTAAAAGGGAAATGGATTGAAAAGTTACCCCATGTGTTGTGGGCCTACCGGACAATGACACGGCGCTCAATCAGGGAGAATCCCTATTCCTTGACCTATGAAATAGAGGCTTTTATTCCACTAGAATTCAGTCTCCCAACCATACAGTCAGAACTGTTTAAAGATACAAGTAACGAAGAAGCCATCGCTTAAGCACTGGACATGGCAGAAGGCCGAGGAGAAGCAGCCTTGATTAGACTTGTAGCTTATCAGCAGTAGCTTATCAAGAGTTTCAACAAGAAGGTTCTCCCAAGACAGTTTACACCTGGTGAATTGGTTCAGAGGAAAGTTATGTATCATAAAAGGGTGCCTGGTGAAGGAAAGTTAGATCCCAACTAGGAGGGGCCCTACAAGGTTATAGTCACTGCTGGAAATGGAGGATATTACCTAGAAAATCTTAAGGGTAAAGTCATACCTCTGCCTTGGAATGTAGCAAATCTCTAGAAGTACTATCACTAGTTTGTCTTCCTAAATATCTATCCAGTGTAATGGCATTTCTCTTTTGTTTAATGGAAAAAGTCTTTCTGCTTCTTTGAACTTTTGTTTCCAGCGCTTGCACAACCTTAAGGCCAAAACCAATTAATAATTAGCACAGTCCCTTAAGATCCAAGTTTCGGGGGCATAGTTCAAACTAAAGATGGTTTGGACTAAGGCAGGGTTACCAACAACTCTCAAAATAAGCTTCATTAGGAATGAACAAATTTTAGCAAAGTCAAGGAATGACTTTCAGAATTAGCTTCGGTACTAACTGAACGGAAATTAGCTTCGATATTAATTGAATGGAATTAGCTTCAGGATGACCAAACAAAATTAGCTTCGATTTTTATTGAACGAAATTAGCTTTAGGACGACCGAACAAAATTTGAGTTTGGTTTATACTTAAACATGCCAAGTGGAATTGCTTGGTGGAAACTGTTCTAACGAATTTTTCAAATGATTATTTCTTTTCTTAAAATCACAGAATTTTCAAAGTTACAAATGTCTCTTTCTTAAGTACAAGTTCATCGAAATTCAACACTTCAATACTACTTCATGCAAACAGAGTTGGAACAGACTTGGGTAATTCTTCAGGAGCAAACTTCCAGCACTAGTTTTACTCAGTTCCAGGTGGAGGCAAACAATTGTTTTTTTGAAACCAACCTAGACCTGAGTAAGACACTTCTCTATACCTTTGTCACATTTAAGTGCACTCATGCTATCAAAGTTGGAACTGACTTAAGCAGTTCTCTTAAAGAGCAAGATCTTCAGTGCAAATCTTGCTTAGTTCTAGGTGGGGGCAAATAATTATTTCTTTGAAACCAACCTGGACCTAAGTAAGACACTCTTCCTCAGTTATATACAAGCACAAGTTATGCAACATATCAAATAACCAGATCGAGCAGCTATTCAACCTAGAGGTCCCAACAATACTTGGCCAGGGACAAATAGTACAAATAATACTCAGACATAGAAGCAAAAAGCACCAGATTGCAAAATTAAAGAAAAAAATATCATCATCCAACAAAGGCCTAACTGCCTCATAAACATTAGCAAAAAAAAAAAAATTTGTCTTAGTGATCATAAGTGGGCAACTCATTAGGAAGACCGAGCTCCAGTGTAGCAGAAAGCAAAAAGAAGAAAAACCAAAATGTAAAAAACTTAAATTGTCTCAAGGATTACTTCAACTTTCATCACAAGGGGGAATTTCAGAGGCAAGGTTCACAATCTTGTCCGAATCATCTTTGAGAGGAGAAGTAGAGGCAGTTCCAACATCCTAGGGAATCGAAACTTCTTTAGTCATCTCCTTTGCAACTTTAACCTCTGGGTTCTCACATTCTTCAGCATTCATCAGCTTGTTAGCAGCATCACTCTGTAGGGTCTTGTTGGTAGAGCCAGTATTTAGGAAGATCTTTGATTGGGGAGTAGCAGGTATTATAGCAGCTTTCAAGCTTAAGGATTTGGAAGAAATAGGGATATCATGGAATAAAGGGGACTCTTCAGGAGCCTTGGCAGCAGTTAGGGCACTCGTCCATTCTTTAAGGAAAAACTTGTTACGCAGAACCAGTACCTTTTCCTTATAAGTAACTTCAGTCTCATCCAACCTTGTTGCCAATACTTAGTTTCCAAAGCTGAGCGCTTGGCGGCCATCACAGCAATAACAACCTCAAACTCGGCAACCTTTCCTTCAACCCTGGACTGGGTTTCGATAGCGGCCTCTTTAGATTTCTCAGCAGAAGTGACGACCTTGTTCAATCGAAAAACCTTCCTCTCCGCAGCTCTACGGTCCTCCTTTTCAGCCTCCAAAATCACTGTCAACCTTTCAGAACTCATTGCGGCCTCCAGTACGGCCTTTGCCAATGCCTTAGTACGGGTAACAGATAGGTGCATCCTTTGAATACACTGCAGCAATGAAAGACATTAAGGAAATGAAAGGGTGCAGACAAGAAAGAACAGAAAAAGAATTACTATGGCACTTACAACAGTCATCATTTGCAAAGTTCCCTTCAAAATGGGAATGTCATGGGGTCCATTGTGGTCTGCCATGTCCACTGGCAGTAGCAGAGTCTTGGTGAAGTCAAAAGTAAGTTCTCTAGATGCAACAACATAATCAGAAGTCGAAACGGGTCTGTCCTAGTGCAGCATGGGTGGTTCCCACTGTTCAAAGGATTCATCAATGATAGGCTGCCGAGAAGCCTCGCCAACCTTAGCCTTATCGGTTTCTCTCTTTTTTCTTTTTTTTTGTTAGGGCGTCGAATACAGGAATAATAACAGAAGGCCTAGTAGCCCCCACCTCAAATTTCATCTTCATCAAACTCTTTGGCCCGACTTTGACTCCGGGAGTCTCCAAAGTTAAAGAGAAGCATTCGTCTCTAAGCCTACAAGCACCCTTCTCTTTGACATTGATCCGCCCTTTATGAAACTGGAGGTAAGAGAAGGGGTCCTCTCAACAGATTGACTACGGGCACGACTACGATTGGTAATCAAGGGGGCAAGAGGTGTGTCAGTTTCAGTGTCAGAATCAAACAAAGATGCATCAAGTTTCACTTTTTTTGGGTTAGTGGTTCGGTAGGTAACTTGGTAATCCAACAACTCAGGGGTAGATCTTTTCTTATACTGCAACGCAACTCTAATTGCGTCAGTATTTTCATGAGTCGGTCTCCTTTGGTAGCGAGAAGACTCTACAGGAACAGGAAACAACATTAGCATGACATTCAAAAAAAAATATAAATTGAAAGTAGAAGGACCGAAATAAAAAGATAGAGGATTCAGACCTGGATAACCATCTTTCTGGGACATCCTTTCGAAATGGATCTCTGTCTCGGCAAGGAACTCCCAGTTCCCCCCGGCTTACAGGAAGTCATCGTTATGCTTGTGAAAATCAGGCAAACCAGTGACAAAGTGGGAGTCAACAGAACGAACATAGATGTAGTAAGTACTATGGTCTTTGTTATGGGAGAGGGTATAACAGCCTAAGATGTGCCAAACATTCAGGTTTAGGCTTAACCGTCTGTTTAGGACGGAAATGCCACACATAACGCTGAACAGATTCATGATAACTTGAATTGGGAAAAGTTGAACTTGGTGCCGAAAACGACGAACCAATGGGTCCAAAGGGAACTGAACCCCCTTTCAATGATGGCAATGACTGGAAACGCAGCAGTATTTCTCGTACCCATACGCTTGGTATCAACCCTAGCCAACGTAAGAGTAACGTCGTCCGGAATACCATAGTCCCGATGGAACAGGGCCATCGCCTCAGGGGCATCAACTAAAGCATGAAACTTACCCATGACCTAGACCAAGAAAGAAAAAGGAAAAAGCACACCCAGAGAAGGCTAGAAAAATAGCATGAGTTGTAGGAAACAATGGTGCAAGGGCCAACAATGGAGACAAAGACTGAAAGTGAAAGAAAATAGGAGGTTTAAAAAAACTTACAGTGATTTGATAAAAAAAACGACGAGGAACGAAGGTCATAGAGACTGGAATTGAATGTAGATGGTGACATCTGGAACCAACAGCAATGGCAGCAAGCGTCGGAGTGAAGCATCGTCGGAACAAAAGAAAGAGAACGAAAAAGTTTTTTGGATTTCAAAACTTTGAAGCAGATGAAGATGATGAGAAGACAGCCCTAGGGTATATATGACCCTTGATCGACGTGATGGTACAAATCACGTCCTTCTGCAAGGAAATGGCGCACTATTTTTGCACACCAACACCACAATGCCACGTGTTACTATAAAAGGATACATGCAGAGAGTGTGTGTTAGGACTTGAACCACCACCAAGGTCGAACTGGAGCGGAGTTGAAATGACATGACAGTTGGGATATTGAGTAGTAGCTCCCCCCAAGGTGACCTTAGCGCGAGCTAGGGGGCAAATGAAAGTGCATGATATAAACGGGTCGGAGCTAAGTCTTGAGCTGGTTTAATCCACTAAGACCAAATCCAAGTGGGCCAGACGAATATGTGGGCTAGCCAGTTAAGCCCATCTGCATGAAGAATGATCTTCCCAAGTCCTCAAGCACTTGGGCCCGATACGCAAGTGGAAAGGCTAGTCCAGTTGTGATGCTGGGCTAGGCCAAGTTGCGGGACCTAATTCATGGACCGAACTGATGGACTAAACCCATTATTAGAACTAAAGTAGGCTGAGCCCACATACATATATCCAAATGGACCAGCCCATCTCTACAAGTAATCTAATGAAAGGCCGAACCGAGGCATATCGGTATCGAGTTGAAGGAACCTCTCAAAGAAACGTAGAAGCTATCACTACAACAAAAAGCACATTTGGCAACCAAAAAATTGGTCACCAAAAGAACAAACTCCGTCGCCAAAAGAATCGACAACAAGTACTCAATTGGTCGCCAAAGGCTTGTCACTAAAAGTATTGGCGACCAAACATAAATTGTCACCGTATGTAGACATTTAGCAACAAGCAAAATTGGTCGTCAAAAATCATATATTTTGTCACTGTAAAATTATAATTTGTCACTAAAAGGTTAAGATTTGGATAGGCTATGTAATTTTAGTGACAAATAAATTCGTCGCCAAAAGTACTATTTAGCAACAAAATTAATTTGGTCGCTAAAAATCAACTTTTTAGCGACGACTAAGTTTTGGTTGCTAAAAGTTCTTAGGATAGCCACTAACTTTAGCAACAAAAACAATATCTTGTCACCAAATATATTAACAGTGACCAAAATATCACATGTCACTAAAAATTCATTGCATAAATTTTGATTTTAATTATTTTCCTGTTCAAAATAATTCAAAACACCTGTTTTTCTCTACACAATATATACACAAATGCAATGTAAATAGTAATACACCTGTGTAAGACATTCATAATAATTCAAAATTAAAAGCTATTAAACATCCCAATAAACATAATTACAATTCTCTAACAATTTGAAACATTCATACCAAAGTACTCACAAACTATTAACATCAAACCCACAAATCCTTTGCCAAATCCTATGTCAAAATATTTTCAAAAACACAAAACCAAATATTTTGATGCTAAACATCTAACTAACAAGTCATTTACCAAAATCCTATGTCAAAATGTTTGCAAAAACACAAAACCAAATATTTTGATGCTAAACATCTAACCCATAAGTTATTTACCAAAATCCTATGTCCAAATATTTTCAAAAACAGAAAATCAAATCTTCAGATGCAGCTCAAACTATTTTCCATCATTGCCAATCTGTCACATGAAAAAGAAAAAACAATATTAAATTGACCAAAAAAAAAAAAAACTTGGTATGAATTTCACAATTTTAATTTTAATTTTGTAATGGGAAGTCCAATTGGGGTACTGTTTGCTCATATAAGTTTATTTAGTCTTGAGCAAGCTGCCTGTGCTAAGTTTTGCCAGTTTCGGTGGTCATTTCGCAATTTTGCTCCCCGAATAGGCCTTTTAAGTATTGTGTTTTACAACGTTCCTTCTAATTTTCTAACTAGAAATCCAATTGAGATCCCATATGTTCCTACAAGTGTATTTAGGCTTGAGCAAGCTGCTCATGCCAAGTTTCGGCGGTTTCAATGGTTATTTCGTAATGAATGGGCTATTTAATTCTTGTGTTTTACAATTTTCCTTCTAATTTTCTAATTGGAAATCCAATCGAGGTCTCATTTGTTCCTACAAGTCTATTTAGCCTTGAGCAAGCTGCCTGTGCCAAGTTTCGGCGGTTTCGGTGATCATTTTGCACTTTTGCTCCTCGAATGAGCCTTTTAAGTCTTTTGCTTTACAATTTTCCTTCTAATTTTTTAACCGGAAATCCAATTGAAGTCCCATTTGTTCCTACAAGTCTATGTAGGCTTGAGCAAGCTATCCGTGCCAAGTTTCGGCAGTTTCGGTGGTCATTTCACAATTTCAGCTTCCGACTGTCCTTTTAAGTCTTGTGTTTTACAATTTTCCTTCCAATTTTCTAACTAGAAATCCAATCGAGGTTCTGTTTATTTCTACAAGCCTATTTAGGCTTGAGCAAGCTAGCCGTGCCAAGTTTCGGTGGTCATTTTGCAATTTCCCCCCCAAATGGGCCTTTTAAGTCTTTTGTTTTACAATTTTCCTTCTAATTTTCTAACCGAAAATCCAATTGAGCTCCCGTTTGTTCCTACAAGTCTATTTAGGCTTGAGCAAGCTGCCCGTGCCAAGTTTCGGCAGTTTCGGTGGTCATTTCGCAATTTTGGCCCCTGAACGGCCCTTTTAAGTCTTGTGTTTTACATCAAACTCTTGTCCATATTTGGTCACCTACAAAGCCAAAGTTATGTGCAATTATGTTGTTATTATGTACATTAATATCCAATAGGTAAGTAGTCCTATCCCATTTATGAATGCATAATGAAAAATATACTAAAATATACCTTTAACTTAATTAGGCATATGTAATTTATTTGTAAGACTAAATTAATTATTTAGTTGTTACAATGACCCACATGATACAGCAATATGTTAATTATAGATTTTACAGGATTATGCTTCCATATCTTTTGCTCCAAAGTTTTATCTAATAGTGATTTCCAAGTATCCTACTTTGATAGTTCTAAATCTTGGATTATAAAAGTTGTTGTATGTATTACACCATAAAATAATTTACATTATTAACAAAGTTGTATTAATAATAGTAAGTGATAAACAAGAATTAATTTTTAAGTAAAATATGCATTTTACAGTAAAGGGTGAAAAAGAATCACATAGTAAGTGATGAAATAGATATATAAATTATTATGTTGAAATTGTTACATATTAGTTTAGTTATTCTTTTAAAAACATATTCATCTAAGTTGGCTATTTGACTTATTTATTTGTTGAGTTAGACAGGAAATTAAGATTTTTGAAACCAAACACACCAGTCACCCCTAATTAGGGCATTTGGTCTTCTCTTATTTATATGTTAAATAGTTCTTTCGGTCATCTAAGTGTTTGTCATATCATTAATGCTCAAAATATTACGAAAAAATGTGAATTCTCTAATAGCCACAAATTTAATAGAAAAAAGTGCCAAAATTCTATAAGTAAATTAAAAATGCCCTAACAAATAGTCAAAGCTTACTCGATGTAGTAATTGCCCCCAACGAATGATTGAAGTTTTTTTTTTATTTTTTATTTTTATATATCTTTTTGCATTAGCCAACAACCTATAACATTTACAAAGAGAATAAATAAACACTAAAGAGCAGTGATGAGACAATAACGGCTGCTAAAAACAATAGATATTCCATTGCAACAAAAGACTAAGACAAAACATATTGTATCACTAGAGAATAAAAAAACATATAAAAACAAAGAGTAACACTACATTCTACATTATAACCTTATTAATCGATTGAAAGTTTGAACAAACAGAAAAGAATGGATAACACAAGCTATTGATCAAACGGTCCATGTTTCTGGCCAACACCAACATCTTACTACAAGAATGGGCAAATTTGATTTGGTGAAACTAGGAACGATTCTCGAAAATACAAGTGAAGCCTTTTTTTTCTTTTTTTTTTTTTTTCCGTTTTGAATACAAGTAATTGAGGCTATCAACTTGATCATGTGGAAATAATCAAACTGTTTTTTATTAACACTTAACACAAGCTATTGATCAAACGGTCCATGTTTCTAGCCAATGCAACATGTAACTGCTACAAGAATGGGTAAATTTGATTTGGTGAAACTAGGAATGATTCCTGAAAATACAAGTAAACTTTTTTTTGTTTTGTTTTGAAAATACAAGTAGTTGAGGCTATCAACTTGATCACATAATGGGATGATTATAGTAGTAATAGACAGTTAATTCTGAGCATGAGATTCATAAAGAAAATATATTTGATAATAAAGGGTGAAAGCACTGGAAAGAGGGTACTCAGTCAGAACTGAATTTCATAGTGTTTCTTAGTTCCATTCAGAAAATATATTTGATAATAAAGTGTTTCTTAATATTCAATAGGTAAGTAGTCCTCTTGGATCTCTCTTTCACACTTGTGCACACACACAAACAGTACCTAAGCATACCAAAATAATGGCAAAAATTACTTTTAACTATGTGAGTGTAGTGCATCTTTATAACACTAGTAATATCTATATATTCTCTAATCCCATGAATAAAATATCACATCATATCAGCAATGAATATTCACATTCTTTTATATATGCTGAGTACAAATCCCTGTAAGTAATTGTACCCTCAAGTAGTGTATCCATGGAAGTTCAATTAGCTGGCATCCAAATCATAAGAAAAGGATAGAAAAATCACACGTAACCCCAAAAAGGAAAAAAAATGCAAATTTAGTAAAAGGATTATTTAATTTAAATTGAGTTGTCTGTGATTCAAAACATTGATTATGAAACTTGCCCATCCAAAAAACTATTACAAACACATACCCAAGTCCAAAGTATCAATACAGTGGTTTCAAAACAAACCAAATAGATCTCTTGGACCCAATTATTTCACTCAACACCATCTTTAGAAAACTAATATATATATATATTCTCATTGGCATTTTGTCAAGCAAGTGAAGGTCATTCATCAACCATAAGATGCCTCGAGCCCAGGCATCAAATAAATCCAAACCCTGAGACACAAACATTATAGTAGTTCAGACATACAAAAAATGCTATTAATTCAAAAAAAATTATACAAAGTTTGATGTCCACAAAACAACCACCATTCTTCAAAAACCAATCTAAAGTTTTCCCTAATCTGATAGCAAACAGATTTTGAATATGGAACAGAGGTTCAAATCATAATGAATCTAAAGAAATCATGCAAATAAAATATGGTTATTAAGGTTTAATAATTTGGGAAAAAGCAGAGGTTGAATGAGAAGAGAGAGGGGGAAGAGCTTTTACACTCCATCGATAGAGAGAGAGAACGAGAGAGAGAGAGAGAGAGAGAGAGAGAGAGAGAGACGAAAACAGTAAAAGAGTGAGATAGCGAGTGAGAGAAGAGAAAGGACATACTTGGTGTTGGTGTCGATAGTTGCCGGAGGCTAGATCGGCGTGCGATAGAGCGATGGTGAGCGATGGCGTGCGACCAAGATGAACGACGATGAGCGATAGAGCTGAGAGAAAATGGGAGAAAATGGGCCTTTAGGCCTGATTTTCTCACATTCGAATGAAAAGAGTTTGTGAACAAATTTCTTTAGCTTTTGTTCAAAAAAAAAAAAAAAATCTTTAGCCTAAAAAACGACAGGGTTTTTAGGCAAGAAATAGATTTGGCAACCAATTTTGGCTTGTTGCCAAAGATAAATTTATAGTGACAAATATATTAGTCGCCAAAGATAAAAAATAGTCACCATAAAATTTTCCTCTTCCCACGCTTACTTTCGCCCCGCATCAAAAAGTTTCTGTGACCAAATATTATAATTGGTCGCCAATTCTTCATCCATTGGCGACAAATTGGAATTTGGTCACCAAATGGCTATCAATGGTGACTAAAACCAATTTGGTCGCTAAAAATGGTCGCGAAATGTGTTTTTTGTTGTAGTGTATGAACACATTCATGTGCAAGCTGCCACCTCAACTGGTCCCCCTCTCTACGAATCACGGAAACAGTTAGCAAAGGAAATGTGATTTGTCATATACATGGTTACAATGAACACATGTATCCATGGTCAACTATCTTGTGGTCCTCTACCTTGAGTAATGTTAAAGGAAGCCTTGAGACACCAAAATTCCATGAAACTATCTTGGGCAACAAGTAAAATACTCTATCTAGGCCTCACTTTCTTCACATTGAAGGTAATCCAACTTAAACTAACTTAGTGGAACTCAAACACTCTTTCCTTTCATCTTTATACACCTAGAGAGAGTTCTTCATATTCTCCAATCACTCATTCCCATGCCGGAGGGGTTTTCTGGCCAACCTCAGCCGGACAGCTCTAACGGTGTTTTGTGTTGCTGGTCCCTAGTTCTTGGACAGTCTATTTCAAGCTGCAGACCTCCAATCCACTTTCATCTAGTGCAAGATTCAGTACGCACAACTATTTATCTCAGGCTTAACATGTTGGATTAACAATCAAATATACAACAATATTTTATAGGTATATTCATGCAATATATTAATCACAGCTCGCCCAACACTTTCCGAGGTGTGAGACCAATTTTAATTTGAGCCTTTTTTTTTTATATAAATATTATTAAACTTTTATCTTTTATCTTTTATTTTTGAGATGCAAAATTGCTAATTAAACTTTTTTGATAAAAAAAATTATAATATATTTTTTCAATTGATAATATGACTAATACAATTATTATTTTTGTGAGACAGTTGATATAAGAATTGATTTGATTTTATCAATTTTAGTTTTGAAAAAACAAACTTGTAGAAGCAACTCTTACAATTATTATTAATAATATTATTTTTTTAATACAAAATATACTTATGTTATATTCTCATTTTATTTGTCATTTCTTTAGACTGTATTTGATTGGAGGATTTGATGAGAGATATAAAAAGGAAAGAGGAAATAGAAAGAAAAGGAGAAAGAATTGATATGATTCAAATTTCAATCTACGTTTTGTTGCGTTAGGAAATGGAAAACGAAAAGAACCTAAGTGAATTTAAAAGACAAAAAGTGGAATTGCATTTCCCTCTCACTTTCTTTTCCTCCTGCATTGAGAGTGCATTTCATTTTCCCTTTCAATTTCTCTCATCAAATATTCCAACCAAATACAGTATTAGGAAAAATCATAGACGATGTAAATTCATATATATTTTTTTTAAATATTTTTTGAAAAATAAAATATGATCATTAATTGATTTGTAGTAACATCACCATGCATGTCTTTTGAGAAAGACGTTGCTTGACCAGGAAAGACAAATTAATTAGAAATGTGCAGTATTTAAAAACCACACTAAAAACCTATATATGCTTATATTTAATGTCATTAGTGCTTGTAGAATTACAGTATCTCTAAAACATCACTCAATAGTTATATAATGCTATTAAGAAAATAACAAAAATCAAATTTTTATGCTATTTGTGGGAGCCGAATATATGGCTAAATCGGAAGGGGCATATTTTAGTAGATTGACATTAACCGGCTGCATCCTGCAGATATTAACCGGCTGCATCCTGCAAGACTAGGATGAGCCGAATACAATACGTAAGCCGATTAAGAAAGAATCTTTGAGGCCGAATAGAGGAACGGGTAATGATTGAAAAGTAGGCCCATGCCCCGAGGCCTCAGAAGGAACAGATATAAATAAAGAAGCAGCGTTCTTGGAAGGGCATGTAAGAATCACTTCACTAAACTTAGTAAACAAGCTTTCTTGAGTATAAGAACTGACTTGCCCGTCGGAGTGCTAACCCCGGCACCCCCGACCGGAGTGTTTGTCTTTGCAGGTGACTAGCTGAGGATCAAGAGCGTCTCTCAGGATCGGAAGAGTATTTCCAGAACCACTTCCCCACAATTGGCGCTGTCTGTGGGAATACTCAAGTACATCCATGGAAGGCGTGACGCAAGATCCTCCGATAGCCACCGACGAGACTATACAGAGAGACGACATCACTTCGGCAAATATGCTCGGGAAGGAAACCATCGCTGCGAGACGCGCCTTGAATTTTGACTCGCCAACGACTTCAACGCAGGAGACGATGCAAGCCATCATAGAACAAGCTAAACAGAATGAACAAAGGCTGGAAAATATGATCGCAGAAAACGAACGCCTCCGTCAAGATTTGGCTCTGGAAGTAGCAAAATCCAAAGAAGCTACGCGCCAAGACCCCGAACGACCCCTGAGGGCAGGTAGACAACGACCTCGAGCCCGACCAAGGGAAACCGATAGCGACTCCAACTCATTATCCACGGAGCATAACAAGGGATGCTCAGACACTTCCAGCTCCTCTGAAAAAGTCCACACACAAGGGACAAGCGCAGAAGAAGCAGTTCAGACGAAGAGGACCGGCACGATCCTTTTATCCGACGAATTGCGAGGGCGGCCCTGCCCAAGAAGTTCAAAGCTCCATCATTTACTCACTACGACGGAAAATCAGACCCCATTGATCATATACGTCACTACAAGCAGGCCATGACGTTGCATGCAGACAATGAAGCCCTTATGTGTCGAATATTCCCCAGTAGCTTGGGGCCATTAGCTGTCAGATGGTATTACAAGCTGGAGCAGGCTTCGATCAGAAGTTTCCATCAATTACAAAAATCCTTCAGGGCCAGGTTCATCACCAACGAGGTACAGCCGAAACAGGCCGACTCTCTCTGGGCTATGCAAATCCAACCAGGAGAAACGCTGAGAGCATATTCGGCGCGATATTGGGAGTGCTTCAATCTCGTTGACGACGCTTGCAACGACTCCATGGCCGTCATCGCCTTCAAAATAGGACTACATCCTGACGGTGCTCTTCGCAACTCCCTGACCAGAAGACCCCCCAAAACAGTCTGGGCGTTGATGAAGAAAGTCGAAGAGTATTGCAAAGTGGAAGATGATGCCTTGAGGATTAAAGCCAGACAAGTGTCCACCAAACCGGCACCTCCTGAAATTGCTCAACCGATAAGTTCCATGCCACCTCCGAGCCCTGAGCCGCGACAACGTGCTGAATGAGACAAAATGCGGGACTCTCACCGATCGAGTGATCAATGCTCCCACCCGACGAATGAACAATTGCAAGTCGACAATAGACGCTCGAGGCGCGCCGACAAAAAGCACACGGACCTGTCAGAGCCAATCACCGCGGTAATGACCAAAATCCAACACCTTCTATTCTTCAGATGGCCGTCAAAGATGGTGGGGCCACCCGATACACGACGAAGGAACCGGAGGTGCGAATATCACAAAGATCACGGCCACGAAACAGAGAGTTGCTACGCATTAATAGATCACCTGGAAGAACTGGTGCAAGACGGCCGACTGTAGCAGTATGTGAAACAGGGAAAGCCAATCAAGGCATTAGCATTGAGGCAGGACTCTCCCCCACTTGGCGTGATCCATGTAATTTACAGCCTGCCTACACCCCCAGCCGTGCACACAATTCGACCGCATCCAACTCTACAGGGGCGCCGTATTTCGACTGACCGGTCTGAAGAAGCTCCGACAATTGCCTTCAACGACTCCGACCTTAATGACTCAACGGCTTCCCACATTGATCCGTTGGTCATTGGATTACGCATAAACCGGTTCATCATTGAACGAATTCTCATAGACCCAGGGAATAGTTCAGAGGTCATGTACTACCAAGCTTTCATCAAGCTCGGCCTCAACGAGTCGGATCTATCTCCGGCGTCTCACCCACTGTTCGGCTTTAATACGAATCCCGAATATCCATTGGGCAAGGTCACATTACCTGTTCGAGCGGGTTCCAGAACGGTCGAAGCGGAATTCCTGGTCGTGATGCTCCCCTCGCCATATAATGCCATCATGGAAAGAACCTGGCTACATGTCATGAAGGCCGTCCCAAGCACCTACCATCAGATCTTGCGTTTCCCAACAACCCACGGCATTGAAGAAATACGTGGTTCCCCCCAATCGGCAAAAGCAGAGTTCTGATGAAAACCCTATCACTGACCCGATCTGTGGGCTCTGATACCCGTAAATATATTTCGCCTCTGCAATACGAACTATTTTTCCTCATCGCTCAAAATCATATGTCAACTCCCAGTGGGGCACTCGCCAGGATTGGCCAAATCAAGTCTCCGGATTCGGAGCCCCCTTTGGCGTATGACGCCTTAGGGCCGATTAAGTCTCTGGATTCGGAGCGCCCTTCGTGGATATCACGATTGGCCAAATCAAGTCTCCGGATTTGGAGCCCCCTTTGGCGCATGACGCCTTAGGGCCGATTAAGTCTCCGGATTCGGAGCGCCCTTCGTGGATATGACGATTGGCCAAATCAAGTCTCCGGATTCGGAGCCCTTTTTGGCGCATGACGCCTTAGGGCCGATTAAGTCTCCGGATTTGGAGCCCCCTTTGGCGCATGACGCCTTAGGGCCGATTAAGTCTCCAGATTCGGAGCGCCTTTCGTGGATATCACGACTGGCCAAATCAAGTCTCCGGATTCGGAGCCTCCCCCTTGGCGCATGACGCCTTAGGGCCGATTAATCTCCTTAAGGCTGAATGGGCCCTGGGTTTAAGCCTCCAAATACGGAGCCCGCTTTAGTGCTTCAGAGGATTATTGCATTAATCCGTTCGGCCATACTAATTGGTCTACAGTGCTAAGCGCTAATTACGTCTCCGAATCCGGAGCAAACGTTGGCACGAACAAAAGATATTGATAATTGATCCTATGTAACACGCTAGAACAGATCATACATTCGAAGTAATGTGCTTTAGTACACAAGCAAAATTCAGAATAACACGCAAATAGATTTAAAATAAAACCATTTATTTGATTAAACAGTTGTTACATAAACACAACCCGCATTCGAGCATTACAACATCGAAAGCAAAAAAGGAACAAGACGCGCCGGTAAAGTAGCATCGCCGGATCGACGACCGTCGCCCTAAACCCCTCCACGGCGTGCAATACCCTGAACCAGTTATGCTTAAGCCCATGACTTGCATAGTGCCAAGCTTCCCCTAACACCACTGACAATGTCAAGGCAAAGATCCAGGACAAGGAAGAATGAACTTGACAGTTGTTGACTCTCCTTTCGGGGTGATCTGCTTCGACGACTTGGAGACTCATAGATCTCAAGCTCTTTGGATGACCTAACTCCCTCACGGGTAGGTTTTCTGCTGCAAACCATCTCAACACCAAACTTGATCGAAGTTTGAGCCTCTGTAACCAAAATCACCATCCCACACAAGGAATGATGAGTCAAGTGGGATTATTGGTGCGAAGCGCCTACTCCTTTTATTCTCAGCAACGACCGATATCTCGAGGTCCCAATCCCAAGAAAAATTTATTAACGCCAAAAAATGCATTGGCTGAATAAGACGAGCGTCGATTGACATTCGCCACGACCGCCATCCCGACGGCTGGCCGAAACGCGCACTGGCTGGGCCAAAGCGAAATAGATTTATTAAACCGGTTGGCCAAGTCTTCACATGCCGATCACTTTCGACCAGCCCACTAATCCAACTAGCCAAGCATCAATGCGCTTACCCAAGTCAAAGATAAATGGCCGTTGAAATAGCCTCAATAAAACCTTAATGGTCATCGCGAATGTGTCGATCCTGCCCATGTGCAGATCCTGCTGATAAGCCCGCATACCGCCGGATAGTTAACAGCTACCTGGCTCAGACAATATTTAGACATTCATTCAAACATTTAAGCAACACGAAATACACATATGCCGAATATGAATGACAACGAAACATTTATAATGAAACGTTCTTTATTCAATAAAACAACAAGTTACATAGTTTCAAACGCGCCCTGCGTTCCAATCTTACAACTATTAAACTCATACGGCGTCACCCTCATCCTCACTCTTCTCAACTTCAAAAGCAGAAAACGGAAAATCTTTACTCCTGTAGCGTGGTGATGCCAAATCAATTCCTGACGCTCGAAGAGCTTCTGCGGCTTGAGATGCCTTGATCCAACCGTGCCTAAACCCACGGTTTTCACATCGGCACACTTCTTCGGCCAATTTTTCCCTGGTTTTCTCGACTCCCACTTTTCGGCCCTCATGGAAACCTTTCTCATAGGCCCTCCCCTTCGCGCTCTCTATTGTGAACATACTTGCCGTCTCTCGGTCGGCAAGTGCGGAGCTGATAAGCCGACTAGTAACCCTCTCTTCCACAATTGGGTTCGCGTGCGCGGTGGATTGTGCCTGAGCCGCCTTGGTCTTCCTTAGTTCCCGCTCGGCCGCCTCTACGCGGGCCTCCAAACTTCGAATACGTTCTTCCTTCTTCTCCATCTCTTGACGGGCAGCGCGCAGTCGCATACCGACTTCGTAAGCAGTGTAAAGCCCTTTCACCACGCCGTGAATGCCCTCGCGAAACACCTCGTAGTCCTGTCGACCCAGCATTGATTGCTGAACCTCAGGAGGAAATATTTGTTGGGCAAAGTCGACCGCTACGTCTGGGTCTCGAACGATCGAGTCCGCCTCCGTCATGGGTCTATTCTTCACAAATACCGCAAAGCTTAATGGGCACAGATTCCCGTCAGACCTCCTCTCGACTCGGGACTGTGGAGATTTACCCTGCGATTGCTTGTCTTGCCTGGGCGATCTACTGCGACGTCGGGGAGACTGACGCCTCTCTCGACCCCTGGAACTCCTACTTCCTGTACGCGAGGGTTCACCACCTCGATTCATATCTTCGCCAAGCTCAGCTAGGGTCTTCGCTTCCCCCTTACTGTTACAGAAGAGTCGGTTCGACGTTCACAGCAATCGGTCTTCCTCTAGGAGCTCTAGTCAGTTGTCTACTAAGCTCATAAAGGATGTACCCTTGTTCATTTATCCTTCACAGAGGCAGCACGATCGAGGCAATCTCATTAATTGGAGATCCTGAATCGCCCGACGCCGGCTGAGTCGACGACAGGGGCACGATTTTACCATCTATTCGAATATCGCGAACCGCCTTGGGCAAGGGTCAGGTTCCCCAGCCGGCTCACAACTCGATTCTTCAAACCTCTGCAGGAACCGCCTGGGGCAGGGGCAGAATCATCAATCTATTCGGCTCAAGTACCCCAGCCGGCTCACCACTCGATTCTTCAAACCTCAGCAGGAACCGCCTGGGGCAGAGGCAGATTCATCAATCTATTCGGCTCACATACCCCAGCCAGCTCCCGAATTGATTCAAACCTCTGTAGGAACCGCCTGGGGCAGGGGCAGATTCATCAATCTATTCGGCTCAAGTACCCCAGCTGGCTCCCGAATCGATTCTAACCTCTACAGGAACCGCCTGGGGCAGAGGCAGATTCATCAATCTATTCGGCTCAAGTACCCCATCCGGCTCACAAATCGACAGTTCATAATTTGAATCCAGTCGGCATGAGAAAGACGAATCAATATTGCTACATGATATTCAATCTCTAAAGACGAGTCAATATTGCCACAGGATATTCAATCTCTAAAGACGAATCAAAATGTTTCATTAACATAACCACACAAATTGTGTACGAGTAGTAATGAAATTACAAGGAAATTTTCATTAATAAATTGCGCACAAGATAGTAACCAATTTATACATGAAAACCACCCTGAACCAACAAAACTCTACCAAACAAAAATTAAAAAAAAAAAAACTAAATGAATTAGGAAACGCCTCCCAGATCTCTCCTCGGTGTCGGATTCAAAGGGCTCAACATCCACTTACTCGTAAGGAATTGACAAATCCAATGTAATCCCAGCGGCAGCAAGGGCTTTGAGCCACCCGTGTTTGAACCCCCGATTCTCAAATTTGGGAACTTCATCAACGTATTCCGTGAAGGCGGCTCTTTTTCCCGCCTCAAAAGCCTCAGATTCGGCTTTCTCCTGGGCCGCCTTGAGCTCCTCTAACTGACTCTTCGCCTCGGCAAGTTCGTCTTTGGAGAGCTTGAGCGATTCCTCACTCGCACTCGCTCTGGCCTCAGCATCAGAACGAAGCTGTTTGGCAGTGCGAGCCCTCTCCTTCTCCGCTTCGGCTCGTGCGCTCTCCATTGCGGCTCTCATCTTCTCAAACTCGGACTTACTCTTCAGACCGTCCACTTCTGTTTGCAAACGGTCAATTCTGCCAAGAGCATCATGCAGGCGGCGTCCTAAGTCAGCGATCCGGCCGACGGTCTGCAAACAACAAGCGATCGTTAGATACTTCTATAAAAATATATTTAAGCGAATTTGAAATCACCTACTAAAAGTGCCGACTGCGCAGACAGAGCTACGGCCATAATATCCGGCACGGCGCAAAAGGTTGCATTGTCAGCCGGCAAGGAAATTGAAGCCGCCAGGCTCAATGCTTCGGCCATGGAACGGCCGGATCCTCCATGGCCGAAGCATTGGAAGGAATCGGCGTAACTCTGATCTTGGGCTGAATAACAAAAGGAGCAACCACGTCCGATTCTGCGAGGCGAGGCCGTTTGTCAATGGGACTAATTTCTGAACTAGCCTCCTCCTCGGCGCTACGTTTTTGGCCGCGTCCCTCCGGAATCAGCCGTTCTTCGCCGGCCTGCTGTTCAACCAGTTTTTCCGTTTCGACCGGCGTAACCTGAGCCGTTCCTTCAATAATGGGTACAGAGGCCTTAGTCAACCTGGGATCGGATTCGACGGCCTCGGCCTTTTTTCGAGCAGCCATCCGCTCGGCATTCCGCTTACGCGCCATTTGCGTAAGGCTTTCCTTTGCCATACCTCCGAAGAAATCACCGGGTAGATCTCCTAAGTTCGCGAAAATATCCCCGGAAGAAAACTCTGCCCGACCCGAAGCGGATGGTGAGGAAGGCTGGTTGAGTCCGGCAGCCTCGAACGCCGAACGCACGGCCTCGTCAACCTCTTCGCCCTCCTCAGTGAATTCTCTGGCCGGGTCGGCAACTACCTCTATCACCGGCTCTGCGTCTTGCCCCGAATCAGAAGCTTCGAGACCAATCTGCCTAAGGTTCTTGTAGCTGGGGAAGATAAGAGCCGAGAGGTGCTGATCGCCGAATGGAATTGGGATGTTGTCCGTAGCCGAGAATGTGGTAGAAGTGGGTTCGTACCGGAGTAAAATGTGGGCGGCTCTCCCTTGCTTTTGCACGTTTGGGCGACCGAAGTAGTCGAGTGCAGTCTTAATGTCCCTAAGGACCGCGTCGTCAACTGAAGTCAGAATCTTCTTCAATCTGTTACCTGCAAAAGATAAGGAGAGTTTAAGGAAAGAGAGCCGATTAAAAGACAGATCGACAAACATAAGATACTACATGGTAACCTGGATCACCCTTATGTCTGGGAATGGGGTCTAGGCGATCTTCGCCTTCAGCAAACTCCCAATTACCTCGGACATTGACCATTACATCGTCAACCCTCTTATTAGAACTGGCAAGCATAGTCACGAAATGATGGTCAGTATCCTTGGCCCTAAGGAAGTATCGCCCCAGCTGACCAGAGGATTTGGCTAAAGCATAACAGTGCCGAATGGCCGGAATTCCGAGATTGATCCTAAGGCGTCGATTCAACTCTATAACCCCCATAATGATTCGAAAGAAATTTACATTGGGTTGAGAAGGAATCAGACTCCAATAGCGAAGAACGGCCCTAAGCAATGGATGTAAGGGGAAATGAACTCCGCCCTCAGCAATGGACAGAAAGGGGAATACGATCGTATTTTGATCCTCTCTCTCCATATCTAGAGTGTTGTCCGTTACGAGAGACAAATGGACGTCATCGGGAATGGAAAAATGTCGCCGGAATCTGGAAATGCGACTCTCAGAAAGGAGGTCTTTCAAGTGTTTAGCCATTCCAACGGGGACCCAAGGACTCATCGAAAGTAAAAACGATAAACAGAGAATAGGATTACAAAGAAAAGGAAAGAAGACTTATGAAGAGCAGATGAGGCAAAGGCAGACGGACGAAAGTTGCAGAAAATGTGAGTGAGAGGAAAGATGCGCGCTGGCGGTCCAAATGTATCAGAGGATCGACGAAATGTGCACCCAAAAGGACTGAAGTTTCAAATCGCAATAAATGCGAGAGACACATGAATGGCGCGTGAAAGTGTAATGATAAACGAAAAGGTGTGCGCCTTCTGACATCCTCTGACGCCTTGGGGAACACGAAGCCGCCTGATCTATGCTAAGCTTTTCGAATTCTAGACCAAACACGCCGATTAACTACCATCAATAGGGAGTTCGGGGGGCAATTGTGGGAGCCGAATATATGGCTAAATCGGAAGGGGCATATTTTAGTAGATTGACATTAACTGGCTGCATCCTGCAGACATTAACCGGCTGCATCCTGCAAGACTAGGATGAGCCGAATACAATACGTAAGCCGATTAAGAAAGGATCTTTGAGGCCGAATAGAGGAACGGGTAATGATTGAAAAGTAGGCCCAGGCCCCGAGGCCTCAGAAGGAACATATATAAATAAAGAAGCAGCGTTCTTGGAAGGGCATGTAAGAATCACTTCACTAAACTTAGTAAACAAGCTTTCTTGAGTATAAGAACTGACTTGCCCCTCGGAGTGCTAATCCCGGCACCCCTGACTGGAGTGTTTGTCTTTGCAGGTAACTAGCTGAGGATCAAGAGCGTCTCCCAAGATCGGAAAAGTATTTCCAGAACCACTTCCCCATACTATTCATAAGAAGGGGCTTTTTGATTGAAAATTGCTCTCATTTATTGGTGTAAAACTCAGAAAGTAATTATTATTCGAAGGTAATATAAATATATATATATATATCTTAAAAATATATTATATATGCAAAGGTTGAGGATCAATGCAATATTTTGAAAATGTTTATCATTGATCAACGCTATATTATCACCAAAATTTTCACTGTTTTATATCATTGCATTAAAATTTTTTTATTAGCACAAAAGAAAAAATATTATTGAAAATAGAAGAAGTATAAAGAGAATTAAATCAATACAATCAAGCCAAGTATTGAAGCTGCATCATTGAGTACGTACCAAGATATTATTCTTTTCATTAATTTCTTAATGACTATTTTAAAATAAGGAACCAATCTAACAAATGGTTTTTTTTGTTTTGTTTTTGGTGTGTGTGTGTGTGTGTGTGTTGGGGGGGGGGGCAAAGAAACTTATATATTTAGTGCTCGTTTGACAATCGTTGTTTTAGTTGACTTTTTAGTTTTTTTGATTTTTTTAGTCTGAAATTTTTTTGGTTGTTTGGTATTTTTGTTTGACTTTTTTGACTTTTGAGTTTTGTTTTGGCAAATTTTTTTTGTCCTTTTGTGATATTTAGTTTTTTGGCTTTTTTGATTTTTATGTCATTTTGTGATTTTTTAGCCCAATACTCAAAAACCAAACGACCCCTTAAGCAAGTTGTAGTAATACAGAATGGTGAAAAAACAAAACCGGATAGCAATTATGTTTCTCTTTTCATTGAATTAGAGAAATTTGATAGTTAATCGAAACGTAATATCTCCAAATAAGATTGGGTTTTTCCTCAAAAAAAACATCTAAAAGAAGAATTATATTTCGAAGGGACCATAATGAATTACTCTATATAAAACTTATTCTCGTGAATGTGCAGCATGGATTACTAAATTCTCTGCCTGATTTTTATTTTAAACCAAAGAACCCAAATTGTAGGGATACAAGTTTGATCAAGCCATAGGTATTGGCCAGGATCTTGGTTTAGAAGCGGTACCATTGAATTAAAATCTTAATAAAATTTATAATTCAATTAAACTTAATTAATTTTTATTTGACGATAAGATTAAAAATTAGTGTGATGTAAAAAATTATATTTAAATATAAGGCCTTGTTTGGGATGTAGAGAATAATCCAAAAAGCCAAAAAGTTATTCAAAAAGTTAAAAAGTTAACACTATTCACCAAAAGTCAACAATTACGGCTGCACAACTCCCAATTCAAATTTTCCTCTAAAAAACTAATTTTTACAATTTTTTATTACACATTTTTCCATAAAAAGTCAAAAAGTTAAACCAAACATCCATATTTTCAACCTCACTTTTTTAGTTAAAAAGACAAAAAGTACACTTATTTAGTCTTCCCAAACAAGGCCTAAGTTTAAGTTAACTGATCAAATTATTTCAAGATGCATACACTAAAAGAGATATAAAGATGGATAAAGAAAGAAATAAGAGAAAGGTGAATAAATAATATATAGGAACTGTTATATATCACTTGTTTTTTTCACCATTTTGAATCACTGAATTACATAACAACACATTATTAGTTGTCATTAGTTGCGTAATAATTATTTGTAGAGAATTGCTATTCAAATTTAAAAATTAGATCCACTTTTCAATCCCAATGATGTGGTAATCAATTAGGATATTTAAGACAATATTCTATCACATATTTTTCTTAATTATCAACCAATCACATTACTTGCAAATCACTAGGTCTAGAAAATGAGCTTGTGTAATCATTTTCCTTATTTGTAAACAAATAAAATAATTATGAGTATTCATATAATGTGATATAAAACAGTGAAAAAAAATTAGTGACATATAATATTTCTCTAATATAAAATTTAAATTTTTTTATAACATAATCAAACATCTAAAATGACAAATGTAATATATATATATATTTTTAAAAAAGTACAGAAAACAGTGATATAAAAATTTCAAAATATTATGATAATAGAAATTAAATACTCGTGTAACGTGTAAATGTGTGAGACAATGTCAACTCAATTTTATTGTGATATTTTATTGACTAGTCATGACATAATATACAATAATGTCGTCATTATACTAAGACCTGATTTGTCATCTTCAAAATAAGATAAAAAGTCAAAAAATTACTAAAAAAGTTAAAAAGTTATCACTGTGGGGATATATTTTCTGAGTACCAACACCTGGCCAAAGTGACGCCGACGTGTCAGCCGAGATGCCACGTGTCCTGGTCACGACGCCGAGGTGTTTCTCGGCAGCCGAGGTTATCTCCGAAGATATTGGAATCCGAGATAAGCGGATAAGGGATAAGAGTCCTGGAATAAGGAAGGACTTCAGGATGGATAAGGATAATACTCTTAGGGAGTCTATCCTTATCTCTTGAGGAGTCCAAAGTAAGCACTAAATAGGAATCCATTTGAAGCTAGGCTTCTGTTGGGACAAGGATTGAGTTAATTATAAAAGAAAGGCACCCCCGATGGGTCTAAGGTACGCAATTTAGATTCTGAACAGTAAGTTTAGCACTATTGATTATCTTTGAGAGATATACTGACTTGATCGTCGGAGTGCCCCCGGGTGGACGAACCACCGCCGGAATCTTCTCTTTTTGTTGCAGGTCAGTCAGGTGTCATCTATTCTGCCAGTTCTCTCCAGTTGATTACTGGAGTTGGCAGTGTGGTCAGAAAATCATTCACACAATTTGGCGCCGTCTGTGGAAAAGAAAGGAGAATAGATGGCCAGTAACGGATAGAAGGAAAAGATTGGGGACGACACTCCTACTGGAAGTGGCAGACCTATCGACCTTGACGTCAAAAGAGACAACTGCAATACAGAAACTCGTGACCAGAATCACAGCAACAAAGACGTCGGCCAGGATGGCGACGTACCAAAGAAGCCAGATCGAAGTGGGTACTACAAAGAGGATAACCTCCAGGTATGGAAAGATAGATGCCTGCGGAGGGACGAAGAGGTAAAAGAGATGGCAAACAAATTGGTGGACCTGCAATCAGTCGTCAATTTCATGATGTAAAACAACGTTATGCAGCCACCATTCCCGCTGCAGGACACGCCGATTCCAGTGGCCTATACCCAGAAGGGAGGGCAGAAAACAATCCCCATAGCCCCTCAGCACACCAGGAGCGAAAGACATTTTCACCGACCTTCTAGGGAAGTCGGACGAGAAGAGTCAAGAAGGAAAGAATCACGGAGGACGCATCACACAAAGGAGGCAGACCCCAAAGAACATCGGCATGTTCAGGGGCAGGCGCTATGCTTCGACACAACTAATGGAGAAAGGTTGAAGAGTACTCACCACGAGGCTGAAAGTAGTGCACCAAAAAGATTGAAAGCAGGAGATAGCCGAGCTCTTGGGCGGACAAAGGAGGACTTGAGAGATTACCTCAAGAGGAAGCAACAGAATGCCAATGCCGAGGTAACCTCCCCAAATAAGTCGAGGACACCATTCTCGGTGGAGTTGGACAAGTTTGAGGTGCCAAAAAGATTCAGTATGCCGAAGTTCCAAATATACGATGGTAAGTCAGACCCCAACTTCCACGTTGGATTATACTTGAACTCAATGGCATTGTATAGTGGGAACGAGCCGTTGCTCTGCAAAGTGTTTCCCTCATTCTTCGGGGAGATTGCATCAGATTGGTTCCACAAACTACCAAAGGGAAGCGTGAAGACTTGGGAAGGCCTGGCTAAGATGTTTGTGGCCAAGTTCGTGACAAACAAGCTGCAACCATTGAGGGTAGACGCATTGATGGCTCTGAAGATCAGTAAAGATGAAGGACTTAGGGCCTATGCAAAAAGATACTATGAGGTGTTCAACCGAATACCAGAGTGTAATCAAGAGGTGGCAGTCGTATCTTTCAAGAACGGCCTAAAAGACAATTGCCCACTACGAAAGTCTTTGGCAAAGACACTGCCAAAAAGCATAGAAGAGCTCATGGCGAGAATCGAGAAGTATGCTAAAGCCGAGGAAGACATGTCAGGAACTAAGGAGACAAAGCAAGAGAAAGGAAACGGTTCGCCGAAGCGAGGCTGAGGTAACAATGGATTGAGCAAGCAAGAGACAGAGTTGAGGGCTATGCAGGCAGTGACAACTGTGTTCCGAATCCCAATTCACAAAGTCCTGGATCAAATTCGGAATCAACTCTATTTCAGAACACCAGCAAGGGCACCAAGAGAATTTATGAGAAGAAACCTAGGCAGACATTGTGCTTACCACAATGAAAATGGGCATATGACCCAGGGCTGCAGAGCCCTGAAAGCACACTTAGAAGACTTGGTGAGGCAAGGCCATCTGAGAGACCTTGTCGATCAAGCCAGGACAAGAGAAGAGCAGGCCAGACTGCCTCAGGCACCAGCGGCTCCGCCTCCCCCAGCACAACAACCTCAAGCAGGAGAACCTCAGGTAATTAATGTAATTCACTCGAAGGTCAACGAGAATGAGATTAGGGGGGAGACCCAGAAGGTAAAGCACTTGCAGCACGTCTACCAAGTCGGGGAAAAGAGACATCGGGCAGTGAAGTGCTAAGGACCAGTAGTGTCCTTTTCTGAAGCCGACCTTGAGATGGTACAATATCCGCACAATGATGCTTCGGTAGTATCCCTCCAGGTTGGGGAATGCCAAGTCAAGCGCATCCTGATTGACCAAGGCAGCTCTTGTGACATCATGTACGTCCGATATTACAAGGAGCTCGGCCTTCACCCAGATGATATAGAGCAATCCAATAGCCCGATGGTCGGGTTCAATGGAATGCCGACATGGCCATTGGGAACAACCAGCTTGGAGGTGCAGGCAGGCACCAGGAAGATAACAACAGAGTTCACCGTAATCAACACACCCTCCACTTACAACATCATTTTGGGAAGGCCATGGTTGCATGCAATGGGGGCTGTTCCCTCAACATTGCATCAACTATTGCGGTTCCCAATAGAGCATGGGATCGAGGAAGTCAGAGGAGACCAGCTGCAGGCAAAGAATTGCTCCATGGTAGCAATCAAATCCACCTGCAGCATTTGAGAACCAGAGAAGGCAGAGATCGAAGACGAGGACGTGGAGGTCCTGGATGATGTCGGCAAGGAGCCAGCCGAGAAGAGTGAAGAAGCACTGAAGAAAATCCTCATCCAGGAGGGGGATGAAGAACGCTTCTTTCTTCTCGGCTCGGGCTTAGCGGAAGAAGAGGAAAAATAGTTGGAAGCTTTTTTTAGAGCAAATATTGAGGTGTTCGCGTGGACGCTCTACGAAATGCCTGGCATTGACCCCGAGGTCACTTGCCATAGGCTGAACGTTGACAGGTCGGCCAAACTTGTAATCCAACGAGCAAGAAGACCAACGTTGATACACGTCGAAGCAGTGGAGGAGGAAGTAGACAGACTACTGGAAGCCAGGGCTATTCGTGAGGTAAATTACCCGACATGACTATCAAACACAGTAGTGGTGAAGAAGAAGAACGGTAAATAGAGGGTCTGCGTAGACTTTACCAGCTTAAACAAGGCCTGTCCCAAAGACAGCTTCCCTCTACCCAAGATTGACCAGCTAGTAGATGCCACTTTAGGGCATAGAAAGATGAGCTTTCTGGATGCCTACAGGGGGTATCACCGGATAGCCATGTACCCCGCGGATGAAGAGAAGATTGCGTTTATCACCCTAAAAGGGCTGTACTGCTACAAAGTGATGTCTTTTGGGTTAAAAAAAGCAGGAGCAACTTACCAAAGGTTGGTAACCAAGATGTTCAGACACCTGATTGGCCGAACGGTGGAAGTTTACATCGACGACATGGTCGTGAAGACCAAGGAACCAGAAGGTCACCTCGCCGACCTCAAAGCAGTCTTTGAAATCCTTAAAGCATATCGGCTCCGACTCAACACATTAAAGTGCGCATTTGGAGTTGGATCTGGTAAGTTCTTAGGATACCTGGTGACCAGAAGGGGCATTGAGGCCAGCCCAGATCAGATCAAGGCTATCCTGGAGTTGAAAAGCCCGACGTCGGCAAAACAGATACAAATGCTAACCGGAAAGGCCGCAACCCTGAATAGGTTTATCAGCAGAAGCTCAGACAAGTGCAAACCTTTCTTCAACTTAGTAAAGAAAGCCACGGACTTCCTATGGACCGAGGAATGCGAAGCCGCTTTGGTCGACCTGAAGAAGTATCTAACCACGGCTCTAGTCCTCTCAAATCCAAAACCTGGAGAGGAGTTGTTTTTGTTCTTAGCAGTTTCAGAACATGCAATAAATGCAGTGGTAGTCCGAGAAGAAAAAAGGGAGCAAAGGGTTGTTTTCTATGTAAGCAAAACCCTAGTCGATGCAGAAACGAGGTATTTACCCTTAGAGAAATTGGCACTGGCCTTAGTAATGGCTTCGAAGAAGCTGAGCCATTACTTCCAGGCCCATAAAATTGTGGTGCTAACTGAACACCCCTTGAAGTCCTTGTTGCAACAAGGAGACTTGACAAGAAGAATAGCCAGATGGGCAGTCGCCTTGGGCCAATATGACCTGGAGTACAGACCCAGAACAGTAATCAAAGGCCAAGTCTCGGCCGATTTCGTGGCAGAGTTCACGCCAGAATCCATCGAACATCGGGCTCCGTTGAGCCAAGGTGAACGATGTCCAAACAAGCAAGGAGGAGCCCAGCCAAAGGTGAAAGAACAAAGCAAAGAAGAAAAACTCAGACCCTGCAGCATTTACATCGGCGACTTCTTTCGACTATTTGTTGATGGGAGTTCCAACCGACAGGGAGCGGGGGCAGGAGTAGTATTGGTATCTCCAGATGGGCAGATACTAGAACAGTCGATTCGTTTGGGGTTCAAGGCCTCAAACAATGAAGCAGAAAATGAAGCACTCATTGCAGGACTGAAGCTGGCAGCAGCAGTACAAGCAAATGAGGTAATAGTTTTTGTGACTCACAACTTATAGTTTACCAGACAACATCCGAGTTTGCGGCCCAAAATAAAAGGATGTCGGCCTATACAAAGGAGGTCATCAGGTTGGCAGCCTTGTTTCAGAACTGCCGACTACTTCAGGTCAGCCGAGATGATAACAGTCATGCCGATGCATTGGCCAACCTAGCTAGTGCAATACAACCTGGAAAAGCGAGGACAATAATGATGGACTACTTGTTGGGCCCGAGCATCGAACCACTGACCACAGAGCGTGAAGCAATGTGTGTGGACATGAGACCAAGCTGGATAGATACAATTGTTGCATTCTTGAAAGAAGGAAAGCTGCCAGATGACCACAAAGAGGCACACAAGATCAGATTGAAGTCGGCAAGATTCAGTCTGACAGCAGAAGGACATCTCTTCAGAAGATCCTTCACTAGACCCCTTTTGAGGTGCGTACATCCTTTACAAGTTGAAGATTTTTTATATGAAATTCATGAAGGAATTTGTGGAAGCCACGCTGGGGGCAGGTCACTTGCCCATAGGGCCATTACCCAGGGGTATTGGTGGCCCTACATGCAGAAAGATGCAGATGCCTATGTCAAGAAGTGCGAAAAATGTCAAAGGTTCGCACCTCTAATACACCAACTAGCAGCAGACCTGAACCCAGTATCCAGCCCTTGGCCGTTTGCCCAATGGGACATGGATCTTGTTGGGCAACTACCCTAAGCAACTGGACAAAGGAAGTACCTGCTGGTAGCAACGGATTACTTCACCAAGTGGATAGAAGCTGAGCCCCTAGCTAAAATCCGAGATGTGGACGTGAAGAACTTCATATAAAGAAATATCATCACCAGATTTGGGATTCCAAGAGCAATAGTTGTCGACAATGGAACACAATTTGATAGCAAGTTAATCAAAAACTTTTGTGCAAAATTCAAGATCAAGAATTATTTTTCAACCCCAAGCTTTCCACAAAGCAATGGACAAGCAAAAGCATCCAACAAAGTTATCCTGGATGGGATAAAGAAGAGGCTGCAAACAGCAAAAGGAAAATGGGTGGATGAACTGCCAAGTGTACTCTGGGCATATCGGACTACGCCGAGAAGATCAACAGGGGAATCCCCCTTTGCCATGGCTTATGGCACAAAAGCTGTCATCCCGCTGGAGGTCGGCATCCCAGGGATCAGAACCCAAGAAGTAGAGAATGGGACTAATGATGTACTTTTAGCCCGAGATTTGGATCTTTTAGAAGAAAGAAGGGAGAGAGCTGCAATTCAGCTGGCAGCATACCAGCAGCAGCTTGCCAGAGCTTATAATAAAAGGGTCAACCCAAGAGGGTTTCAAATCGGTGACCTCGTTCTGAGGAAAGTCGTCGACAACAAGAAGGATCCCAGAGAGGGGAGGCTTGGCCCAAATTGGGAAGGACCCTACAGAATCATCTCGGTGCTGGGCAATGGGGCATATCGGCTTGAAGATAATGAAGGCAAAGAGTTGTCAAGGCCTTGGAACACTTGCAATTTGAAATTTTTCTATCATCAGAATTTTTTGTCATTTTTGCCGCAGTAAATAAATAAAGTTTTAGCTTGTTTATATATATATACACTTGTGACTGATAAAGATACATAACATTGTTTCTAGAATACATGTATAATGAGAACTCAAGTGGAACTTAGGTTCACATCAGGGGGTAGAGAGAAGAAAAATGGGTTTAACACTTGTTGAAACTTGAGAAAAGTTTACAAGTTGAAGTTAAACCGAGATGATGTTTAACACTTGTTGAAACTTGAGAAAAGTTTACAAGTTGAAGTTAAACCGAGATGATGTTTAACCCTTATTGAAACTTGAGAAAAGTTTACAAGTTGAAGTTAAACCGAGATGATGTTTGACACTTGTTGAAACTTGAGAAAAGTTTACAAGTTGATGTTAAACCGAGATGATGTTTTACACTTGTTGAAATTTGAGAAAAATTTACAAGTTAAAACGGCCGGAGTATTAAGCTAAGTACTTATGTACTTGCCGATGTAAACTAAGGTGTTTCACTCCAAGAAGGTTGCACAAGACTACGGTGCATCTTAAAAACACAAAAGTATTTTAAGTATGAAAGTCATACAAGAAGCAATAAAAGGAAGACAAACATGCAAACATTCAAGAAAGAAGGAAGTTGTATTTATTAAAAGGCACATCGGTCATATGAAGAGCTTACACTGTCTCAAAAACAAAGAAGTACAAAGTGTAAAAAACAAAGGAAAAAGACATCAAAACTAAGATTCCTCAGCATCATTAGCAGGTTGGGTCTGGATCTCGGAAGACTGCTGGGAGGACATCTCGGCCACCTTCTCGGCCGCAAGCTCAGTATTAATCTCCTGAAGGGTCTGATCAAGGCTCTTGTCGGTGAGAGGCACGTCCGATGATGCCTGCTCAAGGGTAGCTTCCTTGGGAACCTCCTCAACCTCCTCATCTTGAGTCAAGTCTAGGACTTGCTCATTTTGAGGAGGAGACTTGGCCCCAGCAACGTCTTTTGACTTCCTCACCAAAACCTCCTCCTCAGATTCAGAGTCGTCATCGGATTGAGTTGGAGTTGGAGGGAATGGAAGAGGAATGGCGTCGGCATTCCTGAGAGGTGAGTCCTCGGGGACTACAAGCTTTTTTAGAAGAGATATCCAACCAAGGGTAAAACCCTTGTTGCATGCCTGCTTCACTTGTTTTTCATAATCCGCCGTGACATCGGCCACCCCTTCGTTGTAGCCCTTCTCGTCGGCGGCCTTGACTTCGGCCTCTTTGGTGGCCAGGGCATCTTGAAGTTCCTTTTGGACCTCGACCATCTTGTTCTCGGCCTCTTTCAGCTGGGCTTGAAGGACTTTGTTTGTCGCCTCAGCAACACCAACCTTTTCTTCGGCATCGTCCTTGGCTTTGATAGCGACCTCGGCCTGATCCTCCATGGTCTTCATCTTTGACTGCAAGTTTTTATTAGTCTTTTGAAGACTGGAGACTTTCCTTTTCTTCTCGGCCAGCTTCTCCCGGTTCTCGAAAGATTGTACTGAGAAAGAATGAGCATGTTGGATGGCCTGAAAGTGAACAAGACAAAAGTTATTCGAAAATTTTCTAAGTACAAGGAAAAAAGAAAAACGACCAAACAAAGACACTTACTTGAACGGAGCACTGAAGCATCAGAGCATAGTTCTCGTATTCACTCAACTCGGCGTTTCGGTCGAGATCGCCGGGGAGACGCAGAGCGGTACTAAGGGCAATGCCGACATTAATGTCATCGGCGCTATCACTGGCCATAACTGGCTTATCTTCGAGAGTGATTTTGGGAGCCCAGGGGGCATTGTGTTTTTGGGACCCCGAGATAGTTGCAGACGATGACCTCGGCCTTTTTGATCTTGGGGATTCGGATGGTTGTGTTTCAGCAGACCTCTTCTCAGGGATGGAGGTGGTTTTCTCACTTGAAGCCAATTTCGAAATTGGCAAAGTATCCTCAGTGTCAACTTGAGTCACCTTTGCCTTTAACTGAGCCTTTTTTATTCTTTTTTGCTGTGGTGGAGGCTGGGTTTGTGTTGGCTGAGCGTCAATGTCAAAAGGGATGCTGGCTAAGAGGTCTTTTGCGACAGCTTTCTGGCGGCCCATCTCGGAAGAAAAAACAGTTCGTCGCCGACGTTGTCGCTGAGATGGTGGGATCAGGTATGGAGCCGAGGTTGACGGCTGCTCAGCTGGATTAGAGGTTGATCCTTAGTCTGTCTGAGATGTGGACACGACTTGTGGAGTTGTGGCAGAAGTTGGAGAAAGGCTTTTCTTTTTCTTTTTTGGGATGTCGGGAAGAGCCGACTTATAAGTGGGGATAAAGTTGAGAAGCAGAGGGGCCTTCTGCTTGTGGATTGGCAAATTCAGTAGTTTCTTCAAGTCTTTGCTGGGAAAGAAAGATTGATGGAAGCCCTTTGGTGGCTGAGGAAGAACTGCAAAAAAAAAAAAAAAAAGCGTAGACATTAGAGCAGAATGTTGAAAACTTTATGCAAGAAAGCAATAAAATTTGTGAATGGTGACCCTTACCAGCTCCTTCCCCGAAAACTGTTCGACTTAGGGGATAAAAATGGAGGTCATCGTTCGGCTGAAACTCCCAGTTACCCGAGACGATGAAGCAATCATCCCCCGCTCCCTTGTTGGAGTCAGGGAGGTCGGCAACGATTTTGTATTCAGTGGACCTCGGCTTGAGGTAATAGATGTGGCCTTTTTTCGATTTCAGGCGACACATGGTATAACAGTACTGGAAATCGGCAAGAGTAATCCTAGCATTCTCTTGTTTGGCTAAGGCTATGGTACCATTAATAACTCGGTAAGAATTGATGTCAAGCTGCATTGGGTTCAACCTATAGAAATGAAGGATTTCACGGAAAAAAAGGGTCAAGTGGAAACCTAAGTCCACACTCAATAAACGCTACTATTGGGAAAGGCATGAGGTTTACATCGGGCATGATAGAGTCATCCTTCCCAACCAACCTCAGATGAACGTCGGCCGGGATTTTGAACTCCTGCCTAAAGTACTCTAATTTGGCCGGGGTGTCTACCCTATGCTTCCACATACCCATGATATCGGCTAAAACTATGGGAGCTAAATTTCAGAAAGAAGGTGTTCAAGGTTTTCTAAAACTTTTTGGGTACTATAAACAAATCTCAAAACCTAGATCTAAGGAAACGAAGATTGAATACACGGATCTGGAAAACAGAAAAACAAGGATGCGTTTTAGAATCAAGAATGGTGATGAAGCCACCAAGAAATCAAGACAAAAACTTTGCACAGGTATATCAGACCAAGAACAGCGGCAGAAATCAACAGGTGTGTGAACAATGTATATTCAAGAAGATGATTTGGGTACAAACAGAATCATGAAACAAACATGTTCAAATATATAGTGGAATACAAGATGCAAGATGAAATATCAAAAATATGGACAAGATTGCAAAGATAGCAGGTAAAACAGTAAAGTTCAGTTAGGTAACAAGAAACTGAGATCAGGAGGAATGGTGACTTACCATAATAAAGGAAGCCGGTGTTGAAGAAATTGATGAGCCTAGAAAAATGGATTTGTCAGACGGCGCGCGAGACGACTTACAAGCGCGTACAGTGTACGATCCGATAAAGGGAAGACGCGTGGCTGAAACGGTTGAGTTATTTTGTATGACAGCTCACACGCGTGAAGCAGATCTTAGGATCTTTAATCTTTAAAGAGACATGTCGGCCTATATAATGATCTCGACTGAGAGACTTTAAACCGATGTATTGGCAGGAAATTCCAATATAGGTTCCATCACCTCAGAATGACCGAGGTAATAGAACCTAGGGGGCAATTGTGGGGATATATTTTCTGAGTACCAACACGTGGCCAAGGTGACGCCGACTTGTCAGCGAGGTGCCACATGTCCTGGACACGACGCCGAGGTGTTCTCGGCAGGCCGAGGTTATCTCCGAAGATATCGGAATCCGAGATAAGTGGATAAGGGACAAGAGTCCTGGAATAAGGAAGGACTTCAGGATGGATAAGGATAACACTCTTAGGGAGTCTATCCTTATCTCTTGAGGAGTCCAAAGTAAGCACTAAACAGGAATCCATTTGAAGCTAGGCTTCTGTTGGGACAAGGATTGAGTTAACTATAAAAGAAAGGCACTCCCGATGGGTCTAAGGTACGCAATTTAGATTCTGAACAGTAAGTTTAGCACTGTTGATTATCTTTGAGAGATATACTGACTTGATCGTCGGAGTGCCCCCGGGTGGACGAACCACCGCCGGAATCTTTTCTTTCTGTTGCAGGTCAGCCAGGTGTCATCTATTCTGCCAGTTCTCTCCAGCTGATTACTGAGTTGGCAGTGTGGTTAGAAAATCACTCACACAATCACTATTTACTAAAAAAAAATTATAAAAAAAATTATTTTTATATAAATTGTGAGACAACTCACTCTGACGTGAGTTGTCTTTGCCTGACTTTGGTGACGACAAATTACACAGGCAGAGGCAAGCTTAAGGATGGTGTTGTTCGGCCCATGGGGGCCATCACGGGTCCCGTTTTTATAATTTGAACCGTTCAATATGTAGAACTTGTTGAGTACTATATGCCTACAAAAAATCATGTTGGTCGGATGTCGCTAACTATATGATCAAATCAGTTTTGTATAAAAAAATGGATGGTGTTATAGTTAACGGTTGAAAAAAAATTAATCCGATCAGATAGCTATCGATATCTGATTAACGTGATTTTTTACAAGCATGTAGTACTCGACAAGTTCTACACATTTAATGGTTCCGATTAGTAAAATGGGACCCGTGGTGACCCCCCACGGCCTGACTAGCACCGTCTAATTCAATACTCAAAAAGGAGGGAATCATCTCTTACCCTACACTCTGCACACGCTGCCCTTTATGCCTTCCAACTGTATTGTCTATTCCATCACAATCTTCTCCTATACATAAATTTATACAATTTTTTAATACACATTTTTTCGTAAAAAATCAAAAAATTATCCCAAACAACCATCTTTTTTTCCTCAACTTTTTAGTTTAAAAAATCAAGAAGTACACTTATTTAGGAAATCCCAAACAACTCCTAAATATTTATTCGTAATTGAGTCCTCTTAGTTCCAGGTTCTAGCCTCGACAACCCTTCTGGCCCCTCCACTGTCTACCTTGCTATGAAAAAAACAGAAAAAGAAATCGGAAAAAAATAGACTCAGTCCAGTAGAGAACATGTTAGCCTAGGTTCAACTGAGCTCAAACTTGGGCCTAACAAATTCATTTGAAGCCCAACTACAAAATGACAACATTAAAGGGGTGTTTGGGAAGGCAATTTCAAGGTTTTTTTTGGGGCTAAAATTTACAGAAAAATAAAATAGACTAAAATATTCAATAAGACAAAATATCACATCAAATTCATAATCATTTTACTTTTTCTCTCACAAATATCACATCCAATTATAAAAAATCCAACTGTCTTCCTAAATACAAATATTTCAATTTACTGAAATAGTCAAAAACTAAAATAACCTACTAAAATAATCAACTTGCCAAACGAGGCCTAGGTTTGAATTGTATTTTATTAGTTAAGAATATAATTGGAATTTCTAATTTTATTTTATTTACAGTTAGACATGTCATTTTATTTCTTTAGCTTGCAGAAAAGAAAAAACACAAAATCAAGTGAATGAATCTTGTCAACAATTTTATTTTTAAAATTTTATGTCAGTGAAGATATGTATTGGTGACATTTACGTGCCTTTTACCACAAAAAAAAAAAAAAAAAAAAAAAAAAAAAAAAAAAAAAAAGAAGAGAGAAACATTTGCAAGTGCCACAAATAGTGTTGGAAAAGTGACTGGAAAAACATGTTATGATTTCCTTTCAAGTGCCACTAATATCTAGCGTGGCACGCACATCATTTGTATTTGTAGAAAGCACCATCTGATTGAAAAAGGTCACCCGAGACAGTGTTTTTGTGACACTTTCGACTACCGCTAAATGGAGATTTTATTCTATGATCTTATTCATATAATGTATATTATATAGTACAAGTTTATATTCCAATAGAGACAAACACAAGTTTACACATTCAAACACATGAACCTCCAAATTCCCCGCAGCCCAGAGTCATAGCAAGTTTTGTGGAAAGCTTGAAATAGCATGTTGAACTAGTCATAGACTAGGCAGCAGCCAAGGTGTTTCCAATATCTATGACAAATCAGTATCTAACTTCACCCTTGTGAAGACGCTCCATTGCTGTGTTTACATAATCCATTGACACAACCTCATCTGCTGTGATGTTGTGTTCTGCTGCAAAATCAATCATCTCTTGAGTCTCTTTCATTCCTCCCATGGCACTACCTCCAACTAATTTCCTTCCTGTTAATCACACAACTCATCAATTACAAACTCTAATGCTATTCAGATATGGGATTTATCACCAGAAAAATAATGGAATTGAAATATATGGATAATTTAAATTAAAAAACATGTATATAGTCTTTGATGATAGAATATCTCATAATGCTTACCCGTAAGCAACGGGAAAACTGGAAGATCTAGTGGCTTGTCTGGTGCTCCAACCATAACAAGCTTTCCCTGAGTCTTCAATAAACCAATTAATGGCATGACGGGATGAATAGAAAAGACTGTGTCAATGATACCATCCATTGTGCCCATGGCAGCCTTCACAAACAACCCATCTATCAAATGAGAAATTTTATGATTTTTCTTTATTTGTTTTAAATTATTATTATATTTTTGTTATACGGCAAATCTATGAAAATAGTCCGCTCCAAATAATAAAAACTTAAGCTATGTATGCTCGAAAAATCAATTGATTTTCCTACAAAATGTCAAGAACAACCTAAGCCAAAGTTCACATAATACATACCAATTTGAACATAAATTACCTGCATTTGGTCTGCATCTTTGCTAACTAAGAATGAGTCAGCACCGAGATGCTTCATAGCTTCCTCCTTCTTCCCAGGGGAGGTACTGATCACTGTCACTTTCACCCCGAAAGCCTTGGCAAAGTTTACAGCAACATGACCAAGCCCACCGAGTCCTACGATTCCCAAGTGTGTGCCAGGCTTGTTAAGTCCATAGTATTTGAGGGGACTATACACTGTGATTCCAGCACAGAGTAGCGGAGCACCACCATCAAGTGGCAGATTCTCAGGAAAGCGAACTACAAAGTGCTCATTGGCAACCATGTGATTTCAGTAGCCTCCATGTGTGAGGGTTCCATCATGGTATTTGCTCATATAGGTCAGTATAATTTTTGAGCAGTAATTCTCAAGGTCATTGGAACAGTTCTCACATGATTGGCAAGACCCAACCATGCACCCCACCCCTACTTTGGTTCCAACTTTGAATTTTGTTACCTTGCTCCCCACCTCGGTCACCACTCCTACAATCTCGTGCCTGTTCAACCCAAGTATCAAATGTTAGCTCAATGGTTCTGTGTCCTTAAATTCTTTATGTTTTGTTATCATAATTAATAAATCATGTAAAAATCTAGATGAATTTTAAGACATAATTCAACAATTCTGAATATTTTGGGACAAAGAACAAAATTTAGAATCGGAGAAGCTGGTGCCCAGTGTTATGGCCAGTGCCCATGATTCTGAACTATATATGTGCTAGCGACAATGCTACGTAGCTCAAATTTTGTGGCTCAAAAGTGGCTCAAATGGCCAAAACGACGTCGTTTTGAGTACAGAACAACATACAAATGGTCAAAACGACGTCGTTTTGGCCATTTGAGCCACTTTTGAGCCACAAAATTTGAGTTACGAGACATTTTCCTATGTGCTACGACAATGCTACGTAGCTCAAATTTTGTGGCTCAAAAGTGGCTTAAATGGCCAAAACGACGTCGTTTTGAGTACAGAACAACATACAAATAGTCAAAACGACATCGTTTTGGCCATTTGAGCCACTTTTGAGCCACAAAATTTGAGCTACGAGACATTGGCATTGGCAAAGTAAGGTCCAGTGTTTCAATTTTTAAATGGGCATAAGAGTGAAATTGAATAATTATTGCATCAAAGTATCTGTTTCCATGCTTAGTTGATTAAAAACATATCAAACGGAAAAAAAAAAATGTATTGTAAATAAAATCATCATTTAGCTTTATAAAAGAATAATAATTTCACTGATAAACATAAGAGCATTGCTATCTAGGTCCAAAAATTAGGCCTATTTTCTAGACTTAATAATGTGGTATTATGTTGAAATATTTAAGTCAACTCTCTCTCTCTCTCTCTCTCTCTTATTTATTCAGTAATCATCAACTAATTATCTTGTTCACAAATCACTTAGTCTAGAAATTAGGTCTATAAAATGGACTTATATGCTTATCATTTTTTCAAAATGTAAAGAATGACTATCCCAGTCCCTTCGATTTCAATATAGCAAACCAAATAAAACATTACAGTGAACCAAATTGGAAAGCTATTGCCCGACCTTCTGGTTCCGAATAATGTCGTTCTTTTGTAATAGATAGGAGGGATTGGTTGAGAGATTTGGAAAAAAAAAAAAAAAAAAAAGGTAAGTGAAATATAAATAAAATAAACTTACATTTTATTTAGTTTCGCACAAATTTTCTCTTTCTCTTTCTAAATCTATTATCAAATCTCTCAACCAATCACAGTATAAAAAGTCCATGTTTCTGTCTTGTGCATTTACAGCTATTGGATCTGATTCTTATAAAATTATAAACTAACATGCAAGATTATGAGTGCGTCGGATAGAGAAACTATATTCATTATAAATATAAATATATATAATTCATACATAAAAATACAATAAAAATCATATGTCAATATCATTTTTGTTAATAAAACTTATCTCTATATATTAGAAATTAAGAAAGGTGTTACCCAGGTACATGAGGATAGGTTGAGAAGCCCCATTCATTCTTGATGCTGTGAAGGTCAGAGTGACAAATCCCACAATAAAGAACCTTAAATCTTACATCCCCTTCTCCAGTTTCCCTACAAACATTTCACAACATACCCACTAATCATACTCAGCATTCTATTTAGTTAAAAGTATCTAATGATTAAGATATAACTCTTCCTCAAAGTATATACCAGTAATGAAAGCATAAGACCTGCTTTTGCTTAAATATCTTTACATTCTAACCAAAACCAATAAAAAAATAAAAAACAAAAAAATATGATCCATGAGAATTTTAATTGCTAATAACAAGGTCTACAGTCATTTATTGTAGAGAGGATGAACACTTGATGGGATAGGTTTGGTCCTCCGGTCCGTGATTAGACTGGAGGGTGTTGTTGGGCCTGTGAGGGCCTACCACAAGTCGTGTTTTGATAATCTAAACCGTTCAACATGTAAAACTCGTCAAATACTATATGTCTGTAAAAAATCACATTGATTGCATATTGATAGATATTTCATCGAATAAGATTTCTGTCAACCGTTTATTTTTTCACCGTTTATTTTTTGTTATACAAAACTGATTTGATCGCATAGTTATCGATATTCGATCAACGTGATTTTTTGAAAACATATAGCACTTGACGAATTCTATACATTGAACGGTTCGGATTATTGAAACGGGATCTGTGGTGAGCCCTCACGGGCCCAACAGTACCCTTCAGTTCGATCACGGACTGGAAGGAAGCCAATCCCATCACTTAAAGGCTTTAAATATATTTCAAAGGGGTCCAGCTTGTCTCATGTTGAGATCAAGACTGGACCCATCCAGTCCAGCCCATGGGTCTCTCTTTTTGGCCTCGTTTCGATAATCTGAATCATTCAATGTGTAGAATTCGTCGAGTATTATATTATTGTAAAAAATCACGTTGATCGGATATCGATAGCTATTTGATCGGATCAGAATTCTGGCAACCGTTTATTTTTTCACTGTTCATTTTTTTAAATACAAATTTGATTTGATCAAATAGCTATCGATATCCGATCGACGTGATTGTTTACAGGAGATATAGTACTCGACGAGTTCTACACATTGAATAATTCAGATTATTGAAACGAGACCCAAACAATGGGCGCATGAGCTGGACTGGATGGGTTCAGTCTTGATCTCAACATGAGACAAGCTAGACCCATTTCAAAGTGATTTGGTCTGTTCAGGGTAGAGAGCCTTAACATTAGACCATCTCTAACTTTTTCTTAATTTTTTTTAGTTTGATTTTAAATTTGAGTAAAAAATTTAATTTGATATAAACTATTTTAACATTTTCTTTAAAAGCCTTCAAAAAGTTCTCTCCTTATTACAAAATTTTTCTTTTCATCAAATTTGATTAAAAAATTTATCTCTAATGATTCTTCTTTTTAAATTTTTATCAAATTTAAATTTGATAAAGAATTTACTAACTTATCTATTTGATAAAATAAAAAAAATAAAAAAAATCTTCCTTGATTTGACGATCATTTGATAAAAGGATTGAGTTGATTTTTGACTATTGTTTCATCAAATTTAAATGATGAAAAAAAAGAGTGAAGAATTGAAAATACTCTTAAGCTAAAAAATCCTACCAAATTTGAATCCAAAATTAGATTAAAAATATTCAATCATCTCACTTACATATTATTAAATCTAAAAAATTAATTTAAAAAATAGATTTGTATATCAATTTTTTCTTTATGTTTTTACAGTACAGTGCATTGTTTTGTGGCATTCCCAAGTCCATGTCTAAGCCTAGAGGTGTGTATGTGTCAATTTATTTTCTATGATGATTTATTACTTCATAAAATAGGACAAATTGTACTTTGCCCCTTCAACTATGAATCTCTATCACTTTACCCCTCAATTAAAACAATTTATCCTAATCTTTTAAATTTGTTTCCAATTCAACTTTCTATTAAATTTTTTGTTATCAAAATAGGAGCAAAACAGCATGTGAGCTGTAAAATGCCAAATTTATGAGCAAAATGCTCAGTCAAAAGGTGATTTATATACATAGAAAAAAAGTTGATAAACCATAGAGATGAGAAAAGAGTGTAAATAAAACACACAAACCTTCTTGAGAATTTGAACGGGGAAAGAACACCAGATGGGTCTCTAGCAGCCCATCCAAATGCCTTCACTGGGTGCTCCTCTTCTGTTGAATTCACAGCCATATTGCAGAGAGAGAGAGAGAGAGAGATGAGATGCTTTATAAGAGTGGAAGAAAAAGTGTGGTGTGACTTGAAAGCATATTTGATTAGAAAACACAACAACCTTCCACTAATAGTTTTAGGAAAAACTACGTGCAGGCGGTATTTGAAAAAATATATATATATAATGTAGGTGAAAAAATTTATAATTTTAATTATTAATATTAATAAAATTTATCATCAATTTACAATTATTTTTTAACTTATACACTAATTTAAAATTTTCCCATAATTTTATATCTGGAACAAGTAGGAAAGCTTGTTGGTACAATTAAGCTTTAGTTGACGAAACTCAATAAGTTAAGTAAGGGTTGGTTTGGGAAGTGGGTTGATTTTTTAATTTTTTGACTTTTTTAGTTATTTTAGCCTGTGCTGAAAAGCTTAGTTTGGGAAGGATTTTTTAGCTTTTTGGCTTTTTGACTTTTTTTTATGAGAAAAGAGTGTAATGATTATGGGTTGGATGTGGTGTTCTGTTTGTTGTAGTTAAAATAGCATATTTTATCTTTTGTGGCTATTTTAGCCACAAACTGTCTTTCCAAACGGACCCTAAAGTTAAAAATTAATTTTTTAATTTTTTTGAACTTTTTTTTTGAAAAAAATATAAAAAAATAATATGATGTAAAATAGGTAAAGAGTCAAATCATATTCCCCAATACTATATATATATATATCTTCTAGAATAGGTTTTAGAGGATCAATCAATTATTGACAGACAAGATTATGCGAAAATTAATTATTAGACTTCATTAAAAGAAAATATCGTTAGTCAGCCAGCTCAATGAGATTATGTGGGAAAAGACAAGCTCCAATAACGAGGATCTCTTTAAGGAATACAAAAGTGCTTCGGGGCTCGATTGTGTTGGCTCGAATGTTCCGAATGCCCAAAACGACGTCGTTTTAGGCATTTTTTTTTTCTTCCATTTTCAGAGCAGAAGAAGACAGAGAGGGAGAAGGAGAGAAAGAGAAGAGAGGAGGAGAGAGGGAGAAAGAGAGAGGAGGAGAGGAGAGAAGGGCCCCCTCCTGTGCCTCGCCGCCGCCGATCGTCGAGCACCGCGATCATCGCAGCATCGCCGTCGATCGTCGAGCACCGCGATCGTCGCCTCCGGCCCCGCCTCCGCCTCGCCTCCGCCTCTGCCTCCGCCCGGTTGATATGGCCCCCTCTAGTCCCTCCTCCTCCTCCTCATCCCTCCTCCTTCTTTTTCCTTCTTCTGATCTACAAAAAAAAAAGAAAAAAAAAAGGGGAATTCGAGGCATTCGGGGAGGGAGCTTTCGGGCTCCCTATCACAGTCCTTAGGAATAATACAGTGTTCGTTTGCCAAAGATTCAAATTCTAATCATTTCATTTTAATTTCATGGAAAAATTGTAAATAAGTGGCCTTTTTATAAAATATTTATAAATTTATAAAAAGATTATAATTTTAATTATTGAAATTGATAAAATTTATCATTGATTTGAATTTTTTTTTTTGAAAACATGCGAAATTTTTCCTAATTTCATTTCCTTTCCTTTAGCAAGTTTCAAGGTAATTATTGTTGGAATACATTTTTTTTTTTTCAAAAATATTGTATAAGTAAATTTAAAAAAATAATTACAAATTAATGAGAAATTTTATAAATATAAATAATTAAAATTATAAACTTTTGTATTAACATATAATTTTTTTTTAAAAGAAATTCCACTAAGTGTAATTATTATTTTTTTTCTTTTCAAAACAATAGATATATTATTAAGGACAAACTTCACTTTATCCTCTTATACTTTGAGTCATGTGCAGTTTATTCCTTAACATTTAGAAATGACCACATAACCTCCTATGTGATTTATGAACTAAAATACACCGTTACATTTTCCATCCAATCTAACTAGAGTTGTAACTCACACGCTATTGTTAAGAGTAGGTGTGAATAAAATAGTTTTTAAACCAAAAAATGCCCTTATATATTTTTAAATTTACAAATATGTTAATTTCTTTTCTTCTTCCTATCCTGTCTGTACAAACCCAAATCATCGACCCATCCAACCATGCTTCAAATTCCGCATCTTTAATGTGTTTTAATGGGATTGCATAGATTGCTAAGCTATAGTGATTTTGGTTTAGACTAAACCTATCTTGCATTCTAGACTCAGGTTTCATGATTCTGTATTGTTGTTCTTGTCTTTTCCCCTTGAGTGTCTTGGTTGTGCGTAGAACAGGTTGGTTGTTAGTTGGTTCAAATTGTTGTTGCCTAGAATTTGGCTTCTTCACTCGAGCGAAGCTTTTTGCGCTCGAGCGAGCTTTGTGAGATCCCAATACTTTTGTAGGTTTGCAGAGATACTAGAGAGGTAGTGTTCTTCACTCAAGCGAGACTTCTTACACTCAAGCGATGGTCTTCTGTCTGTAAAATTTCTGGGAGTGTGCATTCTGCGCTCGAGCGGAATAACTTATTGTGTTTGGTTGCTTGAGCGACAACTCTTGCTCTTGAGCGAGATGCGCGTATATCAGTTCATAGCAACACATTTTTACATCACTTTTTCATATCTTTTTCCCCTCAAACCCTAGATCGACCCTCTCTCTCTCTCTAAAACCCAACTTCTCACTACAAATACACCTAGATCTAAGGATCTCTCTACCCTGCTCTCTTTGATTAAAAAAAAAAAAAAAATAGAGCACTCTGGGGGCTCTCATTTGATCAGAATAAAGCTAGGTTTCAGTGTTTTTGAAGTTTCTTCATTTCTTCTTTGGTTTTCTAAGCTTGAAGTAGGGACTTTCTACACTCTTTTATAGTTCTTAACTAGTTGTTTGTTTATGTATGAGAATATTAGAACTTTGGGATGATTGTGAACAAATCTAGGGTTTTGGTTTAAAATCAAAAGAAATGTTTTCAAATGTATGCATTAAAAGTGGTTATGGGAATAGATGTGAGGCTGTGTTGTGATAAATTTGTTGATTTTGATATCTGGGATGAATTTTGGAAGGAAATGGAGTTTTGTCCTAAAATGTCTCAAATAGTTATTTTGTATAAATGAATGAAATTGGCATTGGGAATGTGAAATTGGATGAATGTTTATATAAATGGTAGAGTTGGATATGTATTACCTCTCACCTATGAAAATTTGGATAATTTATCTGTCTTTAAGATTGCATATCTGTTTAGAAATATCTGCTTGGGCTAACGGTAGAGGATAGCTACGATTGTTGTAGAAATTGCATGAGGCTTAGGTGAATTGAAACTAATCTCTTATCCGTTGTCATGGAATATGACTATATCTTTGATACATTGTAAATGTATGATGTTTAGGAGAAGAAAGGGGATGTACTCCATGTTTGAGAGAAGAAAGGAGATGGACTCCATTGAATTAAGTTGGCCTGTGTGTCCAGGGTGAAAGTCTCGAAAACTGCTTGTATACATGGGTGCCGATTCCTGCGGACGAAATATCCGTAAAATGGCAAAATAGAAATATTTGTATAATGGCTGTATTGGTTAGAGACCCACTGAGTTGTACCATTAGTTTGGTTGTCTGAATGAAATGGTGAATGGCTTATGAATTGAGATATAAAGCTCGACATGGCATGGTTTTGTGAAAATGTTATAAATGATTTTATCATGGGCATTGGATATGCGCATCATACTTATATCTTTATTAAGATTCATACATTGTGTTAGATTGTTTCTATTGGGCTTTGGCTCACCCTATTTGGGAAAAATCATTTTTAGGTGTCGGTGATATGCCTCCGCCAAGACAGTAGCTTGGAGGAATTTGGAGCAAGAGCTTCTCTTTGTTGCATTTATTTTGTATAGCCAAGGGCTTTAATTGTGTTGAGCTAGACTCATTTTTGTTGTAACCAAGCAGTGATTTGGAAAGATGTAAGTCTTTAAGGTATATGAATATTTGTTTAGCCTTCGTTGCTTTTTATTACCTGTAACACATGCTGTAGATTCAAGATGAGTTATTTATAAATGTATATCGCATGTGTCACCTTTTGTACTATTAACTCTCATGAAATGAAAGAATATTATACTCTGATTCATATTGTTATTTACATATGGTCTTGAATGGATTTATGGCATTTATTTGGGGGCATGACATAAGCTATTATTAAGAAATTTTCATATCATCATGTTAAAAAAGTTGTGATGCACCATTTAGTTAACTCTAGATTATTGTTTGCAGTGTAATTATATTTGCTCTAAACTGCAAAAGCCATGGTTATGGAGTTCTCTTTTAATATTATAACAGGGATGTACTTTCCCTCACCAAAGACCATTGCCCCACACCTCATATCCCCATCCCGCATACTCATTTTCGCTAGAGGTGCAACTCAGGCGGGCTAGCCCGGGTTGGAGGGTTGCCCAGACCTGGCCTGAATTGTGTTTGGAAGTGCCCAAGCTCGATCATCAACCCGAGCTTAGCTGTCCAAGCCCGGACCAAACGACCTAATCTGAACTCGGGTTAGTCGAATTGCCCAAATTTTCCAATTGAATAGATAAATAACAAAAAAAAAAAAAAGATCGGGAGTGATTCAATAACAATCGTGTACTAAATAAAAAAGGAAAATAATTCATCTTCTTCACACCCAAATAGAATTAAATCATAAAGGGCGAATTACACTAACAGTCCTTATAGTTTGAGACTCATGTTACTTTAGTCATTGACTTTTCAATTGTGACTCATTTGATCTTAAATTTTAAATCTTATTCCAAATAAGGACAATTGAAGATACCATTGCTTAATTTCAAGCGTAAAATCGTCAATTTGATAAAATATACACTAATTTGACAAAATAAATGTCAAAAAAATATTTTTAAATTTTTAAAAATTAATTCTACCCACCAAAAAATAAAATTATGTAAAATTGATAAATCTTTTAGACATTTATTTATTTTTTTTACCAAATTAATTTTTATTATGTGTTTAAATGATGATCATGTAATGGGTGGTTGTTAGGATTTTAATGTGTAATCAATATATTTAATATATAAAACGTTTTTAGTTTGGATTTTTTGATTTAATGGATTTGTTTAATAATGATATCAAAGTTGTTGCCATATTTGATATTTGGGAAAATTGAAACTAATTTAATGAAAATAAAAACAACCATTCATTACATGATCATCATCTAAACACATAATAAAAATTAATTTGGTAAAAAAAATTTAAAAAATATATATCAATTTTACATAATTTTATCTTTAGTGGGTAGAAATAATTTTTGAACATCCAAAAATATTTTTTTGACATTTTTTTTTGTCAAATTAGTTTACATTTTATCAAATTGACAATTTTGCCCTTGAAATCAAGTAATGGTATCGTCAATTGTCTTTATTTGGAGCAAGATTCAAAATTCATGGTCAAATATGTCACAATTGAAAAGTCAGGGATTAAAGTGATACAAGTCTCAAACTATAGAGACCATTAATATAATTCGCCCAATCATAAAAGAAGGAAATTTCTAAACAATCCATTAAAAAATTAAATCATACCTACATTAAAATTTGGCCAAACTATATGCAAGTAAACCATTACTTCTATAAAAAATGATTTTTTTTTTTTTTAATAGTTTCTACCTGCAAATCCAACAAAACAAGCATAGAAGACAATTTTACCAAGAGTTTTAGAGAGAGAAGCTGAGAGATATAGTATAGAACCCAATTCAACACTCTCTTTTGGGATAAAAAAAGAAAAATAAAATACGAATTAAATCTACAAAAGGATACATCAAATTCCTCATGATCTTGTTCTTAAATCTCAAGAGGAATGAGGGATCAAGTGGGTGACGTTCAAAGTTTGAACTTTAATAGTGGTCAAAGAGAGAAAGAAAGGGAAATGACAACAATGAGGAAGAGGAGGTGGTCTCTCTTCCCAAGAGAAGACAAAGTGAAAGAAAAATGGGGGCAGCCCTTCGTGGTTGCCTGCTCCATAAAGCAAAATTTCATTAATAATCTCTGAAGCAAATGAGGTTACAAGCCAAATTGAAGCAGACATGCCCACACTTATACATATATTATATAATTTTTATAATATATAAAATGCAACTTAGGTTCAAGTTGCTCGGGTTACACACAGCATCTCTCCAGGCCCAGCCCAAATTGCAATTCGAGCATAAAAAATTTGCCCAAGCCCGTCCAGATTACAAAATATTATTGCCCAAGCCTTAAAAAAACTCGGGCTGGGTACGGGTTACTTGGGTTGAGCCCATCCGAGTTGCACTCTTAATTTTCGCAACCCCATATATATATACAGCAAACTCATAATTCACCTTTATGATAAAAAAATAGAAAGAGAACCCATAAATTAACCCAACCTAATCACGTAGCAGCATCTTCATCATGTACTTCCTTGTTGATAACTCACAAGAGATTAATTATTTGATGAATCATAGGATTATGAAAGTGAATGGTGGCTAAATCCAGCTCTTTCTTCTCTTTCATTTTCTCACACGCTCATTCACTCACCCATTAATTCACTTTTACACACACAAATATATACATACATACATATGTAAGCTTATGGTTGGTGGTGGATGGAAAACCTTACCACTGGTGGGCCTGTCGAGAAGTGGCTGGTAGTATAGAGTTAGGGCTAACATTTAGAGGAGAAGATGAAGAAATAGGATGTATATATTTGGGGGTATTGTGGACTTTTTATTATTACTGTTAATAGAGTTACGTGTGCAGTTTAATCAACAAACCACATGGGAGTTATGTGACCATTTCCAAACATTACGGGGGCAAACTGCACATGACCTAAATCATAAGGGGATAAAGTGAACTTTGCCCTATTATTAAAGATAGCAAACCTTACATCAAAGCCCAAAACCTTCAGGCCTGCAATGAGCCCATCAAATGTGTCTCTAGCTGTCCCACACTACCAGCCCCATTACAAAAAATGGTTTATAAACCATAGTTTTGGTTAATTTTGAGCCTAATTTTAGTTGGGACCCACACGTCTATTGTAGTGGGTTTGGGTGGCAACTTGATCGTTTTTATGTGAAGATTACAATTATGTATTTGTTGGAAAATTATAGAATATTCTAGGAGTATTATGTGTTCATACTCTCTAATCAATTATCATTCATCATGTTCTCTCAAATTTCTCAATCATCTAGCATAATACCCCACCTATCCACTATCTCCATCAATCATAATATTATGAAATATCACGTATCCGTACTCCCAGACAAAATTAAACCATTTGAACATGAAAGATATTAGTCGATTTTGTTCATGTTGGCACAATTCCTTTGTCCCCATAAAAAAGAAAGAATAACTTATACGTGCATATAAAATCAAGGTTCAACATTTGAGTTTTGGCTTTAAAGACATCCAAATTTTGTAAAGAAATGAGTTATGAATAGGAATGTAAAAATAGCCCACGACTCGAAGCCTACCCGTGGCTCGAGGTAGGCCTAACCCGGTTAGGCCCAGACTTAAGCCTAACCCGAGACCTTGGGTCTGGGCCGTCATTTTGAAGCTCGGCCCGGCCTGCCTGGGACGACCTGTGGCCCTACCCATCGGCTCGCTTAAGGCCCATTCAAAGTTTGTCCCAAGATTTGGCCCGCTCGAGGCCCAGTGTCATTTTTAGTGGAAAATAATAAAATTTTGGTGAAAAAAATTTAAAAAAAACAAAAAAAATGTTCAAGCTAACCCAAGCTTGAGCCTAGGCCTAGGCCCGGCCCGTTGGCTAGCCCAAAGCCCGAATACCCCCTGGGCCTGGGTCTGAGCCTAGGCCTAATTTTCTAGCTCATGGCCTGGCCCGACTCGGTCCGGTCCGAATTTAGGTGGGAGCCCGTGAGGCTCGACATGGGCCGGCCTGAGCTCGGGCTAGGCCGAGCCAAATTTACACCCTTAATTATGAGTAAAGTGGGCTTGAACTAAAAATTTAGTAGGTGCATAGCTTTAAAAAAAGCCAAAAAGTCACTAAAAAGCAAAAAAGTTAACATTATTCACGTTTTTGGGCGAGAAAAAAAAGGAATCTGAGATAGAGGGGAAAAAGACATGAAGGTCCTTCGTTGTGTCCCTTTCTCTGAGAAAACACAAATTGATAGCTAGGGATTTGTAAGAATACACCTCAAAATTATTCGGTTTCTCCTCTCAACAACTCTTCTCCATCTTTATACACACACGTGAACATTCCTCTTTCGAGGTGCCGACAGTCTATCACGATTACACCGCCGACTGTCGGAGCTCTGTCACAACCTCCCCTTACAACATCACGTAAGTCGTCCCACTACGCGAGCGTGTCAGACCAGTAGTCGACGGGAAGGAGCTATCGGCGTCTAAATCTGCACCACCATTGACCAGATCTTCACCATTTCGGCCCGTACCCCCCACAGTAGAAGGTAACATATCTTGCACTCCAATAATATTACCCATGTCTACAAAATCGTATGTTTCCCCAATTTGCAGAAATTGTTTACCTTTGTTTTTGATTCCACACTTCGGATATTGCCATTGGTAAGTGTAACAAAATTGTTTGCATTGTTATGGCTTGTACATCTTTTTTGCCGTTCCTCACTGTTTCTGTTTTGTTGTGTCTCTGCTTACCCCCTGCTTTGTTGGTTTGATTGATGATTTTTACAGCTACGTAAATTGTGTAGGTTTACAGTTTCACATGAGTTTGGAAATACGAAGAACAAATCACAGTTTATTTTGCAGTTGAGGATTTTGTGAGGGAGTTGGATTTTGTTTACATACCACAGAAAATTTGAGAAGTTTGTTTTAATTTTTTTTAGCTATTTTACATTTCCCGCATGACTGCAGTGATTTGTGTTAGTAAAACAAATCTGTTAATTGTGATTTATGATACGAACAATTATAAACTGAAATATGCAAGAAAATAAATTGTTTGTGCATCTTCCCATACAAGTGTGTGCTTAACATTACCAATGGAAATGTTTTTATTTTCTTCAATTAGGATCTTCCTTGCAAAAAACCAATGTATTGATACAGTCTTTATTTCTCAATTTAAGAACACAATTTTATTGCTTTTGTTTTTGACTGCTACTGTCTTACTTCTTCCTGGTCTTCAGTTAGGGTATCCTACAATGTGCCTGCAAAATTAGTAGCTTAAAAGATCTGGTCTGTCCCATTTTGGTACATGAACTGTGTGGGAAATGCAGTCAATTAGATTAATGACACCATTACTTTATACAACATATCACAAATGAGGATTTGAATTGTGAGTTTCATATGAAATGCATGGGAATTGGACACGTAATGCATTCCAATTTTTAAGAAAGTAGTGGTCCAAGAATGTCAGTTTGCTTTTCAAACCATTTTCAGTTTCTTACCTCTTACTGCTTGGTTAATTCTATTTATTACAAAAACGGTTGCGCTCTATTTAAACCACCTGATAACATGCTTGTTAATGGTTAGTAATTACCATTTACCTACAAAATTTATTGGAACATTGAAGTGTAACTTCTCTACACACTAGGTCCATACAGTAGGTCCACACAATGCCATAATTTTGTAACGATAACTTGTAAACCATGTTCGTTGTATGCCATTTCACTGTTTACATGTATGTTCCCAACACAGACCATGGCTTCGTTTCTGTCCTCTGCCACATCAGCGTGTACAGCGTCCTTCTGTGCCTATGGCTTTGGGATATGAGTTGTGAAGATTTCAAGATCTTCAAGAAATTCGAGTCGTGCCTACTACCAATGCCCTCGTGCAGTGGTAAGTATTCACATGCACAAGTGTATTTACATATTTTAGAACTACACTAATACATATGTCTATTCAGCCATGTTGTTCTTGGATTGGCTGGTGTGACGAATATGGCTAAACATCCGTACCTGACACTCAACATTCAGTTAAGGACATGGTCTTCCAGTTAAGGATTGACATCCTCAACCTGTAGCAGTCTTTGCATCTCCTACAAATTGTGATGTTCATCTTGTGTGTTGTCATTGTAATTTTGTTGTTTTGTACTTAATTTGTTTCGGTTCATAGGTTGTATGTATTTGCCACGTGATACTTTATTTCTTTTCCAACTTAGTACAGTGTGTAGTATGTTATTTTCTTATGATGACAATGCAATCTTCTCTTGTTCGCTCGGCTATTATTTGTTTGTCCTTCATGTTCCCAAGGTATGAATGTGCATGTTATGTTTTACATTATTTTTTGCATGTATGCCACATTTATTGCTCCAATGTTGTAGCCACATGGATTAATCCCGACTGTTGTCCATGTCATCAAAAAATTTGGGTAAGCGAGATAGTAGTCAGCCTCACCCACATTCCGCATATGTGCACAAAGCAGTTTGGGACTCGGACGCAGTCAGGCTGTTCTTAGAACTTCTTGTGAAGGAGTTGGAATCCAGTTACAAGGGTTGTGTCCATACGATGACAATGCACGGCTACAGGGCTGTGTCCAAGGCCTTCCAGGAGCGTACAGGTAGGTTTCATAAGGTGAAGCAACTCCAAAACAAGTACAACTTGCTAAAAAATGACTGGCAGTCATGGGCACGCCTTATGGACACAAGGCATGGCCCAACCGGCATAAGTTACAAAGAAGAAACCGGGTTGGTACAAGCATCGGGTGAATAGTGGGCTAATTATGAGAAGGTAACGTTTCCAAGTTTTGTTATTTTCTTAAAAGCACTATTCCATGTCAAATTTTCTGCACTTCAGGTTGAATCATGCACTATTATCATACTATAGGAAAAATGTTCATACAGCTAGGGATTTTTTAAATTTTTTGAAGATGTTTTTAATGTTCATAAAATGTTCATAGGTACTAGTTCAAAGATGCAACATGTATACTCTTCATTTTGTTGTTGTTAGGTGTTTGGATGTAACCCAATTTCAATTTATTATATAATTATTAGTTAACAATTCCATATAGTTCGAGATTGAGATACATAGTACCATAACTTATATATTATAAATGTTCATCAACCATGAATTTTTTTCCCCTCTGTTTAGGAATCAGGATGCCACTCTATATGGAGAAATATGATAAAGGTAGATTGACATTGCTTTGTCGTACCATGACTTGTCTTATCATCAAAGGTTAAAAAAAAGAAAAAAAAAAGAAAGAAGAAGAGATAAAAGCAGCGAGTGCTTTAAACCTGGAATTCTTAAGAAGTGAAAATGGCTTCAACTATAGGTATAAAACCTTATTGTTAATTTCGCAAAAACTGTGATAAGCACATCAATAATATAAAGTCTTAGAATCTAGTTTATTGAATCGGGATTTTAGTATTCTTTGGATATTTTCCAAACTACAAAGTTCTTATTTCTAAACAATTGCACTTTATTTGTATAATATTTACTGAACTCTTTTGACTTTGGGAGATATATGTATCCCAACATGGTCCCTAGATTTTATTTATTTATTTATTTGTTTGTTTGATTGATGACGTGCTTGTAATTTTTTGTTAATTCTAGAGTATATTGATTGAAATGATTCTATAGCAACCTGTTTGGCCAAATTTCACCAACTTAACATCTACTATTTCTTAACGGTACTTGTACCTTATGTATGGTGAACCTGCAATCAGAAACAACTATTACTTTCATATGGATGCTTCGAAGTTTGACAACAAAATTTTGGCTGCCTTCACTAACCAAATTCGGAAACCACAATAGTACTCGTTGGGCACTGTTTTCTTTTTTAATAAGAATATGAAATAAATAAATAAATAAAGTAACATTTTGTTCTTAAAGAAGAAAATAAACTGGAGCTGTTTTACGCAACATTTTCAAGATTGGACTTGACTAGGCAATTGGATCAAAATCATTGTTTGGTTAGCCTTTTCAATGAAAGGCCTTAAGGTCTGATATTAGCAACATCAAAGTTTTCGACATGCAGTTTGAAGTGTTCATTTTTTCTTGTTTATAGAATATTTGTAATTCCTATCCGTAAGGGGACTGGAGCATGCTACCATGACACAAAATATCTTCTTTGTAGATGTAATTCAAAACTATCAGATCAAAAGCTCAGTGTGCAATTTGAATGAAATAGGTTTTGAAAATTCAAATTAGTTTAACATGAGTTTCAAACTTGAATTCGAATTATTATTGGTATTTGATTAGTGACATTATTGTTTGGTGCTAAAAACTGTTAGGTAAGCCAATAGTTGGATCTTTCTACTCTTTCTTCCTCCTTGATGGTTAGTCTATAGACCAGGGCTATTTCTTACACTTGTATATGCTTGTTGTTGAGGGACATAAATTATTTGTTTTGAGTTCAGCCAACAAGTTGGCTTACATAGTGGATAAACTTGTTCAGCTTTGTCTACTAACTATGATGTAACAACATATGATATATCCATTAATATTTTTCCCCTCTAGTATTATTAACACTTCTATGTGTGTGTTTGTTTTGTTTTTTTTTGTTTTTGTTTGTTTATTTGTTTGTTTGTTTGTTTTTCTTTTTTCCAGTTTGACAAGAATTCTGTCAAGTTTAAAACGAAGCCACTGGAGCACGTGGAACTTATGTGAAGGGTGTACAAAGGTGCCACAACAACAGGAAATTTTGCATGGACACCCGGCGCTAATTTCGACTTGGTCCCAACGGATGACGTGTCTTATTCTATGGATGAAGAAGATTGCGAGGACAGTAGTAGGCTGCCACCTTTCTAGCCTGCCGCCAACAGTGAGCACACAGTTGAGGATTGTGACGCATTAGTGGAACAGACTCCTACGGTTGGACCGACGAAACTGAAATTCGGAGGCACCAATCAGAGGCAGCGAAAAAAGGCATAATGAGGGAGCTTCGAAGTTGGCAAGTAGTATGGAAAACCTTGTGTTGTCAATGAAATCACAACAACACGAGGTCTGAGTGCATCATGATTACGAAAATTCGACGTAGGAGGTGATTGGCAAGTGCCTCGCAAGGTTGTATTCCGTGCACGGTTTTGGCCCGGAAGACTTGATAATACCTTTCGTTCTTTTGCTAATGGACAACCCGGCAAATCAAGCCATATTGTTGTAGTTTTCGATGGACGAAGCGATAATTAATTGGCTGTGAATCAAGCAGTCCCAGATTTTAGGGACCCATTCGGCCCAATGCATGGATTCGGAATGGGGGGCTAGTGTTGAGGAGTTGTTCCACCTCATAGTTCCCGCGGTTTTAAAAAACTAAAAAACAGAACTTATGCTGAATTTTTTTCGTTAATTCTTTTTTTTTGCCTTCCTAAATTGTGCGACGTTCACGAATTTTTCCGTTTTGTTATTGGATTTTGGTTAATTTTAATAGTATGCATGTTTATGTTTTAACTTTCCTACCAATTCAAATAGTGACCATATTTATTCATCAAAGTTGTTGATAATTTCGCTAGGAAAAAATAAATTATTTTTTACGTTTAAACAAAAGGTTAATGACACACGAAGTAAACCTATTTTGTGAAATAGATTTCAAAAATACAATCAAATTTTTTTTTTTTCAAAAAACATAGCAAGTTAAAAAACTCAATTACAATTTTTTTTCTCACCATGTAATTAAAATGGAGTGTCAAAAAACACAATCAGTTTAAAAATATAATCATTATGTGATCAAAACGAAGTGTAAAAAACTACAATCACAATTTCTGTGATGACCCAAATTTTTATTTCAAATTAGTTGGTGCATAAATTAAGTTAGCAAATTTTCCGATTTGGACTATTGTGTTAATTCTGTGCGAAAACAGTCTGGTTTTGTTTTTTTTCAAAATAGTTTTCATTCGTTGAAAAGATTTGAAAATGTTATAATTTAATGATGAGTTTTTTTTTTATAAAAATTCACGGACTGATTGGTGTTTAGTTTAATTTGTAGCAGAATTTGAAATTGAGTTTTGGGTGTTTGGACCATGAGTTGAGATAAATTTGTTGTAACAATTTTGGAATATAATTGGATCATGTCTGACCCATGGGTGGAATTTTAATTAAAGTCCCATGACTTTGATTCAATTTTAGTTATTTGTTTGTTTTTGACTCATGTGTGACTGTTTAGTCTTTTTTTAATTATGTGATTGGCAGTGGCTAACTTGGGAGTTGTTATTATTTATTATATAGGATTATAATTGTGACGACCCAAACTTGCTAATCGTGATTTTAATTAATTAATTATGTGTTAATTTGAATTGAACTAAGTGCCTAGTAATTTAATTTGTGCATATCTATCTAAATTGGAAAATTACCTATTAAGGTTACAACTTTGAAACTGAAATCGACAATCTTATTGGGTGCACAAATTGAAATTGAGTACATGGATGGGCTTATTGGAATTTTTAGAGCCATTTGAGAAATTTAATTGAAAATTGATTCAGTTTACTGAAATTGTTTGTGATTGAATTGAGCCTTAATTATAACTATTAATTATGTTCCTTCATGTTAATTATGTGATTAAGTGTTATTGATTGTTATGAGATTTATTGACTTGTATTGTTTGAACAGATAGGTTAGAATGAAAATTAAACCTGTTTGATTTGCTAATTTTGACAAGTTAGAATTAAATAATTGGATAGGAATTAGAGCCTAATTCACCTTAGTATAATTTAATTTAGTGTAATTAAGATCATAATATAATGGGATTAATTTAACTTGAGTTAATTGAATACAATTTAATCTAGGAAATGAGTTATTATTATTATTATTATTTTAGAGTATTCTATTCATCTAATAGGAAACAAAGGAAGTAAAATGGACTTTAGTGACCTTTAAAGAAACGCACATATATATATATATATATAGAGAGAGAGAGAGAGAGAGAGAAAGGGAGGACTCTAGGGAAAGAATTTAACAAGAAAGGAAAGGAGAAGAATTTAGGAAGAAGATAGAAGATTGTCTTGAATTCACTTTAATCATCAAAGCAAGGTAGGCTTTTCTTTCTAATTTCTTGATATAGAGACTTGTATATCCATCATCTTTAAGATTAAAACTTAAATTAGGATGAATTGATGACTAATTAGAAGGTTTGCTCATATAATTAAGAGTTGAATACATGCATGTTTTGGTATGGAAGAATTGACTTAATTAGCTTCTAAATTCACCATGCATCGCATAATTTTAGTTCAAACACCTATTAGGTTGCATGATCCTTCCATGCATGTAATGTTTTCAAGAATCTATGAACAAAACAATTGTTTTCTAAACTTATTTTCAAACATGATTCATGGAGTTTAAGGAGAGATTAAGCATGAATTAGAGTTTGGGTTTAAGAAAATGGATGTTTCATGAAATTGAGTTTCAAAAATGGAAGAATGAGTTTAATTTGATATTTAGAGTCTTATAAGAATTCAATTAAAAATCTGATTTAGGTTCGTAAAATTAGATGTAGTCAAATTAAGCCTTAATTGGGAATTAATTAAATTCAATTGAAATTGAGTTAGGCTTAAGATTCTGGAAATAAATGTGAAGATTAATTATTTGGGTCTTGATTTGCTTGAAAATGGAGTTAAAATTGAAAAATGCACATATTTATGAGTTTCTGATTTAGTAATTTAAACATGACTGAATAATTGTAATTTAATGTGTATGAGCCTAATTTAAGTTTGATTGTGTAATTAGTGAACGTAATAAGGGTTGGTATATGATTAGATTATTTATATTTAATTAGTTTGGTTAATACATAGCAAAACATATTTTAATTGGAGGTTAATAATCTAATTTATTCCTAATACTAGTCATCCATATTTAAAAAGAATAGAAGAAAAATAAATATGAATAACCAATTGAAAAATTAGAATCAAATGAGAGAAAACGAATAGAGATCAAACGATCGAATTGAATAGAATTGTAAGAGTGTGATTGTAATTGTGTTGTGCTTGACTTTATTTGTTTAGGTCAGACGCCGAACCATTACTACGTGTACTGAGGAGCCCACTGTGAGTAACATTGTCGTAAAAATATGTTCAAATTGTATTTATTTTCTGATTGATAAATTATATAAGTTCCTGAACTAATACTTTTTATTGACTGAATGATGATCCTAGTTTCTGAACTGTATTCGTGGCATCCATAGCATATTGCTATTGTTATTGATATTGTTATCGCTATTGTTACAGAGATCTCTGTCAGTTCCAAAAATGGAACTATTGTCTATTGTTTGATGGCCATCAATTGATTGTTCGGTCTTTAAGACCTATTGTATTGATGCTATTGGATGTACCACGTATGACCTCTATGAATATGATTGATTGAAGTGAATGATTGAACGATTGATTTGCAAAAAGATATTATTGAAAATATTCTATTAATAATTGATTGTTTCAAATGCTGTAAGGATATCATTCTTAACCTCTTTATGCAGTTGTTATTCACTGGGCTCTAGCTCATTATTTATTATATATATGTAGGTGATCGAGCACTGGATCAAAGCTAGTGGCGTTGACACAAACCCTTGTTTTGTCAAGCCAGCTATTGTGCCTCATTGTGAGGTTCCGAACCAACATGTGTTAAGGCTTTTTGGGTGGTTCAAATTCATCCCTTTGATATTGGTCAAGTGAAATGAATGTTTTATGACTTTTGTTAGTACTATTTTCGATAATGGGATTTAATTCCCTACATTGTGTTTTGTCTTGTATATATGAGCTTTATGGATATAAGTGTTTGTGTATATAACTATGTATATGAAAGTTTATTTCCATTCAGGTCTTCACAGCTCATTGAACGATGTATATTATTATTGATTGGCTTCCGCCAGCCCCTTTATATTGTATTATTGTCATTATTGTTGAATAGGCCTTCGATAATCACGAATTATTGGCCGGTTACAATGCTAAACTTATAGGGGCGAGTTTGGATCGTGACAATAATATATATGTGCAAGTTGAATTTATGGTGTGTACCATACGGTGAAATAAATTATATATGATTGTAGTAAATGAAAATGTGTATATTTCAAAGTGAACAAAATATTATTGTGGTGTACAAAAATATTATATTTTGTGGTGAGAAAAATTATATAATTTCATAATTTATGTAAAAAATTTTTTTGGATATATTAGTACAAAAATTAGATTGATTGTTTGGGGAATTCAAATCCTTGGCAAGGCAACTCACGTAGGGCTACCATGCTATTGTCATTGTCTATCTTTTGCTTCCTTTTTCCTTTCATTTGCTTTTCTTTGGCAGAGGGCTTCTTTCCCTCACTCTTTCTCTTTCTTCCTCCATTGTTGGTTACCTTTTGAGCTTCGTATAGGAAACATGGCGGATGAAACCGGTCCTAGTAACATCTACGGAAATGCATCATTACAGGAAGCAATCGATGAAAATGCGAGGGAAATGGTGTTAGAAACTGATCACAACTTAGTAGAAGTGTGGAACATTGCAGCAACGTATTATTATAACAATTACTACAAAGTCCCACGAAATACATCAATCTTGTCGGGATGATTATGGATGTATGAGTTATTTAACAGCCACCCGGGTCGGTTTCAAGATGTCGTCAGTATGCCCAAAGTAGTGTTCTTGTAGTTGTGCGATGCTCTGTACGATTTTGGGTTGATAGTGCCGCAGCGGGAGCATGGGGTGCCGCTTGAAGAGAAAGTAGCGGTTTTCATTTTTGTTTTGTAAGGAATTTCATGGAGAAATTTGCAAAAATGGTTCCAAGACTCATAGAAGACATTGTCACGGCATTTCCACGAGATTTTGCAAGTTATGATACCATTTACGTCAATTCATAGTAGAAGTCTTGAACCGGATCAAGTCCAACATGAAGGCCATCAACATTTACGGTCCAAGCAGCAATATCGTCCATTCAAGGTGACACCATGAATAAATTTTTTTGTGACGAAGTCATTCATACACTACAAAAAAATTCACTTTTAGCAGCGGCCCAAAATGCCACTAACAGCAGGAAAAAAATATGCTAAAAACTAGAAAACCTTTACCCGTGGTTGCAATAGCGACGGTCAAACCGCCGCAATAGCCCCGTCGGCATATCCTTATAGTGACGTTTTCCTCAAACGCTGGTATAGTTATTTTTATTGTGATGGCCGACGTAGTGACAGTTATAAATGTCGCTATATCTTAAATTTACCCATTACTTGCTAACTTTATAGTGACGGGTCGACCGCTGCTATATCCTTCACTTTTGCGACATTTTGTGAACCGCTGCTATATTTTGACTCTATTCCATTAGTTTTACACTGTCTCTATAACCATAAAATTCTTTTTGAATTTTATTTGTAGTGGCGGTTATTAACCGCGGTTATATGCTATGTTTACTATTCAATTACCAACAATATATAGCTTGAAATTTTCAATGATTTGCTAACTATTAATGGTTGTCTCTCACTTATCCCTGCTCACATTATATATCTATAAAAACACTATTTTATTCTAATGGCTCAATACTCAATAATTGTAAAAGGTAAAAGAGTCTGCACTTTTATAATCCCAAAATTTTTAAAACACCTTAATTAAAAGGTTCATTACATAAGCCTGTAATACAAAAAAGATCCAATATTTCTAACAAACTAATAGCCCACACCATATTCTAAAAGGTATATATAAACTTGTCACAGGACAATAGTACTCAAAAGTATTACTCATGACGCCATTTTATAAAGACCTCCATAAAAAATGTTCAAATCGAGAAATGACGTCCATTGATTGATGCTTTCATGTTGTCTTATTTCCTACAATAAAAATGATTGAATGAGCATAAGTATCATTTTCAATTTCAAAATGTATAAAGAAAATTTAGACTGCAAATAATTCTCAACAAGTCTTATCTTTTTGGTAAGTATGTGGTTTACATATCAAAAAATATCACCATACTCAAGTTGAAGATCATATTTGCATATTAAGATAGATCAGCCATTAAGAGAGAAAACAACAGCAAATGGAGAGAAAAAATACAGTAATGTAGAAGTGTAAGGCGGCTAAAGATTTAAGAAACAAATTGTTCTCAATTTATGTAGTTAGTTCTTTTTGTTGTTCTTTAAGCACTGCAAGTTGATTTCTAAGATTAGATATGGGTGAAGACATGTAAATGGCTTAGAACATGTAAGCAAGCAACTAACAATTATTAATGTCTAGGAAATTCTATCTAAATATGTGCCCATCGCGCCTCTGCTATTACTCCTAAGTATAGAACTCTGATGAAGAACACCTTCTACAAGGCCTTTTAAGTTTGGATGTTGCTTTTAGCTTTTGTTTTCCCAAGTGGTCTCTTGCCTATAGGTAATCACTAATAGCCTCATTGCCTCACCCTACTCCCAATCTCTCATAGTCAGTGTATCACTCAAGAAGAGGATTATATTATGAAAGAACAACGGTTTTGAAAATGGACTTTTATTCATATACCATAAACATAAACATTACAACTGAAAGACTCTTACAAACAAGTGTTCTTTTTTTGTAGATGAAAAAAAGTTATTACTCATGCTATCTATAATACTCTCTATTTTTTCAATGTGCCCTTGAATATAAGACTCTCTTTCCTTATATATCCTGAGGGCAGACTCCAAAGCTAGGATGTTAAAACATATACAAATAAAAGATAAGATGCCAACAGGTTGGCATTTGGACTGAATCAGCCAATAAAGCCAAACATTAGTAACAACCACTAAATCAAGCAACCAATAGCAACATCCAAGGGTCTATTTTTTAATTGTATATTACAATTTGATCCATTGTTGATATTCAAATTTGTTCGATTGCCTAATTCTCTATTTCACTGGTTTGTTTGGTATTTTTACGGATGCTAGTAAAGGAAACAAAGTAGAAAGTCAACCTATCAAATCCCAATTTTGTCCAAACCAACTAACAATTTATTGGTAGAGAAGTCATTAACATTGGTTCTAAATTTGTGTCAATGTATGTGTATTGTAATAATGACTTACCCTGATTAAAAGGTTGCATTTCATGATTCCCAAAAGAGGATCTCTGATGTGTTTATGGAGAAGCCTGGTCCGGAATGCCACTAGATCCATCTGTCGCCTAATTTATACAATAAAGTTTACATGAGTATGCATAAATTTAGAAAAGGATAACATATGATAAATACATCATTTAGGTAAATATGTTTACTTGTAGTTATACCTGCAAACCACTAGAACACTGTCTCTGTCTCATCAAAAATGCTACTTGCTCTTTTAAAGAGTTTATTACAGCATCTTGAGCTTGTAACTGAATACCTTGAGTTTGCAACTAATCACCTTGAGTTTTTACTTGTTCCTTCAACTCAATTATGGTCTCTTTGTCTCTCATTCTCTCCTCATCTGAAACCATTCTTAAGTCGTCACAACTATTACACATGAAGCCATGCTTAGAAGGAGTGGGCCCAAATCCTAAACCTCGAACACGACCATGACGCTCTTTACCCATCACTTGAGAATAAATATCATTTGGTGACCAACATATCCGTCCACTAACATTTCATTCGGAGCTACTTGGTTGTGACCTCATCAAATCTTCTAGTTTTTCCTATAGCATAAATGGGGAAAGAAATAATAAGGCAAAGAGCGAGAGTGATTGTTTGCCACAAACACATTAGAATTTTGAAAATGTAACTTATTAAGTGGACATACAATTTTTGTAGTTGCTGCTTCATTTACCGGCGCCCTATCCTTTCTTTTGTGAAATGGTATATATAATTTTGCTCGACCTAGTGCAATCTTATCTTTTTGCTCCTATATAACAATCATATCGTTCGAGAATAAAATCATAATACAATGTGCCAACCAAATTCAAAATACAAAACAAGAAATGAAGTTTGAAATACCATATCATATGCATGTTGTGCATAAGTTTTAGATCCTCCTATATGTGCACTTGTTTGCTCTCGCCGGCTTTCTTTATTGGTCGTACTAAGCTCCTTCACTCATAAATGCATAACAGTATGTTAAAAAAGAAAATGATATAATGACATTGTATTATTTGATGGAAAACATACATCTATGCATACTTGTCCTTCTTTTGAAAACCAATACGCGACAAGGTCAGCATAATGCTCACGGTTAACAGTTAAAGGCGCAGTAGCTACTATCTGTGCTGCTGTCTTGGTCTCATCATAGTATTTTGCTTTTAAACTACATTTCCAATTTCTCCATTTTTCTCCCATTGACATCAATGTTTGATGCCTAATCATATCCCTTCTCTCATCTTAAGGAATGGCAAACTTGGACTACAATTGTATGTTTTTTCATGTTATGAACATTCTTAAAATTATCAATACAATAATATAAACTGAATTTGTGAATTTCTTTGCCTAATTCTCATATTATGCATTTTTACTTCAACTATAATAGCATGAAAGATTGTTTTTTTCACATACATATACCCATCTCTCTTATAGTAGAATTTCTTTGCCTAATTCTCATATTATGCTTTTTACTTCAATTATAATAGCATGAAAGATTGTCTTTTTCACATGCATATACCCATCTCTCTTATAGTAGAATTATCACAAAGTACTTGTAGTTAGAAAATTACCTCGATGATATTCCAACAATCTTCTTTATACTGATCTGGCACGTCTTGCCAATTCTTGTACTTAATTGGGCATAAGTGTGGCTTCCTAGCAATGATGCCTATGAAGCGACTGAATATACCACCCTCTATAGAAATAGCCTGCAAATCATTGTTGAAGGTGAGCACAATGTGTTCTTCTAGAGTCAGATTCCACACTTCCACCATACGTGTAATTCCCTGCATGTTTCGCTTGGTCAATTCATCTATTACAATACAACAATGAAATATATCATGGAAATGAAGGTTGACTTGTAATTTGTACCTCAACTAAAAATATAATAATACCTGTACGTTGCATTTCTTCTTCCCTTAACCAGTCCTCATCTAAATCATCTTCAATTGAGGGTTAACCTTTGATTCTTGAGGTTGAGGATGTGGAATATGTGATGGAGCATGTGAGCAGGGATGTGACCAACTAGAGTGTGAAGAGCCATTTGATCGACTAGGCCGTGAAGTTCCATTTGGCTGATTAAGCTGTAAAGAATCATTTGAACGACTAGGTTGTGAAGTTCTATTTGGCAAGTTCAACTGTGGAGACCCAGTTGAGTGACTAGGTTGTGAAATTCCACTTGGTGCGTTAAGCTGTGAAGGGTTATTTGGCTGGCTAGGCTGTGAAGAGGCATTTGATCGCTTGTACTGTGACTCATTCTCAATATTACAAGTTCTAAATCGTTTCTTTGCCATATCTGCTAGACAAATAATAGATGTAATTAATCAAAAACAAAGATATTAATCAAATTAAATGAGCATTTATCATAGTATACTAAAGATATTAAAGAACATAAGCCATAGGAAAAGCTCACATACACCTCACAAGATTATTTTCTTTGTCTACTTCAGTAACTCTATATATCAGAAGGTCTTTGATTTGAGGGTCTTTGAGGGTTGAGGCATTATTTACACCAAACAGAGGTCCCTGAAAACTTGCACATGAAAACCCAACCACTTATTATTGCCCAAACAAAAGCCCCTATGGACTATCAAAAGTATTTAAAATTTGTTAACATTGGTTTCCACCAGACCTCTGTTGTTCCAAGTAAGCTATAGGATCTCATTTTAATTTCAAAATTGATATTTGAGCAACTTCCTGCAGTTGTACAGTGCAAGTGGGCCTAAGCTTTATGAAACTTTCTAAATGCAATTGATTACTTATAGTTGCATAGAATGCTTATACTTTCTCTTCAACTGTTGTCATTATTACATCAATTTTAGAAATCATGCATTTTCTATCTGTTGCTTTAATTTTTTTCAACAATCTCATTAATCTCTCTCTTTCTGTTCTTTTCTTGTTTATACATAAAACATGGCTAGGTGTTCACTGTTGTTTTCTTATTCTCTATTACATGATTTCTGTTGAGTTTCTCTTTTCCTAATTGTGCATGGTCACCTACGACTCAATTTTCTAAGTTTTGGATTCTATTCTGCAGTTTTACATGGTCAAGTCATGTGCAAGGTGGGTGTTAAAGTTGTGGGAATGGGAGCATTGAAGCTAACAGGATTCCTTAGGGAACAAATGCAGTAGAAAAATATACATTTTGAGTCGCTGTACACTGTGTGCAGATTAAAAGAGGTATTGACATTGCCCTTTGCTCTGTGGACTCTAATATTTGTCTTTCCTCTCATTAATGAGGAAAAGTTTGGTCAGAAGTGTGGCTAGCTTGTCAGCATGTAGAGTAAATGTGACATTCACCAATTGATTGTTCTAGTCAGCTGGATGGCTCTAGAAGTCATGAATTCCACCCTAGAATCCAAGAAGAAATAGCAGTAAGTGATGTTGGAAACATAGGGTTTTGTCCTGTACTTTGGATTTTGTATGTGTAGACATTTGTAAGCTTCCCTCCTCCGGATGTTTTCTCCTGTACCTCTTCAAACAGGCAGGGATATGGTGTGGTTTTAGGATCGAAATGGATTGCCCTTGCTCGACTGAAAGTTGAGAAAATGGATGCCTACAACTCTATGAGTTCTCGGAGCCTCAAGTCTATGACAAGACACCCATATGGTTAGCTCTCTTTCTAGGGACAACCTTTTTTATTGTCTAATTGATGAAAGCCGATTGATAATTCAAAGCCCTGGTCTCTATTAGATATTGCATTTACAGCTAATGCTAATCCATGAAAATCTCACTTCTTAGTGCTTTTGGGTATATTCAATTACTGATTTTAGCTTTTATAAACTTTTTTTGATGATATCATTAGTTCATCTTGTCCCCCAATAGCCAGGTTGACAGCTCATAAGACCACAAAACCCTTCTGAAACACCAACTATTTTCTAGTTGTTAATTTGATTTGATCAGGACATATTTTGGCAGCACAGTCTCAAATGCTGGGAGGGTTTTGCTAAATCCCCTCACTGAAGTATATGAATCCTGCTAATAAGATTTTAAGTGGATTTTCCACACTTGAACAGTTAAGATCATGCCAGAGGGTCCTCCACAAAATAACAACTGAAGCCTAGTATAATGTTTATTACTTCTTTTCTGCATATGTTTGACTTCACTTTGGTAATTGTACCATACTTTCCTGCTTATCACACACTATACATATTGCCTGATTTTGTCTAGGTTTAATGCACTCACAGAACCTATGTTTTGTTGCTCTTGATTATGATGCTGAACTATCTAAAGATACAGAAGGGTCATTTGAAGTTGTTGCAGAAGGTTAGTTTACTCTTTCGAAAGAACGATTTCAAACGGGGGAGATTCTATTTCAGCCACGCATTGCAGGAGTGTAAGTCTAAGTTTTCTTACATCTTGTTATAATATGTGATGATTTGATCAATGGTAGATATTGTTTGCCTATACTTTACCGTGTTATAATATGTGATGATTTGATCAATGTGAAGTAAATTTTGAAAAGAGATAAATTTTGTAATTGGAATGATTCCCAGGAAGGCAACCAAAAAAAAAAACAACAACAACAGACCAACAGAACAAACCAATAAACTAAAAGGTAGGCATTATTACTCCATTGTGGCATTTCATCAAATATCTAGCATACATAATAATTCCTCAAGCATGAACTTTTACTGTGTATCATCGACAACAATCCATTCACTTCATTAATTATATTGGTTAAAATATGAATATCATAGATGATCAAATGTGTGTGTGTGTGTGTGTGTGTGTGTGTGTGTGTGTGTGAATATCATAATTAGAATACATATTATGTTAATCAATCTATTTTCTAAATTATTTTCCCAAATCAAAATCATTCAAGATGTTCTTGAAATCCTTCAAAGTAGAAAAGTTTTGGAGATATTAGAAGCCATGCATGGAATGGCAAGTATCTCATCTTAACAATGAATTCCATGGACCCAAACTTGTCCGAAAACAGTAGAAGAAAGAGAGAGGGGTAGAGACAGAAATTGAGAGACTAGAAGAAAGAGGGGATAAAGAAGGAGAAACAGAAAGAGCAGGCTGACCTTAAAATCACAATGGTGCTGTAGCTTGATGTCGTCTACGTACGCCGCGATGGAGGATGAACGAAAACTCTGATACTTGCAGGAGAGAAGTGTTGATAGACCAGGGCACAAATTCTAATCAAGGATAGTTGAACGGTTTTTGTTTCTGTTTTTGTTTTTTTTTTTTTTGGATTGAAATTATGATATGTTATTTTCGAAAAAAAAAAATGATTTGGCGCGAAATTTTCGTTTTATCTGGCGGCTTCATTTTGCTTGGTTTTTGTAACGCTTGAGGTCAAACCGTTGCTAAAAATATATATATAGCAATGTTTTAAGAAAAAAATGCTACTAAAAATTTTATTTTTAGTTGTGGTCAATAACAGCTACAATAGCTCATCTATAGCAACATTTTTCAGGCCACTACAATAAAAAACGCTGCTAAAAGTGAATTTTTTTGTAGTGATAACATAGGCAATAAAACAATTACATTTTGCAATTTGTACTTGTTTAGGACTGCATTGGTGCACTGGACGACACGCACGTGATGGCCCGTGTCTCTAACAATACGCCTCTTCATTCTATGGTCCAAAAAGTGTGCCAACGCAAAATATTATTGTCGTTTGTGACTTTGATTTCGCCACGCCCCGGTAACAAATTCCCGCTTCACAATGAACTTGACAAAATGTAAAAAACTGTTCACAGAAGTGATTGTAACAAAAGGTTTTTTGGTACAATAAAAACCAGATTATATCGATTTTCAAATAAGAATTACAAAAATGTAGGAATACGAGGTAACAAAAAAAGAAAAAAAGAAATAGGGGGTAGACAACTACGAACAATACATATATATATATTTTTTTCTTGATCCCACATACGATTTCAAATTTGAAATTGCCAAGGAATCTCATCATTAAACTAATAGAATATTTTTGCGATTTGAAGGGTTACTGTCATTTTTTTAATTCAATTATGAGCATAAGTTAGTAAACAAGAGTTTATTTGTCATATATAAAGGCCAAAAGTAGAAATGAAAGTGAAAAAGTCGTTATACGATTTTAATAAAATACCATTTGATATTAATAAGTTATACTGTTCAACATGTGCAGAAAAATACTACTTGGTCGATAGCGGGTACAGCAACAAGACAAGATATCTAGCCTTATACAAGGGGTATCGATATCACCAAAATGCTCATTGCAACCGAATACCACAAAACGAGTACGAATAGTTCAACAAGGCACATTTGTCCTTGCATAGTTGTATTGAGTGAACATTCGGTGCTTGGAAGTCGAGGTGAGGGGCTTTGCAGAATATGCTGAAAATAAAATTTTCCAATCAAGTGTCCTTCGTATGTGTGTCGATGGCTTTACATAACTTCATACATCAGAACAGTCAATCTACAATATCCCAGACGACGACGAGTACGTTGCATCGCAAATGCCCGACCACCCTGATTACACCCAGGTTGTCGATATCATGGAGCCAAGGGACTTAGATTGCCATATGACAACTGTAAGAGCGAATATTACATACGCACTGCGACAACAAGTGCAAGGTTAAAGGCGACGCATTTGTTGTTGTGGCAGGTGTTTTATTCGTTGTATGTTGTGTAACACTGATGTATGTCATTGAAACCAATTGTATCATTATATCATTAATTAGAAGGAAATAATTTGTTGTACCAAATTCGCAATAACAAAAATAATATTGCAATAATCAACAATATTCAATTTCGTACACACGTTAGATTTATATACATTGTAATGGTATTTTTAAATTTCTTACATAATAAAAAATAAAAATAAAAAAAGAATATTTGCATAGGCTCACAGGTGAAAAGAAAAAGTAAAAGGAAAATTTGTAGCCGAAAAGTGAATTGAACAAGTACAAATTGAACTACACCATTTTGGTTTTTTTTTTTTCAATCATCAACAGAACATCACGTGTGAATAGGAAAAAGGTTAAAAAAAAAAAAAATTATATATCTTCTCACGTATCCCTGTCCACCACAGAATGAAAAAGCAAACCGTACTGACTTTCGCGTTCGTGACTGTCAGTAAGCATAGGGGTAATATGGTAATTTTGGTATTTGTTACAATATTATAATGCATATTTTTTTCCGTAAAAAGTCAAAAAGTTATCTCAAACAATCATATATTTTCCCCCCTATTTTTTTAGCCAAAAAGTCAAAAAGTGTACTTATATAGATTATCTCAAACAACCCCTTAGTTTATAAGATACTTATTTTGAAAAATAATTAGTAATAAAAATTTTGAATTAGAGAGTTGGTGGATTTAGAAAATGATAAATTACATTTTGCCCATTTTATGTATGGCCACTTTCTATTTTTATTTTTTCTATTTTGGCCCTTCATATTTTAAATTTTTATCAGTTTACTCCTAAAACTAACTTCTGTTAAAGTGGGCTTGAACTAAAAATTTAGGGTTATGACAAATACTTATTTTGAAAAATAATTAGTAACAAAAATTTTGAATTGGAGAGTTGGTAAATTTAGAAAATGATAAATAACACTTTAACCCTTTTATGTTCGGTTACTTTCTTACTTTGGCCCTTAAAGTTTTTTTTTTTCCCCTCCTAATTTGGCCCTTCATATTTTAAATTTTTACCAATTTACTCCTAAAGCTAACTTTTGTTAAAAATTAGACTAAAAAAAAAAAAAAACACATTGATAGTCACGTGGCATAATAATATTCTATTATATATAAGTCACATATTTGACACAAACTCAAACACCAATATAATAATGCATTTTTTATGACACATGACTGTCAATATGTCATTTTCATTTTAATTTTTAACAAAAATTGCTTTAGGTGCAAACTAGAAAAAACTTGAACTATAAAGGGCTAAAATGAAAAAAAAAAAAAAAACTTTGAGGACCAAAATGAAAAAGTGATCAAACATAAAATGAGCAAAGTGTAATTTACCCATTTAAAAAAATAAAAAAGATGATAAGGGCATTTTTGTCATTTTATCTTAAAACTTAACAACATTTGTAAAATAAATGGCAGAGCTAGAAAAAATAAGGAAGTCAGTATAATTTACTCAATTTTAATTTATTGAACTTGATTGTAATATTAAATAAATAAATAAATAACTCCACTAAAATTAAGGTAATAACTTTATTACAGGCCAATCTATAGACACCTCATTTTGATCGTCCCTATGACTTGGGCGCTTTATTCTGAACACCCGATAATGAAACGTTACACTGTGCAATTTCTCGAGTCTTTAGCAAAAGAATTCAACTTTGAGCTTCAAAACCAAATCTTGCACCTCCATTTTGACCAAAACTTTTCTTCTAGCCTGACCACTCAGAGAATAACAGGCCAACAGACACTTTTATTAGGCCGGTCGTACATTCTCTTAGTCGGCTAGCCATATTCAGCGCAGAAGATATTTCTGCAGTAGCAGGTTGCTCCCATGCACGGGATTTAGACCAGTTGTCTTTTTTGGAGATATTTTCGATGAGAGAAGTTGAAATTCTATAAATAGAATACCCCCCTTAGAGTTTGGGGTTTGAAAAAAAAATTCCAAAATGCTTAGAAGCTTGTCCAAAACATTACGTTACCCTCTTGAATATAGATATACTATAGATACACCATTGAAGCTCAAACTTGAAGGTTTTTTGCTGAAGTTTTGAACTTTATTTCAAATATTTGAGGGTGTGTGGATTGAAATTTGCTAACTAAGAAGCTCTTCCTCTTTCCAAGAGGTTAAACTTTGAACTTTTTTCATCACCTTTTCTTTTACTCTTTCACTCTTCATTTCTTGTCAACACATACTGATTTTCAGAATTATTTTAGGCTTAAAATGTGATTGAAGCTTTCTTAAAGGTGGAAGAGTTAGCCACCCTTCCATTGGCTAGCTTACTAGTTGTACATCCTTTGTTTTCTTTCATTTTTTTTTTTTCACTTTTTCTTCATTTCATTTGGTTAAATTCCTACACTTTTAACACTGTTTGGTGGTGATTGTGTCTGATATGACTTAGGGCCCTCGTCCTCCCCAATACATGTGCTCTTACTTCCTATGCTTTGAATATCATATTTGTATTGTTGTAATAGTGTAATAGTCCTCACGAATTTGGTGCGTTTAGGATATAGCAGCCAATTCGTTTGAGTTGATCATTTTACTTTAATTTTGGTAGCTTTCTTTATCTACCTTAGAACCTTTTGGTCACGGGAGAATTAGAGCTTGAACCTAACCACACCGCCACAAGTTTGATTAATTAGCTATAAATTTCTTGTTTTCATATTGTTGTTGTCCACCTAGAAGCTAGGTAATAGCTTTCGTGTCAAAAGTGTTAGAAAACTCTCATCTCGATCATCTTCAAAACATGGAAATGGATGTCTCATCCTTATTCCATGACTAAAAGAGGTGTTATCAACAATTTTTGACGAGTTGTGTGTTTAAAGCTTTAAATAGATAGCTTGATTCTTGATTCTCTCTTTTCCTCAAAGTTGTTATAAGCTCTCTTCTAGTTCCATCTTTGAAGCATGAAAATGGATGTCTCGTCCTTATTCCATGAGTAGGTAGATGAGTATACACCAACTTTTTCATAGTTTTCATTCATTTGCTTAGTCTTGCTTTGATTTTGCTTTGAAGCCATATGAGAGCTCTTTCATCGGAAGTATTAGAGACTCTCTTCTAGTTTCTTTTTTAAGCAAGGAAATGGATTTCAATTCATGTTCCGTGAGTAGGAAGAAGAGTCTCTAAATGATTACCTCAATGATGTAATCTTTTATTAATAAGCTTCTCTTTCAAACATGGCTAACCTCTTCTCTCCAAATTTGAGTACTCACTTACTCTTATTTTCCATGAGATGTAATAGGTTTCAACCATCTCTTTGAATACTTCTTCTTAATTAGCCTTAGTTTTGTATCCATTGAATATTCCATCCCCGTTGCTTCATAAATCATCATCTAAATACCCTTGGGATGTTTGATGAGTTGTGAAGCAAACCTATTCCCTCGTTGAAAATCTTCATGACAGGAGAGAGTAGAAAAGGGTGAACATCTTTTGGAAACCCTTTGTTCTAGTTCTGTTGCAGCAGGTTTTTCTCAAAAAATAGTAGCCGACCGGCCATTTTTATGTATGGCCGACCATCTCATCAGGCCAACGAACTCTTTTGTACGGCAGTGGTGGTTTTTTTGGCAAAACGGAGCCGATTTCAAGATCAAAGCAGAACTATTTGCTGGCTATGAACATGGCAGTTTCTGGCAATAAGTAAAGGGGATTCCAGAGGATGTTCTTGCTTGTGCGCAAGCAGTTCCTCGCCTCTTATTCAAATCCTTTAGATTAGTCACTTTGAAATTCATATTTGTAATAATTAGTTCATTCATTTGTGTTTTGTAATAATTAGTTAATTACGACATTTGAACTCTCTGTTAAGAAGGAAAATTTGTAATATTTAATGTATGTCTTCCAACCCCCATTTCTTCCTCCCTTTTATTTAAATGCTTACTATAGTTGTATAGCATCATATTTTCTTTTATCACTACCATTATTTGTATCCATTTTTGCATGCATTAAGGTTCTGCTCATCATACTTGATATCATTGATTATTTCTTACTTGAATACGTGCGGCGGTACTGGATGCTTTGAGTGGATCCATATGACATGTTCATAGCCGAATCAAGTAGTTTCATTATGCATGTGTTGCAGTAATCATGTAAATTTCTTTAGGATTATGCTTTTTTCTAACTATTTTCTTTTCTTTGGCTTGCCTCAGACGAGTTTTGGGTAAGCATTTTTGCTTTAGCATACTGCATATGCGTCTTTGTTACCATATCGAGCATACTACCATGAGGCTACTCGCTTAATTGAAATATCTCTATGAATGCCTATGGATGGAGGCTATTTTGCTTAGATTAGAATGACTTTGATTATTGTATATATAAGCTCACTTTTCCTTTAAGTTGCACATATTTAAAAACTTTTTTCAAAAAAGCATGAAATCAAAGCATTCCAAAGTAAGTGATGTGGTCTATACTTGTTTGTTTCACATAGTAATGTTTAGTATATTAAATAATCAGAACATGAGCATATAATGTCCATAAAATTCGAATCATGATTTAGTAGAGGCCGATCTTTGATCGGGTGAGTGGGGTGCTTAATTCATGACCTTTCCCTCTCATACCTAAGTTCCCGAACTAAGACACTTTGGTTATGATGGACAAGTGGCCTTTGGCACGAGTCACGAGTTTCCTGAATTTTTAAAAAATATTTTGGTGGTGACTCTAAAATCTGGCAATGCAGTCAATTTTTGGCATCTCTGATGATTAATGGATTTTCTAAAATTTACCGGATTTGGACTCTCATTCATTTTTTCTATTTCACATTGTACGTGTGGAACCAAATTCAGAATCACGAGAGTCCGAACTGTAGGAAATCGTATCCAAGGAGACTAAACCCCTCTGAAGAGCGCAAAAAACCAGCTACACAATCCTAAAACTTTAAGGGGGATTTACAGGTCGGTCTTATAGACCGGTCTTAATACCTATAAAGCCCTGTCCATTTACGGTTTCTCATTTTATCTCTGATATATTTAGCCCATGCCATTTATCTCTTTTAGCCGTTCGACTGTCTCTCACCGACACACTATTGTTACCCTCTGACGTGGTCACCACCATTTAACTCACACCACCACATCCTCCTTCTTTACCGCTGCCGTTGCCCACCTAACACTGTCGTCCTCCTCTCTCATTGTCATCATCGTCGCTTTTCTTCTATCCTTCATTCTCCATTTTCCTTCATCGCCGCTCTTCCTCCATTATCGATCCACCATCTTCAATGCCGAACTTCACTAATGGCTTTAGATCTAGATATTTTCAATGCCGATCTACTATTTCAGTGCCAATCTGGTACTCTACATAGTCGCCGATCAGATCAAGACTCTTTGTACTATGTGATGGTGAAGATTTGCATTTGTAAAACATGTTGAACTGATCTGATGCATTTATCACTTAATTCAGTGATGAATTTATCACTCAATAATTTGTGATGATTTTTTTAACAGTGATAAATTTATCACCAATTTGTTCAATATGTTGTGGACTGTTGCTGTGCTGGAATTTTGAAATTAATAGGGTGATAAATTTATTACTAATTTTTGTTCATGTTATATTTATCACTATGTTCAGTGTAGTTGTTGGATTTGTTATTTTCAATAGTGATAAATTTATCACTGACTGATTGAATGTAATTGCTGGATTTTTTTTTTTTTTTAACAGTGATAAATTTATCACTGACTAGCTAAGTGTAATCACTTGAGATTTCAGCTGAGATTTGTCGCAAAACTACCTGAGATTTCTTCAGAATGTGTTTCGAAATCTCCTGTGGAAAGGTTTGAGAAGAGCAAAATGATGATGGAAGAGAATGATGGAGGAAAAGTGGTGATGATGGCAACGAAGGAGGAGGATTGGTGTAAGGACAGAGACGATGACGGCGAGAGAGGCGGATGACGACGGCGATAATTGAGGTGATCGACGTTGAAGACAGCAGATGATAGCAGTAGTTGAAGTGAGTGGCGTTGAAGGTAACTAACTGTACAGACTAGAAAAATAGTCAGAAGGAGAGAGAGAGAGAGAGAGAGAGAGAGAGAGACAAAGTGGGCAAAACATAATAGAATAAGCTCCCCTCCATACTCACATCTCTCCATACTCATCCATACTTTTCATATGAGCTCAAATTCGGACTCATATCGATGATTAGAACTGTTTATTTTGTAGGTTCCATGATAAAGGTCATCAATGTAAAAAATCAATATCATTGGACATCTATAAACACAAGAATAAATCATATTTTATTTTATAAAATGAATAGTAAATAGGATTGTAAACTTAAACTATTCATTTTGTAAAATAAAACGTGATTTGTTTCTGTGTTTATACTTGTTCGATAAATCTAATTTTTTTATATGAATAATTTTTACTATAAAGCCTATGAAATCGACAGTTTGGATTATCAAAGTTAGTCCGAATTGAGATGTACAAGAGGAGTATGGATGAGTATAGAGAAATAAAATATGGATGGGAGTTTATCCCACACAGAATAGGGAAAAACAGGGGAGTTTATCCCAAATTTTATATATTGTTAATTTTATCATTAAGTGGATCTAAAAAATAAAAATACAAAAAATAATATTATTAATAATTTACCCTTGTTATGTGTAAAAATTGTTAATATTTAAGATTCAACAATTTTCAAAACATATTAAAATTAAAAAAAAAATTCATTAATTATTTCTCTACAAGTAGTCCTTGAAACTTCAATATCAAAAAATGAAGAAAGTGAAGACTTAAGACACATGCCAATTAATCATTAAATAGGTAAAACAACTTCCACTAGTATAGAAAATTGTAAAAATTTAAATACTGTCTAAATTAAATAGTTATTTTTTATAATAAGACTAAAACATTCTTGCAGTTTTTTTGTTTAATTTTAACTTTTTATTTATTTTTTTGGTATAGAAAAACATTTTAAAAATCTTCTCTTTTTTTTTTTGTATTTATTTTTATTAAATTAATCTCTACTTTTTCAAAATAAATTTTGAAAATTCAACCAAAGAAAAATAATTTCCAAGTAGAGTTCTTTTTAATTTGGATTAACTTAAAAATTATGAGAAATACAATATACAAATTTAAAATTAAAAAATGAAAAAAGATAAACAGAGGACAACTGAATCATCATTTACCGTAAAAGTTTGTTGGGCTCTCAATTTCGTACCCCAAGAATGAGGTATTTTTGTTCATAAAAAAGTGAATATCAAATTTATTAATTTCTTGAAAAATATTTAATTTATTTATACCTTTGTTCAACATTCTTCATACTAGTTGAGGTAGATGAAACTAATTATTAGCTTTTTAACATGTGTCTTTAGGGCACATGAAACATTTAAAGTTATAATACAAAAATAAATAAATAAACCATTGGCAACAAAGCTCAATGTGAATAACAGAACAGTTCATTAAATGTTTTTATGATATTGTTGACAAATAGTAAAATTTTATCAAATCCACAGTTAAAATGCTTATTTCTCTACAAGCAACTTCAATTGATATATAATTAATAATATTCTATAAATAGTTCAAGCATTTAAGCTTACATTGTGACTCTCCATTTGATAAGAATTAAAAGAACAACAATGATAGAGACCACTAATTTTGGAGCTCTAAAAAGATCACTAATGACATGGCCGTTAATAAAAAAAGAAAAAAAATACAACACTAAGGCCAAAACATCAACACATTCATGGTGGGGCCCACTGCCACATCATTAGTGGTAATACTAATTAGTGCTCTCACTCATTTTCCTTAAAAGAATAGCTTATTGGGGTTAAATACATGGTCACTCCCAAACAAAGTATGCACTATATTTCACTTTGATCCCGTATATTTTAATTATGTTAATTTCATCTCAATTTATTCAATTTTTTATGCAACAGTCAGTAGTGACATTTCTTTTTTAATTTCCCATTAAAAATACCCCTAACTCTGTTTATATTTCAATTATATACTCCAGAGGCTCCTCTATCTGTTGCTCTTCAAAAAAAATTCTAATGACTAATATTGCAATTCCCTCATAGATGATATTCCCTCCCACCCCTACGAAAGAAGAATAAATCTAATATAAATTCATTTATGATAATTTTTTTTCATGGAAAAGAAAGTAATTTATTAAAAGAAGCGGGTCAAAAAATAAACACAGAGAGAGAGAGAGAGAGAGAGAGAGAGTTAATATCCAATCCAATAATTGAATAGCAAACTATATTTGACATCTCCAAGCTTTATACCAAGACAAATTGTAATGTTTAAACTAAATAATTTAAAAATATAAACTAACTAAATCGAACAAAGCTCATGAATGAATAACACTTATTGTTTATGAACAAATGAAATTAAATCTTACTATTTCTTTTGAAGACAAAAAAAATGTATCTAATTAATGTGCACGTGCAATCTACCCAAGATTTAACTTGTTTCTGGAGGGCCTTCTAAGCGAATGTAGTCGTACATGAGTCCTGTGAAAGGGCTTCCTCCTCTTGACTGTGTCAAATAGATTATATTGCTTCCAGTTGCAAGAAGATAGCTAGGTATGTTGACATTGTACAATGAGTACAATCCATGAATCCCATGCCTTGCAATCGCATTGTCCCTTCCTATTCGCCCTGTTGTGAAGTGAGGTCGTACTCTATATGGGTTGTTGATCCGTACCTTCAGTCATAAAGCAACATTAGTTATCATACCACGAGATAAAAATTAGCCCACAAATTTAATATAGTTACACATTTGTTCATAATAAAATAAACGTAATTAATGCAGGGTGTATAGTGATACTCTATCGTAAATCATTTATATTACTCACAGAGTGATTGATGGTTAAGAGACAAAGTGTTATTAGTTAGCAAAGCACAATGCAATTGTGTCAAATTTGTGATATTTGTTGTAGTTTATAGTGTAATTTTCCCCAATGAAAGCATCACCTTATTTGGTGGTTAAACTTTCAAAAACTTGACTTCATATTTTTCATTTTGCTTGGTTTAGTGATTTTTTTTTTCTTCCGTCTAAATAATACGTATATGTGAAGAACTTTGAGAAAAAAAATATATATATATATCACCAAAGACAAAAAATGAAAAAAAAAAGAAAGACATTTTTATATTTCTTTTACTAGTTTTTTTTTTTTTTTTTGGATTTTTTTCACATGTACTTTACCTAGATTAATATGTGAATCTAATTTTTTTTTTAAATGACTAAAATGTGATTTTTTTTTTTATAACAAAATTATAGATTGTTAGTTTTTTAGTAACTAAAAGGGTCGTTGCTTTTCCATCAACTCGAATCCCTAATCTTTTTCTCACCACATTCTAAGGTGTGGTTATAAGACCACTGGATTAAACCTAAGATCCAATAATAAATAAAATAAAAAATAAACGGAAAAATAAAAAATGAAAATTTTTGTAAACCAAACCAAATATTGAAGACTGAGAGTGGGTTTCGTACTTGTAATTCAGCGTAACTAGATGATGCCAATGCCAATTGAAGTGTGTAAGTTCCTGCCCTCACATATTCCAAATCGAATGAAATTCTCCACGTGGTCCCGACTAATGTATTATTTTGACTCCTGCAATATAATGTTAATTATCTTAGAAACAGTAACAACACATGCAAAATTAACAAAAGGTAAAAGGCACAATAATAAAGTAGAATAAACAAACACCTGGTAACATGAGCAAAAAACCAATCTTTTTCGTAAGAGCTATTCCCTATGGTGTAGATGAGATCTTGGTCTGGATAAAGAACCGAATACTGATTCCATAATCCATATTGCCTAAACCTGTTGATTCAAAATATTGGCAGTTAACAATGCAATCCATGTGTGTGTATATATATATATATATTGGTATTGAAGTGCTTAGGAGTTTTTATATTGACAATTAAGAGCATACTTCTCTTCATTGTCATCACCATTGTTGAGTAAATGGGTAATGCGTTTTGGACTTGGGTCTGGCACGTAGAATTCAGCAGCAGTGCGATCGGGAATGCCTATTTCCCACAGAGTAGGGCCACTCCTAGGAGCATCATATACAATATCACCTAGGTTGATTTCAGTTCCTACATTTCAATGTCAAAATGGAGAGAGTGAGTTACAGGTAGTGTTACACTTTAGAATCCAAACCCAACCTAGAAGATTATGTGTATATGTTTAATGAAAACTTGTACACATTGGTAACCAATGCAATGTGTAAGTAACTTTGATTATGACAGACCATAACCTAGTTACAAACACATTAATTTCATTTTGCCTTCGAGGTTTGCTAAGCAAGATTGTTAATGAATGCATAATACCTGGGTTGACATTAATTTCAATATCATATTTGTAATCCCCAATAATACCAGGGACCCATGCATACAAGCTATAGTTCCCAGGTCGGACATTCTTAATCACAAAGTTTCCCTCAGCATCGGCTTGGACCCAAAATTGATAACCCTGCCAAAGTGAAAAGAATTTGAAAAATAGCAAAATTACAGATCAATTGAAGTTTTCTTCGACTACAAGATTTTCCATATATATATATGAAATAAAATAAAAAATAAACAAAGAAAAACTAAAGATAACCTTGGTTTCACTTTGCCATGATCTCGCTTCTCCTGGTTTAGCCAACCCCACATAAGCAGAACTTGCATTAATAAGTTCTTTATTTATGTACCTAATAAAAACAAGAGAATTAATGGTGATTTTCAAGTTTCAAGTTCAACATTATTGTACCATAATAATAATGTTGAGGAAGAATGTAGGAGGGTTGATGGATAAAATACCTGTCACGGACTAGTAGTCGACCATTAACTATACCCCGTTGATTGGCGCGAGGAAAGTCTTTTGAAAGCGGGAAATCGTATGGCCAACTTTTAGTTTCTTTCGACATCTAATGAAAGAGATTTGAGTGCAAAAGTCATGCTCATGTATTGTTAATTTAAAAATCAATGTAGAAAATGTCTGGAGAATAATATTAATAATACCTTTTGTTTAGCATCATTCCAAAGTGTACGTGGATCTTTATCAGCTGAAGCCTTGTTAAGATAGATAAAAACCGGGCCAAAAACTTTCTTCCATGGCTCTCCTTCTTCAAATTTTGCACTCAAAGTCCCAGTATAATGGCTACTAAAGAACATCTAAACATGAATAGCACAATTTTTCCTCATCATCATCATCATCATTATTAGTGAGAAGAACATATGAGAGTAAAAAAGTCACAATGCAGCCATAAAAGTTTGATACTTACTGCTAAGCTTGTTGGGCCACAGTGGGAACTAAGCTCTTGCTTGAGAGGCCCACCTACACGAAACTCATTGCTTGGTGTAATAACCCAAAATCCAATAGCAGGGTCAAAGGATATCCACCCATGCAACCGGTTGTCTTTGATATCAACCGAGTATTGGTACTTGTCATCGACCTATAAAAATACAATACCAAGAAAACAATGTTAATACTCGCAACTCGTGAATATGAATAGCTCTTTTTCACTACAACAATGTTAGGTATGATGAAAAATCTTTCATGAAAATAATCATGAAAGCTTTATGATCCTTAGATTACACTTAGAATAAAACACCACACACTAATCAAGGTAATCCAAAGATCATAAATCTTTCATGATCTTTTTCATGAAAAAATTTTCATGATCCCTAACTTTTCTCTTTTCACTAATATATAATTAATTGGTCTGTTCCTAAATCTTCTTTATTTTTCTATCCGAAAATTTTCACAATCACTAAATTATTAAAATTTTTGAAATATTGTAATAACAAACACTACAACATATAAGAGTTTTAGAAATCAAATTTTTTGTTATCTAAAATTGAAAATTTTGTTGCAAAAAAATTTATGGACTAATTTTTATCGTCATGAGGATAGTCACTAAAAGATTGTCAAGAAAAGTCAAAAATAAAGTTTTTAGTGACAAAATTTAAAAAATATCCCTAATAAATACACTTTTAGGGACAATAATTTAGTCTAAAAAGCGTTTATTTTTTGAGACAAAAATTTGGTTCCAAAAGAATAATAATTCATCACTAATGTCCAATTTTCATTGCTAAAAATATAATGATGACATTTTTCATAACAAAAATATTTGGTCTCTACAAAATAATTTCGTCCCTAAATTTTGGCCTCTAAAACCTTAAGTTTTTTAGTGTAAGGATGATCTAATGAATATTAATGTTTGAACACAAAGGAACCAAAAAAGATGATCTAATGAATATTAATGTTTTAACACAAAGGAACACAAAAATTTAAGCATAGAAGAAAGTTTTGGGGCACTTAACCTGTCCTTTGAGGTCTTTATTGGATGGATGTGTCAATAGAACAGCCTCCTTATAGTCAAGTTGCTGACCAGTTTTTCGGTCATTGGGTGTTGCCATGAACTTTTGCCTTGTATCCGATACAGCCATGTAATTAAACCTAATATGACACCATATGATCATTAGAATATATGTATATGTATACATTCTAATTTACTTTAAAATTATATTATGAAGTAAAGCAAAGTCTGCGTAGTTAAGCAAATTGTTGGTTTCAATTGTAAGAAAAGCTTTACTAGGGACACAAAAATTGTGTACAAAATGGCCACAAGTGTATAGGCCCACAAGCCTCTGCGTGTTGTTTTGTGAAAGGCTTTTGTGTCCCTAGGATCTCCATTGAAAGAATTAACTCAATGAATGAGCCTAGAGGCTAGTGCAAATGTCTTACTTTTCATTTCGAAGCTTGAAAGCAACCCTACACTCATCAATATGCATACTAGGCCATCCCTCTAAGCGCTCGAATATTGCATATGTGTAGAAACCGGAAGAGCCACGCAACATTATAAACCTACATACATATATATACACCATAACCATGAGTTGAGTAATCGTGATTGCAAAATTAAGTTAATAATGTTTAAGACTAAGTTAGGAAATTGCACCTTTTGTCTACATTTAGGGGACGTCCAACATCGCCAAGGGAAGCATTCCATGTGCTCAGGAATGAAATCTCTATTTGATTTTCATCTTCTCTTACAACCTCATAACTTGTCCCTAGTAGCCTGTACAACCATTTTAAGTAATTTTAGTTAGACAATGACATGCTTCTTATGCAATGGTTCCATAATACTCAATATATATACACAACTTACTCGTCTAAATGTTGACCTTCATTCGTGGTCCAAATTATATCCCAATACCTGCAAGTGATTAACAAAATGTAAATTGTAAAATATGAAAAGATAATCAATTACTTAACTGATAATAACATTTGATTAAAGAAATTCTACAATGACAAGAATTTTAATGTGGTTTCATAGTATGCCCTAACTCATCTGAGAGTCATACTATACCTATCGAGTTTGTGTACAAACCAACTTCATGGACTAAAAATTACCCAAGTATGTGTGTGCCCACCCGATGAGTGTATTGTTACCATGACAAAATATAAATTTTGATTTTTAATTAAAAGGGTAAAAGTGTGGTTTATTAAACCAATGGTCTAAGGTATAAGGCGCTTTCACTACCCCAATATTTAATTTCTTTTTGTACCCAAAAGTGAAAACTTCGTTGCAAAAAATATTTGGGAATCAATTTCTGTTGTGTGATGGCAGTCATCAAAAGATCGTCTCGAAAAGTTTATAAAAAAAAAAAAAGAAGAAGACTTTTACCAATAAAATTTTAAAAATATCGCTAATAAATAGACTTTAAGAACAAAATAATTTTATGCCAAAAATATTTCCTTTTTTTTTTTATCAACTAAAAGGAAACCTTTATTGATGAACGAAAACATTACATCAAAAAAGGAAAAGATTAGTCTCAAAAGTATAGTAGCTTATCACTACAAGTTTAATTTCATTGTTAAAAATAAAACAATGATACTTTTGATAACTAAAATATTTTTATCCTTAAATTTTTGTATCTAAAATCTTAATTTGTTGTAGTGTTAATGGAGGATAATGAAGAAAAGAAAAATAAGAGTTTCAAGTCTATAAACTAGTTTCTTTATAAAATTACGAATGGCTAATTGATCTGATGACATATATGGTTTGAAAGATATGGCTGTGGCAGGTACAAACAACTAATATTTGTCTAGAAAAAAAAGAAAAAAAAGAAAAAAAAAGCAAGAAAAAAAAAAAGTAAATATAGCTAATATTATCAAGTCAATCTTCAGGTAAAAGATATGTGAGAAATAAAAGCAACAATGCTTGCTTACCCTCTGTCTGTTTCTTTGTTATTTTCTAGTAAACTAATTTGATCATACTCTATATCTGTCACACTACCCTCCGGAATCGACAAAGTGACACTAACGAGGCCATTATTCATTTGGACCTGCACATTTGAGATCCGTTTGAGGAGTTAGATATATAGTAAAAAAATTATTATAAATTATCACATTATTACTTGTACTTTTTGTACATCCTTTTACAAAAAAATTAAAAAGGATATTCAATCACTTTCACTACTGAGTATTAATTTTGAATGATACTGCAGATAATTGGATAAAGAAGCATTATTTAAAGGGGAAATAACAACAGGCTGTAACAGTAAAAAAAAAAAAAAATCTAATCAGTGATAAAATTTATATACTTTAATAATTAAAATGCTATATTTTTTATGATATTTTTTGGTTCTTTTTCTGTCTTTAGTACATTACGACCAAGCATATATATGAACGGTAAAGATTTTAAGAAGCTTTACATAATTATCCCATCTGTACAAACGAAGTGGAGGAAGTGACTTTAGTTCTCGGTTGTTGCTGCTCCGTGGAGTACTGCAAATTGGATTAAGAAAAAAAAAAAAAAAAAACATAAACATCAAATTAGAGTCAATAGAGCGAGACAGAGTGGCATGAGATAAGTCATCAAAACTCACACTAAGGCCTCGTTTAAGAATATGTTATTTTAATTGCATTTTGATTTTTTGGCTAAAATATAAGGTAAAAAAAAAATGCTTGTGGTGACTTTTTAATTTTTTACCAAAAAAGTGCAAAAAATATGGATAAAAAGAGATCTTTGATTTTTTTTGTATAATTTATTGGTTTTAGTATTTTTTTACTTTTAGCCTAAAATGCGAACTTGCCAAATGAAACCTAAGCAGGTTAATAAACTAAGCTTTTTGACTATTTAGATTTTTTTTGTCACATCACTTTTCTACTTTTTTTAGACAAAAAGTCACAAAAAAGTCAAAAAAATTAACTTTTTACCAACTTCCTAAAACACCCCTAGTTTATTAGGCAATGTCATTTAATAGTTCAAGAATATCCAAATATTAGCCCATAGACAGACCCAACAGTGCGAGAATGTGCAAGCGATCCCTCAAGACGGGTTGCTGTATGCATGGGACTTTTTGTTGGGTTTGGAAACATTCCTATGGCATCTATAAACTCAAGAAACAATAAATACAATGTTCCTTCTAGCTTTGCTAAGGGAACTAGAAAAGCAAAGGAAGAAATCTTCAAGTACCTTAATGGAATCTCCCTAGAGGATACACCAAGCAAGAATAACTGAACAATAAGACCAAGCAAAATCCAAGTCTTCCGCCCTATCTTCTCCATAACTGTATAAATTAATAAACAATCAAAATCATTAATATCAAAAACTATACATATATATATGATATGTTTCAACATTAATCAAAATCATTAATATCGAAAACTAAAGTGAGATCAATCAAGCACCTCAGAAGAATGATAATATCTCTCTAAAACTAAAGAGACACCAATTCCCACCTTATGTATTGTGTATATGTATATGTATATAGTTTCTTTTTATAACTCAAGTCTCCTTAGGACAATCCCTTTTATAGTGGACATAAACCAGCTATTCAAAGTATAAAAATTGATTTGAAACACAAAGTATATTGGTTTAGGTCCAATTCTATTTTCATACGTGACCAAAGACTAGTTTGTAACCTTTGAAATATGGACACAGCATACAGATTCTAACATACATGTGCATTTATTATTATTTTCTTTTCTGTCTTCTTGTTTGACATAAAGTCTTTTTTTTTGTTTTTTTGTTTTTTTTGGTAAACTACAAACACACCCCGAAATTTACTTAAATTACAAATTACCCCCTATGATTCTAGAAGTTACATTATGCCTCTAAGATTTCTAATTTTATAACAAATAGGTCATTTTATTAATAAATCATCAAGTTAATTAACAGTTTTTAATAATGTTAAAATTTTATTTAAATTAATAATTCAAATAATTTTATTATTGTATGGGTGAACAGTTAGAAATTTCACTTTTTCAATTAATTTTGTTAAATAAAAAATTATGACAGGGAGGTATTTGTAATTTTTCAAACCATAGGGGCAATTCATATTTTAAGCAAACCTTATGGAGTGTATTTGTAATTTATCCCTTTTTTTTTATCAGCAAAAAAAAAACTTTATTGATGACAAAAACATGCATTTCATACAAAATTACATCAATAAAGTGGTGAAAGTGAAGAGAGCATCAAAGGAAACTACCTCAATATGAAATTACATTTTATATGAGATCACATCTCATGCATTTCATATAAAATTGTACCAATAAAGTCTATTTCTTTGACTTGATTTAATTAGGAGTTTGGTTGACAACATGAACATTAGATTATGATATGGATGTGGAGATTGTGGCATAACGAAGTTGTACTTGTAATTGGTTATATCTCAAAGAAAACACGAGGAAGGGAGGGCACATAACGTGAAGCAGTTTGAGTTGTTGGGCCAAACTTTGACCTTTTTTCTGTTATTCTTTTTCTTTTTTGTTTACCGGTCTAATTAGGACAACCTTAGACACAAGTGGTCAATTTTTTTGAGGACGCTGCTCTAGCTTTTTAGTGAAAAATTTATTATTATAAAAATATTTTTCTCATCATATTTTAATATAATCTAACACATCATATATATATATACATATATTATTAAATGTAGTATTTCTTTCTATACTTATATGGCACATTATAAGGGCTTCTTCTCTTTTTTTTTAAAGAGTTATTTCAGCATGTATTTCTTAATTACATATAGAGTTTTACACAAATCTAAACTTAATTTAAATTATACTAACTTTACCTATTTTATGTGGACTCTAATTGACAAATATTTCTTTTCTATATATTGTTCATAGTAAATTGAGATAATCCACAAACTCAATATTAATTTTGGGTTTCACATTTTTCTTATTGATTCTTTTAAAGGTATTAGGACTTTTTTAATGTTAAATTGCTTTCTTTCTTTTTTTCTTTTGTTTCCGTGCATTATTCTAGACCCAATACTAATTCTATATTATTCTATATTATGGATTTATCGTTTAAATTTTATAGTGATTATATATATGAAATTATACTTCATTTTCTATATTATTTTATATATTCACAACTTATTAGAAGAAAAAATTTGCACAGCAATGATACTCTCGAGAAATCTCTAAAGTTTGAATTTACTGCTTAAGTTATTTTTTCAATTGTTAAATAGTAAGTTTTTTACGTTTTAACATTATATTACAGATGATTAATTGCTTCACACACTGAGATGTATATATATCGTTTGGATGTTTTAATTGTTTTTTCTTTTTGGATTTAGATATTATGTGATTCTTTTTTAATTAGTCGTTGTTAAATTTTTTTTATATAGTTGATATATTAATTTAATTAATAGTGATTATTTTATAATCTTATAATTATATATATATATATATATCATATAAAATCATTATATGATAATCTAATTACAACATATTTATATTTAATTTTTTAATAAATTTTATATAATTTCTATTTCTACATATTTTTATTTTCCAAATGAATATAAAAGAAAATTAAATAGTTAGAATTACTTTTAATTTTATGTTACTAATTCTTCTTCTAATTTAACTATTATTTTTAATATCAAAATGAATATTTATTTTATTATTTTATAATATATATCATACAAAATTATTATATGATAATTACACTTTTATAATATAATAGAACTAAAATTATCAAAATACAAAATTAATTTAACTAAAATTTATATATATATATATAACTATTCGAACAACAATTTCATAGAACGATAGCGCCAACTTTATCAAAATAAATAATTAAAATCATTCTTTAATTTTGATTTTAAATTAAAATTAAAATTATTTTTTATGACACACATTGTACCATAAAATATTTTATTTAAAAAAAAATAGCACTTGCATTATATGGGTCAACTGTTAGTATAAACTAAAAATAAATTAAAACTCACCAATAAAAGTCAGAATATTTCAATTATTTATTACTTTGATAAATTTCTTAATATCATTGCCAATAGCACATGATTATTTTACAAATACAAAAAGTCTTGAAATTTTTTCAATAGCAAAATAAGTGGCAAATACGTAAATAAAAAAAAAATCCTCAGGAGTTTAAATAAAAGAAATAAAAAAATAAAAAAAACTCTAAATACTTATGAATAAATAAGTTTAGTCAATAAAACAGCTTTGTTAACCGGTAATTATCCCAGTACTAACATATATCTAAATGTTAGAGAATTATTATTATTATTTTTTCTAGCCACCTTAAGTTTGGGACACGGCAGCATAATACCTCCACTGTTTCTGAGAATTCAAATTTTTATAATCCTAAATATTTTGAGAAATTTAGGAACGGTTCTATTGACCAAATTTATTTATTTATAAAAAATTTTATTTTTTTTGATCTAGCATCATTCCCAAATCGCATTAGGCAAAATGAGTGCTTTAAAATTTATTGATACATTAAAAAATTGTATAAGACCTATAAATTTTTAAGTTCATCACATAAAACTGACTGTAATTTACTAAAATAGTTATCAATAAACTCACAAAAACAATTGTCAGAGTCTAACTAGGTCCAGTAAAATAAAAATATAATATTTTACAATACATGTTATTGTCCAAATAAAAAATCGTTATCTGAGGGTCTATGAAAAGACTTTGTTAAAGCGTTTTTTTGTCTCTAAAACTCACCTAACTGATTAAAAACTAATGTCTACAAACAAAATTATTAAGTCCTTGCAGACTATTACATGTTCATAATTCTTCACAAATCATTTACTTTTTGTGTCTCCTCATATTCTTTAATCACCCAACACAAAATCATAATACCTGACATTCTCTACCAATCATAATATAATCGAATATCATGTGATCGTACTCAAAGAATTCCCAATAATTACCCTTTGTACGAAGGTCTTTTTCTTTACAATTAAAAAGAGAATAAGGGATTAAGGGGGAAAAAAAATTTGAATTACACAGTAGTTAAATTTTAACCTACATGTCACACCCATGCAAGAAAAACAAATACTCTTTATTTAAAAGACCTTCAGAAATAAAAAATAAAAAATAAAAATTGTCCAAAAAACCTAACGCCAATAGTCCCATAAACCCATCTAATTACAATAATTGATACGTCAAATATATATATATATATTAAACAGAAAATAATGTAATAATTAGTCATTATTATATAAACTAATATTTAATTACACTAAAATACCATTTGAAATAAATAAATAAATAAATACTCAAATTGTTTGACACATGTTTAAAAGTCAGATAAAAAGCTGACTAAGCTTTAATTGTTAAAAAATAAATAAATAATCCATGGTTATCAAACCTTTTAACTTTTTTTTTAACCACAATTGCTCTCTAATTTTTTTTTTTTTTTAAATACAAAAGTTAGTGTCAAAAGCAAAGATTCAAAGGTTAATAACAGAATTTGATCGAACAATATATATCAGTTGCAATGTTGGCATAAATAAATATGATGCAATCCTACATTATTCTAATAAAAAAAAATACACAAAAATTTGGTCAAATGATCAAACTTTAACAATACCTAACAGTGGAAATTTATGCACAATGGAAATTAGGCAAAAGACTAGTCTATGTGGGTTCTTTCTTTCATGTGCTGTGATCTTCCACCAACGTTGGCTATGACTCCACTACTACGGCATAAACTCCACACATTTTTTGTATTCACACTTCCTCCCGTTTCAATGTTTATTAAGGCATTGTTCGGCAATCACTTAAAAAGTCTTTTTTAATTTTTTTATTTTTTCACTTTAGTGATTTTTTTTTTAAAAAAAATTTATGTCAATTTTTTAAAAAATTTTCCTATCCATCTAGTGTAGAAGAATCTAAAATATATTTATATATATATTAAAGAAAAAAAATAAAATAATAATAACAATAAAAAAAAAAGAACTGTTTTCGAATTTTTTTATTTTTTTTTAATTTAGTTTTTTAGTTGTCTAGTTGACTAAAACCTAAAAGTCTAAATTAAAAAAAAAAAATTAAAAAATTCACTAAAAACGAAGTAAAATCAACCAAAAAAAAAAAAAACCACTGAAAAAGCTAAACTCAAACCCCCCAATAAATAGCACATTTGGTTGAATTATCAAAAGCTGCAATAAATTATTAAAATTTTGTTGATTCAAAGATGTTAAAGTTAACCAGTTTAGTTAAAATATGATAAAAGATGTTTCCCACCATAATGGGTATGGTATTTTTTTTTTTTTGGGGGGGGGGGGGGGGGGTGTCAATCTCTATGAGATTATTTCTGATATGAACATTATATCCAAATAATCATAATCCAATAAGTATAGAAGTCTAATAAGAAACCCCACAAAAAGTATGGACTTGTTAAAAAAACATATGATATAATATAACTGATGCAAATTTGGACAGATTTGGTGGAACTGAAAATTTGGCTAAGCTTAGACTGAAGTATAAAAAAAATCTATCCAAACTTAGCCTGAGCCCAATTTTGATTCAATGAATTCTGGCTACCCAAATTAAAGATAAGATATTATCTTTGAAATACAAAAATAGTTTGATTTTTGAAAAAATAATCAAATATATATAAGATATAAATTAACAACAGAATTTGACTTGTTCGAGTTATGAAAAACCTTTATTTAAACTCCGTTCTAATTTAGTTCAAAGAAATTTACTCTAGAATTATATTACTCAAATCTTAATTTTTGGCAATGACTGTTCATATTGACTCTGTCAAGTTACATTTTTTTTTTCTTTTTAATTTTATTTTAATTTTAAACGTAGCTTTCAAAGCCCTTTATCATTGTTTCTGTTGTGTATGTAGGTACAGTCACTATGACTCCTCAAAAAGAAGAGATTATGTGACGAAAAATTTATATGTATTCAATATTAATTGGAACAAACCTTCAAATACTATGGCTATCAAATAATCATAATAATAAAGAACAATATTCATACATGCAAAATCCCAAAACAATGAAGTAACCTCAAAAAAAATTTATTACTGAAAAACATTTAACTATTATAAAGAACATTATTTGCCATAATATAGTGCAAAGGCACAATAGTTGCAAAAATAATCTCCACTAATTTTATTTGCTGATTAAAAAAAATAAAGAAACTCACTGTATTTTCCTTTGATGAATGCTATCGTCAAGCTTTTCGGATTGTTTCTCTCTAATCCGTGGCAACTTATGATTTTTTTTTCCCCTTCTTTTTCTCTCTTCTTCTCTCAGCAATCGATTATTTGTTTGTTTCAAAGGAGTTGAACTTGAGTGCTTATAAATAAAATAATTTAAAGAGTCCATCTTTTATTCAACTTAGGAGTCACTTGAGCAATCCAATTAAAATTAAAAGACGCTAGTACAATTGAATGCATTGTACAGCTATATATCCAAGGGGAGCCAAGAATAATAGTTGTATTAGAAGTGTATCTCAAAGTACACAAGAATCCAAATAATGCAATGAATTTGGGTTCTTCAATAAAACTATTACTTTATTTATTTATTCTTTTGGATCTACTTGGTTGACATAACTAGGGGTGTAAATTTGGTTCGGCCCAACCTACCTGGGCTAGGGCTTAGGCCGGACAACAGTTGCACCGCATGGGCTCCTGCCAAAATTCAGGTTAGGCTGGACTGACCCACGAGTTAAAAAAATTAGGTCCAGGTTCAAGCCCAGGCCCAAGCCCAAGCCTAAGCCTAGTGGGTACTCATGCCTTAGGTAGGCTGGGCGACTGGGCCTAGCCATGTTTTTTTTATTTTTTTTCACTAAAAATGACACTGGGCCTCGAGCGATTTGGGCCTTAAGAGAGCCGATGGGCCCGGTCGGGTTTCGAAACAGACGACCCAAGCCTAGGGTCTTGGACTGGGCTCAGGTCCGGTTTGAATAGGTCAAGCCGAGCTTTAGGTCGACCACGGGCCAGTGGGTCAAATTTACAACCCTAGGCATAACCAATCAATTCTCGAATCTAGAAATAAGAATTTTTTTTATGAAAAGATGTTACTAAAAACAGATTCCGAAGTAAAATGGTCAAGTAACATTTTTTTTTTGAATACTATTTTATAAAATTTAGTTAAATCAATTATATGAATGATTATATATATGTATATAAAATTATGTAAAAGTATATTGTAACATATGCAATGTAAGATAACAATTTTAATTTTATTGAGCTGTAAAAATATAACTTAAATAAATAATTTGATCATTTTAGTTGAATTATTTGTGTTTAATGTCTGTGTGTACAAAATATTAAATTATTTTCAAAAAAATATTGCAAAGTACGCAATGCAAGGGAAGAATTTTAATCCTATCCGGCTCTAATATGTAACTTAAATAAATACATATGCAAATTCTATACACTTGATTTAATAATATAAATAATGATTACATTGGAGAACAAAGTAGTAACTTAAAATTAAAGGAGAATTTTAATTGTTTAATTTGATAATTTTTAGCCGATTGTGCTATAAAAATGTTACTTAAATAAATATGGGCAAATTACAAACACCCCCCTCGAGATTTGGTGAAAATACAGATTTCCCCCTGAGGTTTGAGAAATTACATCCCGCCCCCTAAGGTTTATATTTTCATAACAAATTGTCCCCTGAAGTTTTTATTTTCATACAGATTCTCTCCTAATTTGTTATGCAAATTTGACCTTCGGGGGCAATTTGTAATTTCTCAAACCTCAGGGGGGAATCTATATTTTCACCAAACCTCGAGGGGGTGTTTGTAATTTGCCCAATAAATATATATTAAAATTTTAGTTAAATTATTTTTGTATATGTCTATGTGTACATACATATAAATTATTTTAAAAAAAATATTGCAAAATATTCAATGCAGGAAAAGAATTTTAGTTCTGACATCTAATACAAATAATGACTAATAAATTGAAAGAGATACTACGCCAAAATTGGGCTTTAGCGACGGTTTTTTACCGCAGTTAAAGCCTGTAAAACCGCCGTTAAAGTCATTAATGGCGGTATTAACGGCGGTTTCGTTACCGCCGTTTTATGCGCGTGTTGGAAAAAGTACAACCGTCATAAAAAGGTAAATTACCGTCGTTAAAAGTCGACCAAAAACGGCAGTAATATAAGACCAAAAACGGCGGTTCTTTACCGCCGTAAATAGGTTCAAATTTTTCAAAAAATAATTCTTTCTTCTTGCACTCCTCAAGTCTTGAACCCTCAACCTCTCATCCACCCACACCAACCACTCCACCACAGCCACTCTTCATGAAATATATTTCCTAAATAAATATTTAAACATTACTTTTACTTTATTGTAGATGGTCATGTTCAACCCTAGCCGCGTGTGGTCACCACTCACCGGAGCTCCGCCGACAAAGACCGCCGTCATTAACGGCGATAATGAGAGGGCTTTAGCGGCGGTTTCATTACTGCCGTTTAAAAATGGCTTTAGCGGCGATTTTTTAACGGCGGTTTCATTACCGCCGTTAAAGGGTCATTACCGACGGTTTTGTTAACGGCAGTAACGAAAACCGCCATTAAAGATACATTAACGGCGGTATTAACACCGGTTTCGTTACTGCCGTTAATAGTATCTTCAAACGACGGTAACGAAACCGCCGTTAAAAAAACCGTCGTTAATGCCCTGTTTCGGCGTAGTGAGAATTAGTAACATAAAATTATTTAATTTTATTTTCAAAGATGCTCATGCCATAAATCCAAATCCAAATTTAAATTTCTTTTGCTCAAAAGTCCATGTGCGAAAATAGTATGTCCATAAGGTCATACTTCTAGGAAATGATCAAACTACCCATTTTGTCAATAGAGTTAATGGAGTCATGCTTATAGCACAAGGATTACATCCTACTTATCTGTGCAATACATAAACCATTTGTTTCTCTTTCTCTGTCAATCTATCTATCTCTCTCTCCTCCCCTCTCTCTCTTTCTCTCACTCATCATCTTTTTCTAAGTTTCACACACACACACACACACACACACACACACACACTTACTCACTCATTCATACTCTCTCTCTCTCTTCAGATGAAAAAGAAGCAAAAATCAATAGAATTAGTAGCGATAGCGATTGAAAATCTAGAAGAAGAAGAAGAAGAAGAAGATGAAGAACTAGTGGCAGCGACGATAGCAGCGGAGAAGGAATATTAGCTCTCTGTCTATCTATCTAAATCAAATAATATAGGATGAATAAACGTTGTTGTGGACTTGGTCTATCTAAATCAAATATGTGTTAATGGACTTAAGCTGTCTAAAAATTTCAACAGATAGTAAAGAAAAATTGAACAGATAAAAAAAGATTTGAACAGATATAATCAAAATTTGAACAGATAGATTGAAAATAAGCTTGGTAAATTTCAACAGATAGATCAAAATTTCAACAGATAGATTAAAGAAATTAAAAATAATTTTAACAGACAGATACGAATTTGAATAGATACGTTCAAAAAAAATTAAACAGATAAAAAAATTTCAACAAATAGATTAAGGCATAAAATTGAAAACAAAATGTCCTCCAAAACAATAAAAAAAAATAAAATAAAATAAAATAAAAAAAAAAAAGCTCATGGGACCTCATGCCTTACACCTTTTTTTAAAATGGATTTTTCACAAAATTGCTTTGTTTTTTTTTTTTTTATTCATTTTGCAATTTAGGATATGTAAAAATGAAATGACAAAAAAATTTAAAAATTGAATAAAAAGTAGAGTAAATTGGTGATAAATTCAATCTAAGAATGGTATAAGGCATTAGGTGCAGTCAATTTTTTTTTTATTGGTGAGAGGTTCACATTTTGTGAAATAGTTTGGTGAGAAGTCCTTTTGTTGTTTTGGAAGGACATTTTGTTTTCAATTTTACCCATTGACTTTTTTTTATCTGTTTGAATTTCCATTGACTATCTGTTCAAATTTTTTGTTTATTTAATCAAATTTTTTTATCTATCTGTTCAAATTTTATAACTCTCTGTTGAATCTTCCCTATAAATTCCATGTATTTGTTCAATTTTTTCCTAAATTCTATCTATCTGTTTGATTTTTTTCCTAAATTTTATCTATTTGTTAAATTTTTCTTATATATTAAAATAATAATTTCTTATCTGTTACTCAAATTTGGAAGCCATTTTTTCTATTTGTTTGAAATTCATACACTAACTTTTCTATCTATTGGACTTATCCACTACCAACACTTAAATATTATGCAAAAATTCACAAACTAATTGTTCATTGAGGATAATAACATTTCTATCTGTTCAAACTCTCTCCACAAACCACTTCTCTATCTATCTATTCAAACAATTTCTTTTTCTCTCTATATCTCTTTGTTCAAACAATTACGATCAGATCTAAATTTGAACAGAGCGTTGTTTTTTAATCACCATCTGGTGGAATACTTTGTTCCTTAAATCAATTGCAACCATTACTACCACCACCACCACCACCACCACCACCATCAACACCAACAACAAAAAATCAAAAACAACAACAACGAATAACAACAATTAAAAAAAAAAAAAAAAAGATTTGTTTTATCATCAATCTGTGTCACAAAAAAAAAATGTTATATGTACAAATTAGAGAGAAGAGAAATGGAACTCTAATTTATTTATGCAAAAGTTGTATCAGTGCCCTTTGCAATGTGAAATGGAACTTTGATATATTATCAATATATACCTGTCTAGCAGAGGCCTAATGCTCAGACTTGTCGAAGAAGACTGACGGTAAGTCGGTGTCTAGCGACCTTGTGAAATCGTTGACCGATGAAGAAAAGCTTGACGCCGACTATATATTTCGATGATACCTTAGTAGCGAGGTAGATCAGAGCCTCGTTCTTGGAACTAGAACCAACACCGCAGTCAAATTCATGCTTCGACGGTAACGAGCGGTGGTCAGTGATTCGTGGTTGGTCGACGCAGATCAAACCTCTCAGACGGCGGCTAGCGGCGGTGATGAAGCAAGAAGCGGCGAAGAGCGACTGACTGAGCGATCTAGGGTTTCTCTTTCTCTTTCTCTCTCTATCTCTCATACGTTTTCTCTCTCTATCTCTCTCTTCTATCTTCACTGATCTCTCTCTCTCTCTCTCTAGGTTTCAAAATGTCTCTCATTTAGGAATGTAAGAAAAATCAAAAAATTGACTAAATCGATTGAACTGAATCAAACCGGTCATATTTTGTCAGTTTTTTAATACTAATCGGTTTGTTCGATTTTGAAATTTTTTTTTTTTTTTAAATTTTTGATTCAGTACTGATTTTGACATATTGTATACCGATTTTCACTAAAACCGACTGTAGATGTTTACATATAATAAAATTATTGTTTTAAGTTTTGATTTTATTTTGATATTAAGACTTGGGTTCTGAGATTATATTTTATTTTTTATTCTAATTCAGTAAAAGCTTCAAGTATTAGTATTTATTAAGTTTTTTTGTTTGTATTTTAGTGAATGGTTGAATTGGATATGGTTAAAATTGTGTACAAATGGCTAATTTAATATTTTTATATAAATTATTTATTATACTACAAATTTAAGAAATGATTCATTTTAAAAGTACTTTAACCGATTAAACCGCATTGAGTCGAACCATTTGAATCTATGCAGTTTGGTAAAAAATTCGGTCTGTATCGGTTTTCAATATAATAAAATCGACATTATCGGTTCGGTGCAAAATTTCATCTGAACACCGACCGTCCCGAACCGATTACATCCCTACTCTCATTTTTGCCCCGTGTGGTCTGATGTGGTGTATATATATATATATAATAGAGATAGTTTGGTCATTTCACAGAAGCTTGTCCTTATGAATATAGTAAAATAACGCGTGGATCTTTGGGCAAGAAAAATTCAAAATTGAATTGTTCAACCGAGCATCCTAAAAAGTATCTTATGGTGTCGGTGTAGGTATGGGAACTTATTAAAAAATTTTAAATCGAAAACTAATTTTTTATGAGAAAAATAAATAGAAAAATTATGAAGAAAATAACAAAATTAATTAATGTTGGATTTTTTTATTGGTCATATTGTATTAAGCTATATAAAATTAATTTATAATACAAAGAACAAATACTACATTTAATATTACATAATAAAAATATTAAATAGATTAGATAAGTACAGAAATTTAAAAAATAAATAAAATTAGATTGCTAGTGGTAGGTGTACGGATGAAATAGGATGGATTGCATACAGGCCTTGTGGATATTGAATAGTAATTTAAATGAAATATTACCTATAGAGTTACATATTGAATAGGAAATTCAATGAGTTTGGTGGGCCACTTTTCTATAACTCCTCGTGATGTGATATTTTAAAATCATATGATGATAGAGGATGATATGTAAGTTTAGGATGTGATATTTTAAAATTGGATATGTGTAGACGTCCTCGAACGCATCCGGGGGAAGGGGTGCGAGTCCCCCCCCCATTCTGGTTCGATATTGGGTCACTACAGTTCGAAGGACTCAAATGTCACGGTTCTAAATCTCAAACCAAAGAGTCCAAATCCGGCAAATCGTTTTGAAAACAGATTTTTTGAAAGAAATGCCAAACATGGACTGCTTTGCCAGATACAGAGTCGCCACCTAAATATTTTATTTTTGGGAAATTTAGGAAACCCTGACTCGGTGCCAAAGGCCACGTATCCGTCATCACCAAAGTTGCCTCGGCTCGGGAACTTGGGTACGATTGGGGAAGGTCACTTCGTGAGCACCCCCGCTCGCCCGGTCAAAGACCGGCCTCTACTAACCATGATATCTGTTTTTGAAAACATTGTGTGTTCTTATTCCGGTTATTAGCCTAGGTTACTATGTGATGCGCACAGCATACAAGTATAGACTGAGTCACCTGAATTGGAACAAAACATTTCATGTTTGTTTGCTTGAAAATGGTTTGCTACCCGCAGGTAGGCTTAAGATGCAGATTTTGCCACCCTCGGGTGGGCTTAGAAAATATGACTTTGCCACTATCTAGTGGGCTTAAAACAAACAATCAATACATTGTCCCAATTCAAATAACCCAACCTTCACCCACAGGCATTCAGGCAGTTATATCACATAAGCAATTAGCCTCATGGTAAGCATGCTATTCATGGCAACACTCACACGCATGCAAGGATGCTAAAGCATAAAACTTACCGAGTACTCCAAGCCAAAACAAAAGCTGATTAGAAATCATGCATGATCCTAAGTATGCTGAAATGCCTAATGTAACACATGCAAAATGCAACTATAGCAGGCTCGGCTATTCTAAACATGGCATATGGAATGCTACAACTAACACGTATTCAATTTGGAATTGAAATACAAATGCAGTTTGTATGATGCGCCTAGCCCGGTGCATGCAAAACAGATGAATGATGCAAACATGCTGTCATACTGTATGCTAATTGAAATATGCCCTATATCTAACCATTGTAAGCAGGTAAATAAAAGGGAGAAAGACGTGGGGTTGGAAGACATACATCACACTCACCCACACTTATTACAATTATGCCCTCGCGCAGAGGGTCCAAATAAATATACAGTCCCAAATGAAAGAATTATACAGTCCAAAATAATACAGATTCCTAATTAATTAACAAATTAACTAAGAAAACTGTAAAACTGGCATGCAAGCCAGGGGCTGCCTTGATTCTGATGAATGATGTATGCCGGGCTACTTTGGCGCTAAAATCCACTGGGATGCCCCAATTAGCCTCTGTTTGCACCTGCTCTTGAAATGCGTGCCAAGCTCCGAAAAGTTGCTGATTCTTCATTTTGTTGCAACAGAGAGCAGGAAAGGGGCATAGCAATGTATTTCACAAATATATGCATGCCTCGATCCTCGTGCCACCAATCACGCATCTCGATGCATGATGGCCGAGGAGCCGAATTGCACAACTCAATATAGGATGAATGCATGTGAATGCTACAACAAAACCTAACTCCATCATGGATAATCCGGAGTGTCGGTGACTTGGGAATTGAGATCCGTTCCGTCACTCGGAGTACGGAACGTACCTCGTTTCCCGTGCCCGGGCTAACTCCTATTCCGAACACGATGCAATGTGCATGAAATGCAGCTAATATACAATCCTAGCATGCACAATGCTATGAAAATGAGATGCCTCGAAATGCGTGCACGCGGACACGCAAACCGAGGTAATGATCCTAAGGCATGAAATGGCATACGCAATGCAAATTGGACTTACACTAACACGAGTGGACCTCAGCCACACTCACATAAGAGGCCGATGGATGAAAACAAGATGCCTCGAAGTGCATGCCCAAACCGAGGCAATGGCATACACGATGCAAATTGGACTTATACCAACATGAGAGAGCCTCAGCCACACTCACATAAGAGGCCGTGAGATGAAAATGAAGCACCTCGAAATGCGTGCACACGGGCACGCAAACCGAGGCAATGACATAAAGGCATGAAATGGCCTGAAATATGATATACAATGAGAAATAAATGCGATGTATCGAAATGCGTGCCCACGGGCACGCAGGCCGAGGAAACGGCATACGGAATGCAACATGACTAAAATGAGATACGCAATGCAATATGGGCTTACACTAACATGAGAGAGCCTCAGTCACACTCACATAAGAGGCCGTGAGATGAAAATGAGATGCCTCGAAATGCGTGCACACGGGCACGCAAACCGAGGCAATGACATTCGCAATGCAATGAGACTAAGATGGCATATATAATGCAATATGAGCTTACACTAACATGGGAGAGCCTCAGCCGCACCCACACAAGAGGCCAATAGATGAAAATGAAGTGCCTCGAAATGCGTGCACACGGGCACGCAAACCGAGGCAATGGCATACAGGCATGAAATGGCATGGAATATGATACGCAAAAATGCAAATGAATTTTGGCACTCACAAATGATGCAAAACAGTCCCGAAATGAGGCGAAAGTACACCCAATGCATGAAATGGCCCCGAAATGCGAAATTAGGCACCCGAAATGGCCTATAGCTATGCAATGCATGCACAATATGGACATGGAATGAAAATACAGTAGCAAGGCAGCCCCAAGACAAGCATTTTTTCAGTAGAAAACGAGGCCAAACAGCAATCATAGATAGAGCAACAATGGTATGCAAAAATAGGGGCCAAGAGAGGGGTATTGAAGTAGATGGTAAATGAAAAGCCCAAACAGAAAAATTCCCTTCTATAACACTGAAGAGGGGCCAAAAATATGCACATTTACAGTAGATGACATCCCCCAAATCAGTATGCAAACATGCTAAGAATGCCATGCAAGATATAGGCCACAAGAGGGTATAACATGAAGTAGGCCAAACATTCATCAAACCAACAAGGACCCTTAATAAAATATGTCAAAAAGATCAAAATATGACTCTTTTCAGACCTGATGATGGCCGAAAACAGAATCTAGATAGGCTTAACAAAGCATGCAAAAATGGGGGTCAAAGAGGGATATAATAACAAGTATAACATGGAGACCCCCAACAAAGTTGATCCATTCTATAATGTTGTAGAGGGACCCAAAATAAGCCTACTCACAGTTCATGACATGCTCCAAAACAGATCACATGTAGGCCAAACAAATCATGCAAATTTACGGTAAATGTGAGAGATTATGAAGCAAGTGCATGATAGAGAGGCCAAACAGGGTTGAGCCCTTCTTCATTGTTGAAGAGGAGCTCAAAATAGCCTCTCTTACATTTTACATTGTGCTGGAAAACAGGTCACACATAGGCCAAATATTCAATGCAAAATAATGGCATATAAGAGGATATTGAAACAAGTGCCAAATGGAGGGCTCAAACAGGGTTGAGCCCTTGAACAAACATGAAGAATGGCTCAAAAAAAGCCTAGTTTCAGTTAGGGTCGGAGCCCAAAAAAGTAAGCAAATAGGCTAAGGAAATGAGGCAAAAATGAGCTCAAAAGAGGGTGAAGTGGACTTACCCTTGAAGATCAAGACTCTGGTTGCTTCTTGGACCAAATTTGTTGCCTCTTAGCTGCTGGAAAGCCTCTCCTTACTGCTGGAATGGAGTGGTGATGGTAGAGCTTGGTAGTGATGAAGAAATGTGGTTGGAACTTAGGGATTTTGAGAGAAAATGAGAGAGAAATAGAGAAAGATGGATCCAAAGGCCTTAGGGAAATTTTTGTCACCCTAAAACATGAGTTGGAGGATGGTTATAAAGGCCAAGGAAGGGGAGGAAAGGTGGAGGGAAAATGACATCAAGTTTCCCTCCCAAAGGCTTTCCCCGGATCAGATATTTTTTGGAAAAAACAGTTGTATGGCTGTATGGCACAGATCCCAAGGAGCATGCCAGGCTGGGTATTTTTACTATAGGTGGCCGGCCGGCCACCCCCTATGGCCGGCCGGCCAAGGGGCAAAATGGTCCAACAAAATTTCTGGCCGGCCACCAAAGAAAGGTGTCCTCCCATGTGTGTACAACAAGACCCTGTGGTTGGAAATTGGCAACTCTGAAACAGGAGAGACAACAAAGCCACTTTTAGGAGAGGTTCAAAAGGGTCAGTCAGCATTACTGGCCGGCCATGTACTTTTAGGGTCCTCCCATGTGTGTACAACACAAATATGTGGTTTTGGCTCGAAGAAAATGGCCCTAGAGTGTTCAACATTAGCCCGGAAGTGAGAAAAACGGGCGTTGGAGGGCGAAAATGGAATATAACTGGTTGCTGAGATAATTGCTAGCCTCCCACCCTCCAGTGACCTTCCTGGTGATAAAACAGAGGTACCTGCCAAAAATGAACAAAAACCGATGCAAAACGAATGCTCGGGGGCCAAAACACGCAGTTTGGGGTCCCGAAAACCGGCTGTTAAGCACCGAAAGTGGTGTTTGGCCACGAAGTGGGTATCTAAGACCCCAGTGTCCCTTGAAAGGGAGTAAATAAGATGTATGCCAAAAACCGGAGGAATCGGAGATGGTTAGGTGGTCCCGAACCGAGGCACACGGCCTGACGGCTCCGAAAACCGGGAACCGGGCCCCGAAATGGGCAAAATGGCCTACGGCCACGAAATGTAGCCTACGACCATTGAGAGATGGTCTACGGGACCTCTCCCTCCCCTCATGAAGAAAAACAGAGAAAACCGAGCCTGGTTCGCAAACCGAGGCAAGGTACAGAAAGAACCCGGAAGTCCGGAAGTCAGGCTCGCGGCCGCGACTCTGAAACTTCTGGATGAGCACAATATGCAACATCACCAAGCGCTCAATCGGTGACGTCTGAGTCTTAAGGTCGGTCAAAAATGGGGTGTCTACAGTATGGCTTCTGTCCAGTTCGGGATCGAATTGGACCGTGTTGTCGGGCCTGTGGAGGCCTACCACGGGTCCCGTTTGATAATCTGAACCGTCAATGTGTAGAACTCGTCGAGTACTATATGCTTGTAAAAAATCACGTTGATCGGATATCGATAGCTATACGATTGAATCAGTTTCGTATTAAAAAAATTAGACGATGAACAAATTAACGGTTAAAAAAAAACTGTTTTGATCACATAACTATCGATATTCGATCAACGTGATTTTTTACAGGCGTATAATACTCGACAATTTCTACATATTGAAACGGTTCAGATTATCAAAATTGGACCCGTGGTGGGCCTCCACGGGCCCAACAGCACGGTCCAGTCCGCTCCCGGACTGGACAGAAGCCATACCCTTTAAAATTATATGATGATAGAGGATGATATGTAAGTTTAAGATATAAATTAAAAGGGTAAATTACACTGACACCCTTGAGGTTTATATTTATTATAGTTTCTTTCTCACATTTTGAAAATTATATCTCCCCGTTGAGGTTTAAAGTTTCATTATAGATTCTTTTCTCAGCATTTTAATTTTTTTAAATATCAATTTTTCTCTCATTGGGTAAATTAAATTGACATCCCTTATATTTTAGAAATTACAATCTCTCCCTAAGGTTTAAAGTAGCATTACCAATTGTCCCATCGGTTAATATTAGTTGGAAAAAAAATTCATTGAAAAAAAAAATTAATTGGAAAAAAAATATTTGAAAAAAAAAATATTTAAAAAAAATAAATTGAAAAAAAAATTTATTAGTAAAATTTTTAAATTTCTGTTTAAGACCAACATAAACTCATTTTTTGAATTTACGTTTTTTTCTTAAATTTACAAACTGAGACAACTATTTATAAACTAAAAAAATTATCAAACAAGTTTTTATGACAGTTTTTAAAATTTTTATAAATATAAATTGAAAACTGAAAATGAAATGGTTACCAAACAGGCTTCAGATGGTAAAAATATCGTAAAATTAATAAATAATTAAATAAGTTACTAACGTAAGAAATAACTTATCAAAAGATTCTTAAGTTATGTATAATTTGATTTTTAGAATTTTTTTTTAAAAATTAAAAATTAATTTGATTAAGAAATAAAAAATAAAAAATAATTTAAATGAAATATTACCTATAGAGTTACATATTGAATAGGAAATTCAATGAGTTTAGTGGGCCACTTTTCTATAACTCCTTGTGATGTGATATTTTAAAATCATATGATGATAGAGAATGATATGTAAGTTTAGGATGTGATATTTTAAAATCGTAGGATGATAGAGAATGATATGTAAGTTTAGGATATAAATTAAAATGATCAGATATTATAATAATTGATATTGAATTAATTTGATTTTTTATATAAATAATTTTATGAGTTGATTGTATGATATGAACCGTTTAGATTACCAAAATGAGTTATTAAATTAGCCTCATAAGGGATCAATTTTATCATAAAATTGAAGTTTTCAACTTTAACAAACCCAAGCTCAACTAAGCTTGTTGGATATGCTTTCAAAAATTAAATTAGATGTAGTTAATAAGTTTAGAGAGAGATTATTTGACAAATTAAGTGTGAGATTGGAAGAATTAAAAACAACGGTTAGTGATAGCTTTCTTTTTTAACTATAAATATAGTTATAGTTTATTCATTAAAAAAAAAAAATCGTTTTGTACAATGAACTAAATTCTTAAAAAAAAAAAAAAGATATTAGAGAGATTTCTTTTTGGTTGTGCACAAAAAACTTTACAACCGTGGCGGATTGCTTAGAACGTGAAGGTTAGGTTTCGTGAAAAAGGTTCAAAAAGATGAACTCCAGACTAAACTCTTTGATGCCGAAGTTAGTATAAGAATAAGCACAAAATATATATATATAAGTTTTAGTGTAAGTTATTGTGTACCTTCTTAGATTGGTTTGTATTGCTTATATAGACTCCAAATGTGACCGTTTCGGGCAGTTGGGAGATTTTTGCCACTCCTCATTACTGTTCCGTATTCCGCATTGTATGAGATCATATCCCTTGTTTGCAGATTTCTAGAGGTAGATAAGTCCACGTTCAGTGGAATGTGGGTTGATATTTGGCTATTCATTTTGCCTAATCTGAGCCTATGGTTAGTTCGATATTCAGAACTGACTTCTAGTCCTGTTTACTCCCGAACTATCCTAGCTCAGCCTTAATCTACTCTAGCTCAGCCTTTTGGCCCAGCTCAACTCTTTTCAGTGGCATGTGACTTGAAATTCAAACTTTACTTCCCACAGTTTATATAATACTATTGTAGTTTAATCATTTCACATTTTATAAAAATATAAAAATAAATGATAAATCAAAACAAAAACTTTTATTATAATGATCATGAGATGATATATAAAGATAGACATTTGACAAAAGCACACAACATATCTACAAAAGGAAGATTGTGGAGCTAGAAATGAAATAATTATTAAGAGAAATTATAAATTAATGTAGAAGATTAAAAATACTTACAAATATACGAGGGTTGTAATTTTTTCTGTGTAAAGAAACAACAACAAAAGTTGCACCACCCACCTTTTATTAAATAATTTTTCCATTTTTTTTTTTTTTGGTCATGTAATTTCTCAAATGATTAAGATTATCATTATGGTCATCTATTACTATAAATAAAATGGAGAGAAATATGTTCGTACATGCACTCTTTTGTTAGAGGAATTATGTCTTGTACATACTTTACAAGACCAGTATAGTGGATATGGACACTTTGTTTAGACTCCGGAATTAACTTCAAATATTTTTAAAAATAATAACTTTCCAGAGCATTTTTAATGGTTGTTTAATTGGTCATATTCAAGTCGAAAAATGGTTTGACTTTTCAAAATTGGTATTCTAATTGTGCGCCATTGCTAGTCAAAAAATGGCAAAGCCAAAAGTTGAGCCAAATTTGGCTCGAAGTTTGGTAAAGCCATCTTAGGAAAGAGAAAGAGAGATGAGAACAAAGAGCATCAAATAGGTAGGAAAAAAAATTAACTGAATTTGGCAAATGAGTGTGCCAAATAGGCAAGTCTTTATTGGAATGGTATAGTTAAAAATTGACTTTCATGAACTGTAGCAAGTCAAGAAATGGCTATGACAATACTATTTTGACTTAAACCATTAAAAATGCTCTTAATTCGAAGGTGTAAATGATGGAATGTGTTTAAAATTAGCTCATGTCACTGCAAAGCAGTGTTGAACTCATTGGACCGCATTGGATCGAATATGAGAGTTTTGGGCCTAATCAACATTCTTAAAAAATCAATATTATTATTATAATTATTTTTTTGGAAGAAAAAAAAACTAAAATATAGATTCTGAAAATACAATCGAATAAGTTGATTATATTTTCCTAAAATTTTAATTTATGTAGTATTTTATCTCATTTCCATCAATCATTTGTTAACAATATTGAAAAAATATACATTATTATCTCATATGTCTTACACTCAAATACATATTTCACCTTGATTATTCATGTGTTATGACTGCTTTTGCCTTAGTAAAAATGAGGTGACCGTAATGACACTAAACTTGTGAAGTTTATTGTATTTTTTAAAGGAAAATGAGTTGGACCCCCTCAAGAAGGCACCCCCTTTGACCCCCTCTCTCTTTAATTGGTCAGTTTTTTTTTTTTTTTTTTTTTCTTTTTTTCCTTCTCCTCCAATCACCACCCGCCACGTGTGTGTGGAGGGTAGTGGGGGTGGTGATTGGAGGGGTTCTCAATCACTTCCCTTTTTTAAAATCTCAAGGATGATTTATTACACAAAATCATTTTTAGAAAGCTTAAAAATTGAATTATTGTGTAGATTTGAATTTATTGTAAGGGTCACACTCAAGATTAATCTAATCCATATATCTCAAATTTTGAAGAGTTTGTTCAACAATTTAACATTGTTATTTTGGTAAAAGTTCTTATGGAAGACAAATTATCTAGTGGAAAATTATTAAATAATTCAAAAATATTATGTAACATTATACAAGTGATATTTTAGACAAATAAAAAATAGCACACATATTAAGTGAGTCTTTTTTGTCTCTCAAATGTCCGAGTCAACATATTTTACTTATAAATTTTTTTACTGTATAATGAATTTCAAATATCACATAATGCTCTGGAGTCATGCTAATAGAGTATGCATGCTGACAATTCTATAAATTGAAGCCATTGACAACTGTTAATGTGCTAATACATGAGGATGTACAGCAGTATATGATTTATGTCACGTGATATCTTTGAATTTTAAAAAAAAAAGGATAAAGCTTGGGAGCTCGAAACCCCTCCCCCGAATCCTCCGAAAGTCAGGAGAGAGAGAGAGAGAGAGAGAGAGCTCGAAACCCCTCCCCCGAATCCCCCGAAAGTCAGGAGAGAGAGAGAGAGAGAGAGGGCTCGCAGTCGCCGCCCGGCGTCCTCGCAGCAGCTCGTCGCAGCGTCACCCGACGTCGCCGCGCCCGATCGTCGTCTCCGGCAGCCCCCGCCTCTGCCCGATCGTCGTCTCCGGCAGCCCCCGCCTCTGCCTTGCCTCCGCCTCCTCCTCCCCCTGTAATTAGGGCCCCCTCCAGTCCTCCTCCTTCCTCCTCCTCCTCCTCCTCCTTCTTCCTTCTCTTCTCCTTCTTCATCTTCTTCGTTTCTGATTGAATCAGAAAAAAAAAAAAAAATGCAAAAACGACATCGTTTCTGGGATCAGGGGGATACGGGGAGCTCAGATTCGAGCTCCCTAGCACGACCCAAAAAAAAAATGGTTAAAGATTTTAAAAATTAAAAAAAATAAATAAATAAAATTGAAACTCTTCAGTTATGTCAAAATCAAAGACACGAGATTGGGAATTCTTCTTTGACTAAACAGTTGTTTCAATATATCAGTAGCAACGATAGCGTAAATATCATATATTCTACATTTTTTATAAAGACCAAATGAAGGAAGTTCATGACCAAAGAAAATTAGGTAAAATGATGGAAGATAATCCAAGACCAAAATACGTGACCAAAGAAATACTACGGGGTGTTTTGAAAAGTTGGTAAAAAGTTGACTTTTTTTTATTTTTTTAGCTTTTTTTGCAAAAAACTAGGTTGTTTTGAGTAAAAAAAACTGACTTTCTTGGTTAAAAAAGTCAAAAAGCTAAAAAGTTGATTTTTTACCATTGTTGCCAAAATGCTTCTACATACGTGTCCCCCCCCCCCCCCAAAAAAAAAAATCTATAAAAATTCTCATAATTTGAAATAGGTAAATCATATTTAATCTAAATATGGCTTACAGTATACCAATTTAAATTTACGTCACAAATTTAAATTTTGAATATTTTTTTTTTTCTATTTTAGAATAATGGAGGGGATGGGGAATCAAAATTTTAATCTCTTAATAAAAGATACAAGGACACTGGTTAATGGATTGACCTCGATGACTAATTTTGAGTACTTTTCTAGTAAATAGTATTTGAGAAAAAAATTTAGACAAACCTCTTAGATGATTAGATGGTGCATGTTCTATTCCACAAAAATGGGCAATGACTACTATATTACAGAAGAAGCTTAACTGTTTTTTGTTTGCATTCGGACTTTCCACTGCTTTGAATGGCTGTTTTTGAAGACAATGTTAGCGATGAATAAGGTTTTGACACTCTTATTGGTAGAATTATCAAAGGCTGCCAAAAATTGATGAAAGAAGAAAGGAAAACGAAATTAAAAATGTGCTTCTTTGTAATATACCTTTTTAAATTGACGAAGGAAAATGTGTATCTCACCGTGAATATTTTTTTAGGATATTAGCACTATTAGTCCTTGTGGTTAAATGAGGTGTTATTTTAATTTCGGTAGTTTTAATTTAAATAATTTAAACTATACATTTTTAATTTTGTTATAGTGTCATCCCTGTGTCACTTACCATTAAAATTTTGAATAGAAAAATACCATGTGTGAAACTAGAGGCATTAAGGCCCCGTTTGTTTTCAGAGGTAGAATGGAGGGGATTGATAGTGAGGGGATTAAGTAAAATTGTGTTTGTTTTGATGATAGTTGTTAGTGTAGGGATTGTTAAATTATTTTTATATAAAATAATAAAACAAATAAAAAAATACAAAAACATTAAACATTAATGTTTTTAAAAAAATGCCCAACATGTAAAAAAAATTTTAAAAATAAAAATAAAATAAAAAATTTCCCAAAAAAAAAAAAATAAAATAAAATAATGATTTTTACTTAACAAAAAAAATGAAAAATTAAACATTAATGTTCAAAAAAAAATGCTCGACATGTAAAAAATAAAATAAAAAATAAATAAAAATAAAAAATTTCTAGTCCGCCGGACTATTTTTCTAATATCAAGTCCTTGAGACCCATCCGAATCCCCTTTGGGAGGCCCATCCTAATCCGGAGCTCACTATCAATCCCCTCCCCATCTTTCAAAACAAACACAATATTAGTGGGTCCCACCTCACTATCAATCCCAATCCCCTTTCTAACTCTCCAAACAAACGGAGCCTAAAAGTGCAATTAAAAACAAACTTTAAAGATCATCGTTGAATTCCATTTTGGCCACTATAGTTTTGCATGCGATTTCTTTTTTGGTTCAAAATGTTAATGACGCTTAACGGAATGGTCATATTGCAACAAAATTGAAAGTGTAAAGTTCAAATTGTTTAAATTGAATCTACGGAAACTAAAGTGAAACTTCAGTCAAACTAAAAGGATTAATAGTGTAATTTATCTCTTTTTTTTTATTAAAAAAATCTTTTAAATCATTATCATAAAAGAAATGAGATGAATTACTTTAATATCCTTTGAGATTTGGTAAAAATACAACAAATCTTATAGGTTTTGCATAATTACCTTATACCACCCTCCAGGAATGGTTAAAGATAACATAATAACTCAAATTACTTTTTAACCCTTATCTCTTTTTTTTTTCTTTTTTTCCTTTTTTGGTTTAAAAATTAGATTTAATTTTTACGTGAAATGACAAACGTGACTTAACCCTGACAACTACATTTCTATATCTATCTCCATACTGGGGAAAATTTTATTTTCACACACTTAATTATCTCAATACACATATTCTCTTAATACACACATTTATTAATTTGATTATTAATTAATTTTCTCAATCTACACACTAAAAGTTACAATTATACCCTTCACTCATAATTATTGTTCACACACCACTCAGTCTTCCTTTCCATACCTTTTTTTTTGTTTTTTTGTTTGTTTGTTTGTTTGTTATTGTTATTGTTTTTTTTTTTTTATAATGTTTTTTGGTTTGGAGATTTCGGCATTGGTTTTTCGAAATTATATATTTAATTCGAGACTTAAACTTTCGAATAAAAGTGATTAGTTCGACAAATTTGTTTTGAAAAAAAAATAAAAAAAACTTTCGGCATGATGTTTGAATTTAATGAAATAATTCAATACTGACTGTCCGACTGAAAATCACAAAAGGAAAAAAAAAAAAAAAAAAAATGTTTCGCATGAAAAAACTAACCTTTTCGTCATCACCAATAAAGTATAAATTTAGAAATTAAAACAATATGAAAGTTGTTGTAAGAGTATTGATTTGCAAGCAATAGAGGAATATAGAGTGTGTAGTAAGCAAAGTAACAACAATGAAAAAATTAGGGCTTAGTTTTTTTACTCAAAATGTGTACATTAAGATTTTTTTTGTTTTTAAAATATGTGTACAGAGAATATTTTCATATAATACTATGGGTGCTAGTGGATGTCCATTATGGTCATTTTAGTTTAGGATATAATTACTATTAAAATAATATTTCATTAAATATATACACTGAGATAATTAGATGTGTAGAAATAGATTCCCCATACTAGGGCAAAGTGGATTTTGCCTTATCATGTACTTGGTAGTAAATTACTCAATTTAAAATTTAAAATTATCAATCATCAGCCATCCACAATATATTGCAATTTAAAATAAATAAAACAAGACTAATTGAAATACGTTAAAAAAAATGTATATCTTGAAAAGAACAATTCCTACAAGATAAAATCCCGTAGGCAATCATGTCGGCTAAAATTCACTAGATTAAGAGTTCAATACGAAAACTCAACGAAATGACTTATAACCCAAACCTTGAAGGCCTTGATACTTCCTTTCAAGCTCAAACTCTCCCCGGATCGTTTGGGCACATGTTTTTTTAATGATTTGTTAGTTTTTTTGACTAAAATACGAGATGAAAAAAATTAATATGTTTAGAATATTTTTTTTATTTTTTACGAAAAGATGTCTAAATAGTAGAGTGAATAGAAATGAAAATTTGATTTTTGGGTATTTGTTGGTTTGTTGGTGTTTTTTTTTTTTTTGTTGACTTTTGACTGTTAGGCTATTTTTTTTTTTTTAGTTGCAAACAATCCCTTACAACTACTTCTAATTATGCTGTCATCCTCTTATCAAGATCTCTACTCGTCATGGCACTGATAGCAATCAATAACTAATACATCAAGGTGATCTAAGCATGAATGATGTGTGAGTGGTTTTGCAAAATAAACGATTAGAGAAGAGTTTTATATTGGTGACCAAACTAATGTAATATGTTTATGCAACTTTACTCAAGATTGGATCGAAGCACACATCGTTTTGTCAAAGGACACAAAATTTTGAAATTTGCATATGCCTACTGACATCTTCAATATTCAAACACTTGGAACACAAACTTCTACACCTAACATAAACAATTAGCACATGCTTTGTATGCGGAAATTACAAACACACTAAATCCAATTCCAGCAACAACATTAATTAACAAGATTAAGCCTAAAGAAACAAATTGGACTCCAATTGCTTCTTCCATTGCTAAAAAATAAAAATTCTATCAACTTACTTATTGTCATGCATTTCAAAGAACTATATCTATCAACTCCCTTAATCATAGATATCAAAGCACTATAAGTTAACCAATGGGTTTTACATTTCTTTCTTTCCTGTTTTTTTTTTTCTTTTTTTTTAAAAAAAATTGAATGCAATATATACATCTGCAATGCAATATTAATCTGTTTCAGGGGGCCCTTCTAAACGGATATAGTCATACATGATTCCTTTGAAAGGGCTTGAACCTCTCGACTGTGTTAGATAGATTGTATTTCTGGGACTCAACACGTGGCAAGGGGATGCCGACATGTCACCCGGGGTGCTATGTGTAACAGTAAGATTCTTGCCAAGGAACTCTACTATTTTCCGAGGTAAACTCAGGAGACATCTCAATCTGGGCTAAAGGCCTCGAACCTCGGCTTAGCATACAAAGGCCGAACTACCCGCAGAAGAGTAAGCCGAGGTTTATATTATTAAATATTATCTTGGTTAGGTGGATGTCCAGCCTAGTGGAGAAAACCGTGAGGCCATCATTTCACCAACAAGCTGGCCTTGAGGCCATGCGAAATAGCCACGAGGCCATAGGCGGCCATGTGCAGAAAGAATGTGCTTTTACCTGAAAAGCTGCCAAAAGTGCTTTGGTGGGCTGGCAAGGCAGCTCAAAAGCTGTGAGCTTCCCCATCTCTATTCCGATGTATATATAGAGATGGAGGACGAGATATAGAGGGGGGATTAAGAGGGAATTCATTCTGAAGAGAGCATATACAACTACGAGCCAATTGTAACATTTACAATTATATACTCAGAGAGTGAGAGTTACTGAGAGCAAAACTGTAATTCTTGTTATTACTCATAGTGAAACACCTCGGCGCACCCGTGGACGTAGGCAATTATTGCCGAACCACGTAAATCCTTCTTGTCTTTGTGTTATTGCTTGTTCCATCTATTCTGCCTGTGCTACTACTGCTAACTCACTAAGATAGGCAGTGTGGCCGAGAAAAATAACCCACACAATTTGGCGCCGTCTGTGGGAAAGATAGACGAATAGATGGCTAGCAACGCACAGAACGAGAGGATCGGGGATGACATTCCAGCTGAAAATGACACGCCTATTGACCTGGATGCCGAAGGAGGCAACCACAACGACCAAACCCGTGGCCAGGGGCACGGGGGCAAAAACGTCGTCCAGGAGGACGACACTTCGAAGAAGACGGATCAGGATAGCTATTACAAGGAGGATAACCTCCAGGTATGGAAGGATAGATGCAGACGAAGGGATGAGGAAGTCAAGGACCTCGCAACCAAGTTGGCCGACCTGCAGTCGGTAGTCAACTTCATGATGCAAACCAAGGTCATGCAGCCACCATACCCACTGCAGGATACGCCAATCCCAGCAGTTAAAGCTCGGAATGAAGGAAGGACAACGACACCCGACGCATCACAACGCTCCAGGAGCAAGGGGCACCCTCACCCGCCCTCCGAGGACGTCGGCAAGTCCCAGAGGACACATAATGAAAAGGATGGGGAACCAAGAGAACATCGGCAAGTACAAAAGCAGGCTCTCTGCTTTGACACAACCCGTGGAGAAAGATCTAAACGGGCGCACCACGACGCCGAGAGCAGTGTGCCGAAGGGGCTCAAATCAAAAGATAGCCGAGCTCCAGGGAGAAGCAAAGAAGACTTGAGAAACTATCTCAAGAGAAGGGAACAGAACGCCGAAGCCGAGGTAACCTCACTCGTCAAGCCGAGGACACCATTCTCGGTAGAACTGGACAAGTTTGTAGCTCCAAAAAGATTCAGCATGCCGAGGTTCCAAATCTATGATGGTAAGTCAGACCCTAACTTCCATGTAGGATTATTCCTGAACTCAATGGCGTTATATAGTGGAAATGAGCCTTTGCTCTGCAAAGTATTCCCTTCGTCCTTTGGGGAAATTGCATCGGATTGGTTCCACAAACTACCAAAGGGAAGTGTAAAGACTTGGGAAGGCCTGGCCGAGATGTTTGTGGCCAGGTTCGTGACAAACAAGCTACAGCCATTACGGGTGGACGCATTAATGGCTTTAAAAATCAGCAAGGATGAAGGGCTAAGGGCCTATGCAAAGAGATACTACGAGGTGTTCAACCGAATGCAACCAGGAGGTAGCAGTTGTATCCTTCAAGAACGGCCTGAAGGAAGACTGTTCACTACGGAAATCTTTGGCAAAGACATTGCCAAAGAACATGGAAGAACTCATGGCAAGGATTGAAAAATATGCTAGAGCCGAGGAGGATACATCGGCATCAAAACAGGTCAAACATGAGCAACGGAGTGACTCGCCAAAGCGAAGCCGAGGTAACAACGGCTTCAGCAAGACGGAGATAGAGCTGAGGGCTAAACAAGCAGTAACAACCGTGTTCCGAATTCCAATTCACAAGATGCTAGGAAGAATAAGGGGCCAGCCCTATTTCAGAACACCGGCAAGGCAACCTGGGGAGTTTATGGGGAGAAACTCGGACAGACATTGCTCATACCACAATGAAAATGGACATAAAACACAGGGTTGCAGAGCCCTGAAAGCCCACTTGGAAGATCTGGTGAGACAAGGCCACTTGAGAGACCTTGTTGATGAGACCAGAACAAGGGAAGAACAGGCAAGATTGCCACAGGCGGAAGCAGCCCCGCCACCACCACAACCCCGAGCAGACAGACCTCGGGTTGTAAATGTTATTCACTCCAAGGTGAATGAGAACGAAATTCGGGGAGAAACCCAAAGAGCGAAGCACTTGCAGCACGTGAACCAGGTCGGACTGAAAAGACCTCGGCCAGAAGACTGCCAACTTCAGATGTTAACCTTCACTGAAGCCGACCTAGAGATGGTCCAGCACCCACATAATGATGCCTTGGTAGTATCCCTCCAGGTTGGGGAGTGCCAAGTAAAACGCATCCTGATTGATCCAGGAAGTTCTTGTGACATCATGTACGTTAGATGTTACAAGGAGCTCGGCCTTCACCCCGACGACCTGGAGCAGTCAACTGGTCCGATGGTCGGCTTCAATGGAACACCGACGTGGCCACTGGGTGCAACAAGCTTAGAAGTACAAGCAGGCACCAAGAAGATCACAACCGAGTTCATTGTGATTGATACACCCTCACCATACAACATCATCATGGGCAGGCCGTGGTTGCATGCAATGGGGGCAGTACCTTCAACATTGCACCAAGTTCTGCGGTTCCCAACGGAGCACGGGATAGAAGAGATCCGAGGAGATCAACTGCAGGCGAAGAATTGCTCCATGGCAGCAATGAAAGCTACCTGCAATGTTCGAGAACCTGCAACGGCCGAGTATGAAGATGAGGACATGGAAGTCCTGGAAGATGTCGGCAAGGAGCCAGCCGAGAAGAGCGAGGAATCACTAAAGAAAATTCTCGTCCAGGAGGGCGATGAGGAAAGATTTTTTCTTCTCGGTTCAGGCTTAGCCGAGGAAGAAGAAAGAGAACTGGAGGCCTTTTTGAGAACAAACATAGAAGTGTTCGCTTGGACACCTTATGAAATGCCTGGCATTGAACCCGAGGTCACATGCCACAGACTAAACGTCCACATATCGGCTAAACCTGTGATCCAGCGGGCAAGAAGACCGACATTGGTGCATGTCGAAGCTGTGGAGGAAGAAGTTGACAAACTTCTAGAAGCCAGGGCCATCAGAGAGGTCAATTACCCAACATGGTTGTCCAACACCGTGGTGGTAAAGAAGAAGAACGGAAAATGGAGGGTTTGTGTCGATTTTACAAGCCTAAATAAAGCATGTCCCAAAGATAGCTTCCCTCTGCCAAAAATTGACCAGCTGGTAGATGCTACATCGGGACATGGAAGGATGAGCTTCCTGGACGCTTACCGAGGTTATCACCAGATAGCCATGTACCCTCCAGATGAGGAAAAGACAGCTTTCATCACCCCGAAGGGCCTATACTGTTACAGGGTGATGCCTTTTGGATTAAAGAATGCAGGAGCAACTTACCAAAGGTTGGTGACCAAAATGTTCAAACAACAGATAGGCCGAACAGTGGAAGTCTACATCGACGACATGGTCGTGAAGACCAAGGAGTCAGAAAATCATCTCGCCGACCTGGCCGAGGTATTCAATATACTGAAAACATATCGGCTCCGACTCAACGCATCAAAATGCGCGTTTGGTGTTGGATCTGGTAAATTTTTAGGGTACTTGGTAACCAGAAGGGGAATAGAGGCCAGCCCAGATCAGATCAAGGCTATCTTGGATCTTCAGAGTCCAACCTCGGCCAAACAGGTTCAAATGCTCACTGGCAGAGCAGCAGCCCTAAACAGGTTCATAAGCCGAAGTTCGGACAAGTGTAAACCCTTCTTCAACCTGGTAAAGAAGACTGCAGACTTCCTGTGGACCGAAGAATGTGAAGCCGCATTGGCCGATCTGAAAAAGTACATGATCACGGCTCCAGTCCTCTCGACACCAGAGCCCGGGGAAGAATTGTTTCTGTACTTAGCCGTGTCAGAGCATGCGGTAAGTGCAGTACTTATCCGAGAAGAGCAGGGAGAACAAAAAGCTGTCTACTATGTGAGTAAGACCTTGGCCAGCGCTGAAACAAGGTACTTGCCACTGGAGAAGTTAATGTTGGCCTTAGTCATGGCCTCAAAAAAGTTGAACCACTACTTCCAAGCACACAAGATAGTGATACTAACAGAACACCCATTGAAGTCCTTATTGCAACAAGGAGACTTAACAGGAAGAATTGCAAGATGGGCAGTGGCCTTGGGCCAGTATGACCTGGAATTCAGGCCAAGGACAGCAATCAAGGGACAAGTTCTGGCCGACTTTGTGGCAGAATTCACGCCGGAGTCCATTGAACATCGGCCTCCCTTGAGCCGAGATGAACCAGGTCCCAGCAAGCAAGAAGCATCCCGGCAAACAGCAGAAGACCAAAGAAAGGAAAAGCTCAGACCGTGCAGCATATACATCGGCGACTCATTCAGACTCTTTGTGGACGGAAGTTCAAACCGACGAGGAGCGGGGGCAGGAGTACTGCTGATATCCCCAGATGGAGAGTTTATAGAGCAGTCCATCCGTTTGGGGTTCAAGGCCTCAAACAATGAAGCTGAATACGAAGCATTGATTGCCGGACTAAAACTTGCAGCAGCAGCAGAAGCCGACGAGGTAATAGTTTTTTGCGATTCACAATTAATTGTTAACCAATCAACAGGAGAATTTGCAGCCAGGGACGAGAGGATGTCGGCATATGCAAAGGAAGTAATCAGACTGGAAAGCCAAGAACAATCATGATCGACTACATGTCGGGTCCGAGCATAGAACCACGGAGCGCAAAGCAGGAAGCAATGTGCGTGGACATGGGGCCGAGCTGGATGGATGCAATTGTTGCATTCCTTAAAGAAGGAAAACTGCCAGAAGATCGCAAGGAGGCACACAAAGTCAGACTGAAGTCGGCAAGATTCAGCTTGACCTCGGACGGACATCTCTACCGAAGGTCCTTCACTGGACCCCTTTTAAGGTGCGTACACCCTTTTCAAGTTGAAGATTTTTTATATGAAATTCATGAAGGGATTTGTGGAAGCCACACTGGGGGCAGATCATTAGCCCATAGGGCCATTACCCAAGGGTATTGGTGGCCATATATGCAAAAAGATGCCGAAGCATATGTGAAGAAGTGTGAACAATGTCAGAGGTTTGCACCTTTGATTCATCAGCCTGCAGCCGACCTGAATCCAGTATCCAGCCCTTGGCCGTTTGCCCAATGGGGCATGGATCTGGTCGGCCAACTTCCCCAAGCAACAGGCCAGAGAAAATACTTGTTGGTGGCGACAGATTACTTTACAAAGTGGATAGAGGCAGAACCACTTGCTAAAATCCGAGATGTGGATGTCAAGAATTTCATATGGAAGAACATCATCACGAGATTTGGCATCCCCAGAGCCATTGTAGCCGACAACGGAACACAGTTCGACAGCAAGCTCATCAAAAACTTCTGTGCAAAATTCAAGATCAAGAACTACTTCTCAACACCGAGTTTCCCTCAAAGTAATGGGCAGGCAGAAGCTTCTAACAAAGTAATTCTGGATGGAATCAAGAAGAGGTTGCAAGCAGCAAAAGGGAAGTGGGTAGATGAATTACCCAATGTGCTTTGGGCATATCGGACTACGCCGAGAAGATCAACTGGGGAATCTCCTTTTGCCATGGCCTATGGCACAGAAGCAGTCATCCCACTGGAGGTCGGCATCCCAGGGATCCGAACCCAGGGAGTTGAAAATGGGACTAATGACATACTCTTAGCCCGAGATCTGGATCTTTTAGAAGAACGAAGAGAGAAGGCTGCAATTCAGCTTGCAGTGTACCAGCAACAACTTGCCAGAGCATACAACAAGAAGGTCAACCCAAGAGATTTTCAGGTCGGCGACCTGGTCTTGAGGAAAGTGGTCGGCAACAAGAAAGATCCCAGGGAGGGCAAGCTTGGCCCAAACTGGGAAGGGCCTTACAGGATTACCTCGGTGCTAGGTAATGGAGCATATCGGCTTGAGGATAATGATGGCAAAGCATTGCCGAGACCCTGGAACACTTGCAATTTGAAGTTTTTCTACCATTGAAATGATTATTACTAGTGGCCGATGTCATATGATTGATGCTTGAAGACTTGAAAAATGAGAACCCAAGTGGAACTCAGGTTCACATTGGGGGCAGAGAGGATGCAAGGGAGCCGAAAAAAAAATTTAGCCTACCACTTGTTGAAATTTGTAGCAATTTACAAGTTGGTCTGGCCGGTACAAATTTAGCCTATCACTTGTTGAAATTTGTAGCAATTTACAAGTTGGTCTGGCCGGTACAAATTTAGCCTATCACTTGTTGAAATTTGTAGCAATTTACAAGTTGGTCTGGCCGGTACAAATTTAGCCTATCACTTGTTGAAATTTGTAGCAATTTACAAGTTGGTCTGGCCGGTACAAATTTAGCCTATCACTTGTTGAAATTTGTAGCAATTTACAAGTTGGTCTGGCCGGTACAATTTTAGCCTACCACTTGTTGAAATTTGTAGCAATTTACAAGTTGGTCTGGCCGGTACAAAGCTTTGCTTCGCTTGTTGAAATTTGTAGCAATTTACAAGTTGAAGTTAAGCCGAGATAATTCCTTAGCTTCACTTGTTGAAATTTGTAGCAATTTACAAGTTGAAGTTAAGCCGAGAAGATTCCTTGACTTCACTTGTTGAAATTTGCAGCAATTTACAAGTTGGAGTCAAGCCGATATATTGTCATCTGTGGAAATTCGCGCCAAGTATAGCCGATATCAATTTACAGGTTCATGTATATTGTTTAATTCTTGTTGAAGTTTATGTCGACTTACAAGTATACGATTGTTTATAACTTGAGTAAAGTTTATTGGTCGTATTAATTCTTGTTGAAATCCGACATGAGATCATATGTTTACAAGTTGATCAGGCCAATTTCAAAGCTTAGCTTCGCTTGTTGAAATTTGTTGCAATTTACAAGTTGAAGTTTAGCCGAGATGCTTCCTTGACTTCACTTGTTGAAATTTGTAGCAATTTACAAGTTGGAGTCAAGCCGAGATATTTGTTTCTCTTCGCTTGTTGAAATCTGTTGCGATTTACAAGTTGAAGGAAAGCCGATGTTATCGCCTATAATTTGAAACTATATATGATCATTTGTCGAAATTTGCAACAATTTACAAGTTGAGATTATTGTTTAAACCTTGTTGAAATTTGTAGCAATTTACAAGTGGATTACTATTTAAACACTTGATTATAATTTGAGAAAAGTTTGCGTGTTGAGATTTGCAGCAATTTACAGGTTACAGTTAGGCCGACGTATTACCATCTGTTGAAATTTACAGGTTGAGGTAACAGTTGAGATTACTGTTTAGCATTTGACAAAACTTGGTTAACCGTTGTTGAAATTTGTAGCAATTTACACGTTGGGCAGACTGAGATTGTTGTTTGAACACTCATTGGAACCTGAGAAAAGCTAACATTGAATATTATACGTTTTATGAAAGATTGCAGGACGGTTTTCTGCCGAAGTAAAATTTTGCAGGTGTTATACCCGTGGTATGTTACCCCGAGAAGATTACACAGAGAAGGAGGAGTATGAAAATTATGCAAAATATTCTAAGTATAAAGCTACACAGAAGCAGTAAAGAGAAATTAAAGACTGAAGCATTCAGATCAAACAGTTATACATAAAGAAGGCACTATTACCAAGCAAGGGTCAATTGTTCTTAAAGCAAAAAAGGCACATCGGCCATAAAGATTACAGTGTTTACAAAACATCAACAAGAAGAAAACAAAGTACAAAAGGAATCAGGGCTGTCCTTCAACTTGAACAGATGGTTGGGTTGGAACCTCGGAGGACTCTGGAAGAACCTCTTTGGTAACTTGTTGTTCCACAACCTCTGCGTTTTCTTCTGTCGCAACCTCAGCTTGTTTATCTGCTGCAACCTCGGCCTCCTTGTCTGCCGCAACCTCAGCATCAATCTCAGCAAGGGTTTCATCAACACTTCTCTCTGCCAAAAGAAGGTCAGAGGATAGCGTGCCGATGTCTGCCTTTTTGGGAGCAGCTTCAACGTCCTCATCTCCAGTCAAGTCCAAGACTTCTTCACCCTTGGAAGGAGACCTGGCCTTCCTTACCAGGGCTTCATCTTCTTCTTCATCTTCGTCTTCAGCCTCGGCTTCAGAATCATCTTCTTCAGCCTGGCTTGGAGGTGGAGGAAGAGGACAAGGAAGACGCATAGCCTTGGTCTTGCGCCATGGCGAGTCGGCTGGTAGATCAAGCTTTTTGGCCAAAGCATTCCAACCTAGGACGAATCCTTTGTTGCATGCTTGCTTGACCTGAAGCTTATAATCTTCAGCAACGTCGGCCATGCCTTGGTTGTAGGCAGCAGTGACTTCGGCTTTCTTGGTGGCCAGAGCATCTCTAAGCTCTTTCTCGGCTTCAGCCTTCTTAGCCTCGGCTTCCTTTTTCTCGGCCTCGGCAACTTTTCTTACGTTTACAGCGGCCTCAGCTTTTTGAAAAGCAAGTGATTGGGCCTTTGTAGCTTCCGCAGCCTGATCTTCCAGCTTTTTCATTTTTAGTTCGTTGGCCCTGTTTTGTTTATGGAGAAGAGCGAACTCCTTCTCCATGTCTTCTAACCTCTTCGCAGTCTCAAAAGCCTGCATGGAGAAGGTATGGGCATGTTGGATGGCCTGGGAGAATACAAGGCAAAGGTTATTATAAACATTTCAAAAATTTTACAAGTATGAAAGGCAAATGGTCAACTTCAAAGACTTACTTGGACCGAATGCTGCATCATGAGAGTGTAATTCTCATAGCCACTCTTCTTCTCATTCTTCGCCATATCACCGTCCAGAAGGACAGCAGTGCTAAGTGCCACGCCAATTTCGGGATCGGCTGCACTTTCATTAGTGTACACTGGCCTGTCTTCAAGAGTAACTTTGGGTTCCCAGGGAACTTTGGCAACCCTGGACCCCGAGGTTGAGGTTGATGATTTTTGTTTCTTTGCCGCAGCAGACCTTGGTAGTTGGGCTTCAGCAGGTCTCTTTGAAGGCGCCGAAGTCGTATTCTTGGCCAGTTGAGAAATTGGCACTGCATCTTCAACGTCGGCAACGGTTTCAGTAGCCTTGGCCTTGGGTTGGGCCTTCTTGACTCTCTTGGGCTTCGGCTGAGGAGTTGTCTGGGCAGGATCTTCTTCCATGTCATCTGGAAGGTCGGCCAGGAGATTCAGCACCTTTTTCTGTGGTTTTTCCATCTGGGCTGCCTTAACCAATCTTCGTCGGCGCTTCTTTTCTTGGACTGGAACTAAATTTGGTGCCGAAGTTGATGGCTGGTCGGCTGGCTCAGAAGCGGAAGCAACTTGTTCTGTGGAGGCAGTTGGCGGAGAGGCTTTCTTCTTCCTCTGCCTTGGAACGTCGGCCAATTTTGAGGTGTATGTGGGGATGAAGTTCAGCAACAAGGGAGCTTTTCGTTGCTGAAGTGGAAGGTCTAAGAGCTTTTTCAGGTCGGGCCTGAGGAAGTAGGATTGGCGGAAGTTCTTTGGAAGTTGGCGAACGTCTGCAAAAGGAAACACAACATTAGAAACAGACAAAATTTTGTGAAAAAATTGAAGAAAACAACAACTAAGCAGTAATGATGGGCTCTTACCCTTGCCCTCCTTTATTGTTCGTGGGAGGGGGAAAAGGTGGACTTCCTCATCTGGGCCGAATTCCCAATTGCCAGAAACAATGAGGTAGTCATCTCCAGCCCCTTTGTTGGAGTCTGGAAGGTCGGCAACTATCTTATAAGCTGTGGACCTCGGCTTAAGGTAGTAAACAAAACCCTTTTCCCCCAGGTCAAGGCCACACATGGTGTAGCAGTACTGGATATCAGAAAGGGTGATTCTAACACCCTCCCGCCGAGATAAAGCTATTATGCCCATAAGGGTTCTAAAGGCATTAATGGAAAGTTGCATGGGGTTGAGGGTGTAGAAATGAAGAACTTCGCGGAAAAGGGGATCTAAGGGGAACCTAAGTCCACACTGGATGAAGGCTACAACAGGGAAGGGCATCTTATCACCATCAGGCATAATGGAGTCCTTTTCCTCCTCGGCTAGTCTGAGGTGGACATCGTCAGGGATGGAAAATTCCTGCCTAAAGTTTTGAAGTTTGGTTGGGGTGTCCACTCTGTCTCTCCACACACCCATGGTCCTGATGAAATAAGTGTTTGGCTACAGAAACAGAGTATTGCTAAAAGGTTTTAAGAACCTCGGCTAAAACCTAGGTGCGGATTGTTTCAATTTTTTCCTAAGGAAAGTAGGTTCTACAGCAAATCCCAAACCTAAATCTACGAATAAATGAGTATGAATGGCAGAAAATCTGAAAAACAGAAAAGCAAACAACGAAGTCTCAAAATCAGGAGAAGGTGGAAGACCAAGAACAAGAGGTGCAATAGTACGAGTATTCATGTGCAAAATCAAGAAATGATTCGCATATTAATGAAAAGCAGAGCAATAGAAGCAAGAAATACCAGAAACGATCAAAGAACTGGGAAAAGAAGGGAACAGGGGCTTACCAGAAAAGTTGAAGCCGGGATGAGTTCTGCCGAGGTCAGACGATGGAAGCAACAGAGTCGAGAGCTTCACGGAAATGGCAAATGGAGGCAGTTGCAGGGCTTCGAGCAAGAGAAATGGCAGATTCGGAGGAGGAAGGAGCTTTGGAGAAGAAAGGGCTGAAGAGAGAGAGAGAAAACAAAAGGTTCGAATGCAAAAGTGAAAGAAGGAGAGAGAAACGAATTGTTTTGTTAAAAGTTGAAAGGGCGGCAAAACTGCAATAATGACGCCTAGGGCAACGCAGGCGTCAGACGGCGCTGCAGTGAAAAGACGGCTCGTGGGCGCGTCAGCAACACGGTCCACTGAAAATGAAACGCGTCATCGGAACGATTGAGAAGTGATGCATGACAGCTCATGCGCGAATGGGAATCGATTGGAGTTTAACGAAGCCATGTCGGCCTGAAGTAAATGATCTCGGCTGGAAGTTCTTAAGCCGAGGTACGAGAAAGAAGTTCAATGTAAGTTCCATCACCTCAGTTGCCGAGGTAATAGAACTTAGGGGGCAGTTGTGGGGATATATTTCTGGGACTCAACACGTGGCAAGGGGATGCCGACATGTCACCCGGGGTGCTATGTGTAACAGTAAGATTCTTGCCAAGGAACTCTACTATTTTCCGAGGTAAACTCAGGAGACATCTCAATCTGGGCTAAAGGCCTCGAACCTCGGCTTAGCATACAAAGGCCGAACTACCCGCAGAAGAGTAAGCCGAGGTTTATATTATTAAATATTATCTTGGTTAGGTGGATGTCCAGCCTAGTGGAGAAAACCGTGAGGCCATCATTTCACCAACAAGCTGGCCTTGAGGCCATGCGAAATAGCCACGAGGCCATAGGCGGCCATGTGCAGAAAGAATGTGCTTTTACCTGAAAAGCTGCCAAAAGTGCTTTGGTGGGCTGGCAAGGCAGCTCAAAAGCTGTGAGCTTCCCCATCTCTATTCCGATGTATATATAGAGATGGAGGACGAGATATAGAGGGGGGATTAAGAGGGAATTCATTCTGAAGAGAGCATATACAACTACGAGCCAATTGTAACATTTACAATTATATACTCAGAGAGTGAGAGTTACTGAGAGCAAAACTGTAATTCTTGTTATTACTCATAGTGAAACACCTCGGCGCACCCGTGGACGTAGGCAATTATTGCCGAACCACGTAAATCCTTCTTGTCTTTGTGTTATTGCTTGTTCCATCTATTCTGCCTGTGCTACTACTGCTAACTCACTAAGATAGGCAGTGTGGCCGAGAAAAATAACCCACACAGTCCACACTGTACAACCAATACAAACCATGAATCCCATGTCTTGCAATAGCATTGTCCTTGCCTATGAACCCCGTTGTAAAGTGAGGAGGCATTGCATCTGGATCATTGATCCGAACCTTTCAAATGTGAAAATTTAGAAGCAAAATGTTAATGAACATGATCATAACAAGGTTGTGTAAGTTTGTAAAGGACCAAAATATCAAATGATCATACTTTGAAGGGTAAATTATATCATTGGTCCTCATAGTTTGATTGAGTTTAAAACTACCTGAACCCTCTTCTTTAAATATCAATTGTCATTAATATTTATAACAATACGTGCTAAGCTAAAAAGACCAAAGTGAAATTCGAAATAAATTATAGTGATCACTGATATAATTTATTCATTTTTATTACTTTTAAATTCTCAAGTGAGTTGCCTGTGGCCTTTTCCAAAATGGTAACGACAGATAACAATTGACCACATTAAAATGTAATTAGAAGTGCAAGATTTAAATTGATAAAATTGAATTTACAGGAACTAAACTTTACTCAAACTAGAGGGACCAATAGTATAATTTAACATACTTTAAATGTATGGAATATGTAGATGCATTTAAGTCATCAATATGCTTCAAGGGCTTGTTTCAATTGACAGGTTTGATGATAAAAGAAATAGGAAGTGTTCGGATGATTAAAAATGTGAGAAAAGGTTAGAAAAAGAAATATCTTGAAAGCTGTATCTTGTTTTTCACCCAGAATTGGTGAATTTGGTGAGAAATAAAGTTGTTCAACATAAATTTTTCAAAATATCACACTTTTTCATAACCAGCTTTCTATGTCAACTTATCTCCTATTCATTGATTTCTTAATTCATTGTAAGGTTTGGACTGCCTGCATTAATTGGTGGGGAATTCAAGCGGTATTTTCAGTTCTATCAAATCTTTACTCTCATGGTGGCAGGGGACATCAATAAAAAAGGAGGACAGAGTGATCTGAGAGGTAATACCTGTTGCAGTCATTTGGACAATCTGAGAAATAAAATTTTGTTTGAGAATGTGCAACCTAATTGGGTGCTCATAACCAAATCGGTTATGACTAGAGTGGCTCAATGGGTCAAACAAAAGCCTAAGTTTGAGGATTCTTCCATTCATGATGTGGTGTGGGATAAGAGCTATGAAGTACTGACACTTCAAAACAAGTGCCGTATTCATATCGGATACACGGACACTTCGGGGACACGCGGACACTTCTGAGACACGTATGAGACACACCACATGGCGTGTCCCCCTTATTTAATTAATTTATTTTCAGGGAACATTTCGGGGACACATTAAGGACATGCCAAGTTGTCTTTTTCTCCCATTTTATTTAGTTCTTTTGATGAATATTAAATGTTTATTATTTTTTTCTTAGATTTAAATACTTAATAGATCATCCATAAAAAATATGTATAAACTAAAAATGCTTAAAAAAAAAAAAACAAATAAATAGAATTAGAGTTAATTTTTGTTAATATTGATTGTTTGTGGATAAATATTAATCTAGATAGCAAATAAAAATATATGAAAATATTTTTTGTTGCCGTGTCCCATGTCTACATCCATGTCCGTGTTCACATTCGTATCCGTGTCCGTGCTTCTTAGGATACGAGCAAGCCTAAGTTTAAGGTTTAAACAATCAATGACAATCATTTTAATTTGCAGCAGATCAAAGGTGTCTTCTAAGGATTTTGATGATTAACAATTGGATGGGTTCATTTGTTTTAGCCAAGGATTTAGATTCTTACTTCTTTGGTTTTGCTCATTAGCTGATCAGTAAGAGTATGTGGCAGGGGGGCTGCTAATGGGAGGGTGTCATAGTATTCTGGAGGCTGATTTTGCTGTCGTTTATTAAATGATTGCACAGTCCCTCTTCTGCCAACCTGGTTGGGATGAGTTGAATTTGCTATGATGCATTCATTCACCTTCCTTTATCTCCTTTATTGATGTATTTACAGTTGATTGCATTAATAAAAGTTGTTTTTCGCTGATCCAAAAAAATAATAATCACAAATATCTTTTTAAAACCATAATATTCTTATTTCTTTTCTCACCTAGTTTACCAACTGACAAGAAATGCATAGTGGAAATTAAAGAAAGACAATAGAGTAAAAATAACAAAAAGAGAAGAAAAAAGAAAGTCATACTTCGAGCTCAGCTTCATGTGCTGATGCTAATGCTAATTGGAGTGTATAAGTTGCAGTCTCGCTCACATTGTCGAGATCAAATATGATTCGCCATGTGGTTGGTTCATATGTTTTATTTCCTATGTTCCTGCAATGCAATGCCAGAACCAACAGTTGCAAAACTAACAAGCTTGACTGCTCGAAACATTGAAAAAAAGAAAAGAAGGAAACAAACACCTGTTAACATGAGCAAAGAACCAATCTGTTTGATAATTGCTAATGCCCACGGTGTAGCTGAGATCCTCATCAGGATAAACTTCTGTGTATTGATCCCACAATCCATATTGCCTAAATCTGTTACTCAAAAATGATTCATAGTGAACAAGTTTAAAGAATTAAGGAGCGTCTGTGTGATTGAGAGAGCTCACTTGTCTGGAAGGTTGACGTATAATTGGTTCATTAGAGTGGGGTTCGGGTCAGGCACGTAGAATTCAGCAGCAGTGCGATCTGGGATGCCTATCTCCCATAGGGTAGGGCCTTCTCTTGGAGGGTCAAAAACAAGAACACCCAGTCTGATGTGTCTTCCTGCTCATTATAAATGCACCCCATAAACTATTTCACATTGACTAAATTCGGCTTGCCTTCTCTCCAGTCACAGGATGGTCCACTCCAAGGGCTACTCTCGTAAGGGGTGGATCTCTTAACAGCCTCATGGCATCGTGTGGGGCCCACTCCTTACGAAAGAAACCACTGGGCTTGGTTGTCCAATAACTAAAGAGAAGTCTGAATCAAAACATTTCTTTAAACCTTTAAATTTCCGTCTCCTACAAATCGAAGCAATGAATTAGGTGTTGATACATAGATAAGTAAAAACCTGGTGTTAGGTTGAGATAAACATCGTGTCTATAATCCCCAATAACGCTAGGGACCCACGCATACAGGCAGTAATTTCCAGCTCGGACACCTTTGATCAAGAAGTACCCTTCACCATCAGCTTGAGTCCAAAATTGATAACCCTACAAATATTTTTTTCAACATTAATCTTTGTTGATTCATTTATTTCGTAGTTTGTTGACTAAAAATATATGAAAGCAGCAAAAAAAAAAAAAAAAAAACAAAACAAAACCTTGTTTTCTCTTTGCCATGATCCAACATTTCCTGGTGCAGCCAACCCCACAAAAGCAAAGTTTGCGGTCATAAGTTGTTCATTAATGTACCTAAAACAAAAATTTTATATCAGATTCAATATCATTATACACTTGATAATGATGAAGATAGTGTAGTTGAGCTAGTAGAGGGAGTTACTTGTCACGGACTAGTAATCGGCCACTAACTGTACCCCGTTGATCAGCATGAGGGAAGTCTTCTGAAAGAGGGAAATCATATGGCCAGCTTTGGGTTTCTATCAACATCTGAATATATGCATATGAGATGAGATTGTTAATTTTGTTTGTACTAATTAGATATTAAGTTGTCAAAAATTTCATGCCCAAAGTAGTACCTGTTCTTTGGCATCTTCCCAGAGTGTTAGGGCATCCTCTTCGACTGAAACTGAGTTTAGATAGATCAAAACAGGGCCAAACACCTTCTTCCATGGCTCGCCATCTCGCAATTTTATTGTCAGATTGTCCCCAGCATAATGGGTGCTGAAAAACATCTGAAGATAAATAACACAATCCTTAAACATTAACATCTAGTAGTAAGGAAATTTGTAAAAATTTATTTATATATAACATTTTCCATTTATTGAAAGTGCAAGGTTGTGCCTCAATAGAATAGATTTAAGTAGTAGGTTATGTGCTTAACAGGAAAGTTATGCTCTGTTCTCCATCAATTCCTTTTTCAGTCCAATTGTTGTGAAGTAGTTTTTCCTATGGATGTCATCATTATAATACAAAACAATGTTTGTTCTTTTAATTGGTCAAGAATTTGCATCTACATATATTACTTTTTTTTTTTTTTTTTCCTCGTCATGAAATTCATTTTGTAAATGAGCCACTGTGTTAGGCCAGTGAATAAAATTGATGCCATTTGAAAGTGTGCTCTCTTGCAAAGCATGATATCTGAGTGATTAATAGCAAAGGATTGTGCAAAGGGAACAATATCGGATATTACAGATAAGGTGGTTGGGCCAACATGCGAGGTGAGATCTTGCTTGACAGGGCCACCTGTACGGAACTCATCGCTGGGTGTAATCATCCAAAATCCAATAGCCGGGTTGGAGCATATCCACCCATGAACCCGATTGTCTTTGTCATCACATGAATATTGGTACTTATCATCCACCTACATAACACAACATCAAAAAAGAAAAAAAACTAGCATATCTAACTACACAAATGCAATCTTTCCTCTTGTGATTGTCAAGTCTTCATGAAGTAACGAAAATATCAAGAAGTTAACACTCTTGATGAATCACACAAAGGCATTTTTGTCAATTCACAAAACCATTACCACAAAAATTAGGAAATAGGACTGTCTTAGCAATAACTAGTAGGTGGATGAAAAATGGTCAAGCTTACCTCCCCAGTGAGCTCTGGATTGCTTGGATTTGTCAACAGAACAGCTTCAGGGTAGTCAAGGACTAGGCCAGTTTCACGGTCCTGTGGCGTTGGCATGATCCTTTGCCTTTCGTCCGATATAGCCATGTACTGAAACCTAGTCATGTATCATATCAAGATTAAACTTTTCTTAAATTACTCTGTTCATGTCAAACTTAGTCAACAATTTAGAATAGCAGGACCATAACAATCATATATGTCTTACAGGCTTTCTTCAAGCTTGAATACAATCCTCCCTTGGTAGATGTTAATGTCAGGCCATCCCTCGGAGTGTTCAAGTATTGCATACGAGTAGAAACCGGGGTATCCACGCAGCATTATAAATCTGCAAATAATGTTTACAAAATCAATGTTGACAGATTAAAAATAAGCAGAACTTGTTAAGATCTGTTTGGCTGCAAATTAAGTTGATGCTAAATGCTTTCAATGAACCTTTTGTCTACATTCAGGGGCATTCCTGTGTCATTTAGGGATGAATCCCATGTTCTTGTAAAAGAAATCTCTATTTGATTTTCATCTTCCATTACAACACTATAACTTGTCCCTTCTAGCCTGCATGAAAGCAATTCAAGTGGTTTAATTCATCTTTAGTGTATGGTTATATTGTTTTACATAACAGGTCTAATCTACGTAAGGAAAAAAAAAATTTACCAGTCATATTTGCCACCAAGATGTGCTGGATCGTCCCAAACGACATCCCAATACCTAAACTCAGTTTAATCCAATCAAACAAAGTGCAAAAGGAGATTTTGAGTTAATTGTCCTTGATTAAATGCAGTAAAAGAGCTAATCTAAAGAACCACCTAAAAAAAATTTACGCGTGTACAATCAATGTAATTTCGTTCCTTTCACCATAAAATCAGTCTTTTGTACTAATTGAAGAGTGCTTTTGTCTAAGAGTTCAATGTGTTAATCCATATTGGGTCTAGGGGTACAACTCGGGCGGGTTCGGTCGGGTTGGGAGTTTGCCCAAGCCCAGCCCGAATTGTATTTGGCAGTGCCCAAGCCCGCCCAAGCCCGACCATGAACCCAAGCATTGCTGCCCAAGCCCGGACCAAGCTTTTGTATTTTGAACTCGGGTTAGCCCGAATTGCCCGAAAGAACACAACATTTGTAATGCTTACTTTGATATAGTTTTAGTTGACGAAACAAGAAAAGGATGTACAGTAACAAAACCATGAATGAATGTAGAGTAAATCGAAGTCAGCTTTCTATTCTAGTTGTCCCTTTCCTTGTCCACATCATTGAAGTGCCACCACAATATTAGGATAGCTAGAAAACCCCTTATCTCACAGCTCCCTTTAAGTAAATGAGAATATGACACCAGAAATATAGTAAGTGTTGGGAAACTATGGGTCAAAACTAAGAAAAGAAGATCAAAACTACTGCCAAGATTATATATATATATATATATTTATATATAAATAAGTTACATATTCTTGATGCCAGAACAAAGAAGGAGGAAGCTTACCCAAGGCGGATCTACCAGGGCTAAAGAAGGAGGAAGTGAATGAAGGTAGAGATCGGGGACGATAGGGTTTCACCTCCGCCGTTCTTCAAAGTTCTTCAAAGTTGAACAAAAAATCAAATGAGTCTGTGAGAGAGAGATAAGGTAGATAGGGTTTCTTTAGATTTAATCTAAGGGTAGATATAAAAGATGCTAATCTAACGATGGAAGACTAACCAAAAAAAAAATAAATAAATAAAAATTAAGACTAACTCTTTTACTTAACTTATATATATTATATAATTTATTAAATTATATATATATTATATTATATAATTTATATAATATATTAAATTCAATTCGGGTTCGGGTTGCTCGGGTTGGCCATTGGTTCTACCCAAGCCCGGCCCGAATTACAATTCGGGCATCAAAAATCTGCCCAGGCCCGTCCAAATTACAAGATATAGTTGCCCAAGCCCTAAAAAAACTCGGGCTGGGCTCGGGTTGCTCGGGTTGAGCTCGCCCGAGTTGCACCCCTAATTGGGTCTAGAAGATGTAATTGTTGTAGAATAAGGGCTGGAAACAAATCAAACTGTTCATAGCTCAAGGTCAATTCGTTTGAAGTTTGTTTGAATTCTGCTCCTTTGCATTCCTATGTGAAACAGAATTTCAAAATCTTAACTGACAATGTCATATTAAAGTAAAGAGCTACAAAAAATAAAAACATGTAAATGTACTTACCCTCTTTTTCTTCCTTTATTGACTTCCATTAATAAATTGTCAATTCCATTGTATTGTATTCCTGTGACCATACCCTGTGGGGTAGACAATGTGACATTGACCAGGCCATTGTCCATCACAACCTGAAAATATATATGTAAATGTTTTGAGTAAAAGTTATTTAAAAGGGGTTTGAGAGTTTAAACCTCTTGACTATCAAGAATCCAAATGAGCAACAAAGAATCTATATTAGAGTTTTGGATAAATGTTGAACAACTATTAAATATAAGGAGTAAGAGGAATTTTAAATGCAGTTTTACATGCTGATCCAGTATTTGTAGATGAACTGGTGGATACAACAATAGATCTTCACTGTTCATGCTTCCTGGAAATCTTCTGCAATTGAACCAAAAAATTTACAAAAAAAAATAAAGAATGTTAATTGTTGGGTTACCAATTTAGAGAGTGTGTGAGACTGTGTCCCTAGAACCAGCCCTCGCTAAGGTTATTGAGGCCTGTTGTGCCTTATGTCCCAAAAAATTGGCCTAAAATAGGACTTCTAAATTTAGAAAAGTATTATAATATATTACAAATATAAATAAACCCAAATTATTTTTGTTGTTTTAGGACCAATTTAAAAGACTCAAAAATATTCAATTGAGCACATATTTGTTTATAAGTGTGTTTTGCCCCAATTAAAATTAAAATATATACAAAATGTTGGTGGCCTTTGAATGATAAACACTACATATACATACAAAATGTTAGTGGCCCAAAATAGGGCCCCTAATTTTTTTTATTTTTTTTTCTTTATCAGATTTTAGTAGAATAAATAAATTTGCCTTAATTTTTTTTACTTTCCTTGTTTATCAGATTTTAGTGGAATAAACAATTAATTCAATCTCAATCACATTCATACACAACATATATTCAATAAACAACAATGCAACCACACTCATAAACAAAATATTTAATAAACAATAATTAATTCAATACATATCCAATACATTTTAATTGAATAAAGTTTTCTTAATTTTGGTTTTTTTTTTTGGTATGAATACATTTTTATATCTATTTTGATATCAATCGACAGTAGTGATACAAAATAGAGGTTTTTTTTTTTTTTTTTTTTTTTGTGTGTGTGTGTGTGAATATAGACCTCCGTTTTTATTTCACCTTAGACCCCGAAAACTCAAGACCGACCCTGTGTGTCCCTATTTGTTGGGGATATATCTATCTCCATGCTGAGCTCAATAATTAAAAGTGGCCCAGCAGGTTGGATTGTCCAAAGTTAGAGCAAAATGGCTTTGCTGACGAGAGAAATTGACTTGTGATTAATTTGTGTACTCGTCATAAAGAAAAAAATCGCACAAAGTTAGGTAGTGAATTGCCTAAATCGTGACCTATGTTACATAAATTCAGATACAGGTGCGGGTGTGCCTATTTAGAGAGCATATGCATCAAATCTTAAATTTAAAGGCTTCACGGACTTGACAAAAAAGAATTATATTTTTATATTTTTAATCTATTAACCTACAATATAAAAAATAAAAAAATATTTTATAGTAATTACACAACAAATGATACATCATACGTATAAGATAATGTTAGACACAAATATATGAGAAGTGTCTAATGAAGTATCGGATACATATCTCATACTATAGTGTCCGATATAATTTTTTGATTTATTTTAAAGAATTCATATAATATAGATCATGACTTAAAAAATCTTGTACTCCGGCTCCGGCTATGGCTTGGGCTTGTTTTGGAAGCAAATATATAAGAAGAATGAAATTCCTACTTTTATTGGCAGGTGGAATCATTTGTTACAGGGTCTCAAGAATCACATGACCCATCCAAATAGTTTGTATTTTGTTGGTTTCTCCTCATTTTGTTTGTTTCTTTTCTTGGTGGATCACATTAAAAAAAAAGATCTTCTATAATGTTTTTGGAGAAGTTTGAGATATCAAAATTAGGGTCTCAGAATTTACTCAGAATAGATATGTATGGTAGAAATTAAATTGATGAAGTGTGAGGTCCACGAGTGAAATAAATTTAAATCATTAATTGTTATTTTTAAATAAATTCTGAATTTATAATATTGCTGAATTTTTTTTTATTTTTTTTTTTAGAGCTCTCCTTCCTTCCTCTTAGGATAGTTTGATGTCTGAGATTTTTGGATGTAAAGAGAAACCACCACAGTTACGGATTATATAAACAAGCATTATACCAATCCATACAAGTTAAGATATATGAACCAGGAGTAACACATTTTCTACATTGTATATAGCCAGAGCTATTTTGGAGATACAACAATACAATAAATAGTGTTTGGTGTAGTTTAGTTAAAAATTCATAATTTAAAAGTAGAAGCTATAAGTATTTGGGTGATGATACATAACTCTAATACCAGAGCTTGGAGCTCTAGTGAGGTGGAAGAGAAAGAGAGTAGAGAGAGATAAATAGAAGAGTGTGGGTCCCACCTTCACATGAGCACTCTCCACATCATTAGAGTTGCATTAGAACTCTAAAGGTAATGATATACAGTAATGCCTCAAAAATTCTACCAAAAATTTTACCAAATGTCTCACATGGGTGTGGGACCCACACAATGTGGGTCCCATGTGAGTCCCATTTTGGTAGAATTTTTGGGGTCTCTAGCATTTTTGAATGATATATAGCTCTAATACTAGAATTCTAAATGAAGCTATAGTGAGATGGAAGAGAGAGATAGATAGAAGAGTGTGGACCCCACCTTCACATGAGTACTCTCCAAAAATCAACTATTTTCAGTTATTTTTAACTTATATATTATAAACAAAAACTCCACTAAATAATCTAACACACAGATTCTCAAAAAAATTTAAAACTAATCAAATAAAGGACTTTAAACTAATCAAATAAAGGACTTTAAACAGTCCCAATAGCAGGAAGAAGTTCCATTAAAATTGAAGCATCTAATTTTTTGCAAGGACATGGTCACATGTATGCATTGCTAGGCGTGAAATGTTCTCTAGGCTACAGCTATTCTGTTCTCACTTTCAGATAAGCACGGGACAAATCTCTTTATTTTTGGACTTTTTGATTTTTTTTTTTTTTTTTTTTTGGAGGGGGGGGGGGTTATATTGTAGAGTGTTTCTAATAGTACTTTACTTTTTCTTTTTTTTAATGAATTTGTATCCTTTTAATTTCTTTATTATAATTTTATTTCATTATAAAATTTTAATTTTATTCCTTACTTCTCAAACTTTAATCCTAACCTTATTCCAACTCCAGCCACCCTCCCTTCCTTGCCACCTCAGCCACCCCCACCCTGACTTCATAAACAAATTGAATTTAAAAATTAAGTGGAAAATAACTTCCATTTGAGAATTAAATTTCAATACAACTCATGGTTGGATTAATAATTTCAACTTCATCTTCATTTAGAATTATCAGTCTATGATCACACAATACTATTTCAATCTACACCACGCAATTATTTTCTGGGGAAAAATCTGATAAACTAGATAAATCTAGGTAACTAAGATTTCTTTTATCTTCATATTCCCATGATTGCAGGCTATTTTTTTTAATTGCCAAATCAATTTTGGCCATTGTCAAAAAGAAGAATGTTAGCCCAGTGAGTGGTATGACACATGAATTACAGAGAAAAGAAAATCCACCTGGTGCGCATGGCTAACATTATGCTATGCCTCCTATTGTAAAGTAAAACATATATTATATTTATATACTCCTAATTAATTCATGGTACCTTACTATATTTTGCGGACTTTGATCGTATCCATTTTATGTGTGATGGAGAATTTTCATTACAAATTTAATCGCTATAAAGTACGAATATAAATTTATAATTGTTTTAAATTAAAAAAAAAAAAAAGAAGAAAAAAAGATCATCACATTCACTACTAGATGATGTAATAAAATCTCTCCATTATAAATATGTAATGAAGAGAATTACAATCTATATTTTGCTTCAATATAATTAGTTTATATGGAAAGCCTATTGTATTCATATTAATATTTTTATAATTTAGGATTTAGGATATTGGTCAGATTATATCTTATTTATATCTAATAATCTTTTCATTTTTAGGACCTCCCAATACGTTAGAATTTGTAAACAGTGTGCAAAGATATAAGGAAAGGTTTCTTTGTGAGTTGGTGGTCCAGGTGTTAACCACAGTTCCACTCGGATTATCTGACTAATTGATTTTTGTTCAATTATGTTTGTAGATTATTTATTAAAAATTGTTCAATTATGTTTATAGATTATTTATTAAAACAAAGTAATTAATCCGATAATAATAGCCACATCTTTTGTTGATATTTGTTTGCAAAAAACTAGACGACAAAAATAATTTTGAAAATGAATCATACATTACTTTGTAGACAAATTCAATAAAATTATGAATTATGATTATTGAATTAATTTGATTTTTTTCATAAATGATCAATACACATAGTTGAATAAAATAAATATTTCATATCATCAAAATAGGCTCATGCTGGACCCCACCCACAGGACCCAACAGCAGAAGCCCATCCCTATATCCAAAAAATATGGAAAAGAAGTAAATGAGGGTATTTTGAGAAAAATATAAGATACAGAGTTGGATTCAAGCTAGAATGAACACCACCTATCCCAAACAATATTTGAGTTTTAAATTTCTCTTTAAAACATGACACTACTCCAATTATACACCCTTTTTAAAGCTACCAAAGGACAAACTGGGTTCCTTAACTAGAGAAACTGCAAATGAACAGTGGGATTGGTACCTCAGGATTAGTCGAGTTGTACATAAGTTGGTTCAAATACTCAATTATACAAAAAAAAAAAAGAAAAGAAAAAAAAATTAGAAAAAGTTGCCTCCTTGTCAATCCTTAGGCTAATAGGCATGAGTTCGTTAATTTTCTTAAGTTTTTTAGGGTGTCAGAGTATAATCATTAGATGGTTTAAAAATAATTTAATCTTACAATAATTGTAATTTGTAGTCTTAAACTAGCATTGCAAGAACTAGATAGTGAAACAAAGAAGCTTTAAATGTTTGAACAATACCATGAAAATAAGACAAAATAACGAACATAAGACAACAATAGATCAGCACATAAAAGCCCAAGTCTAGTCCTGTCCAAAAGCTTCCAAACCGAAAAATAAAAATTTGTGTTTAATGTGCTTCTCACAATCGGCTACCATGTTCCATTGACAAACAAACTGTAGCATCCCATGACCCAAAAACAAAAAAATGTAAAAAAATTATTCATTTATTTTTTTGTCAAAATCTCAAAAAAAAAAAAAAAAAAAAAAAAACGTCTTCTTCACAATTTACTTTTTGTAAATGGGAATAAAATGTACGAAGTGCATAGTAGACATATAAATCTCTTGTGGTGTGAATGCATTTAATTTTTTGTGCACAATTTCTGTGTTGGATTGCAGGATATCCACACAAAGATCAGTTGGATTTATCTTTTACACAGGTATGCAAGGTCAGGCAAAATCAAATTTACGTTTCACATAGGTACTTACATGAAAATGAGAGAGAGAGAGAGAGAGAGAGAGAGAGAGAGAACCTAAATGGGGTCTTCACAGAACTCTCTGCAAGCAAGAACATCTGAATAACAACTCCAAACCACCCCACCACCAAATCCCATTGCCTCTTCCATTCCACCCTCTGCATAGCTCAATCAATTCATATATAAACCTGCAAATCAACAACAATTGAGGAGAACATGGTAAAACAAAACTTCCACAACTATATATATATAAGGACAGTCTCAGTACACAATGCTTAACTACTACAGGGTTTAACACGGCTCAGATATACACAATTTTTCCGCAAAACACATCCAAATAGTAAGAGAAAAGAAAGAACAAAACAAAACAATACAACACAACATGCATACCAAAAATTGGGTAAGAAGGAACACTGACAGACATACCTTACTCTGTAAACCAAGGTATGTACTTTGTAGAGTTGTATAAGGTTCTTGTTTCCTATATACTAATTTCTTGGGCTTGTTTTGTTTAATCATATATCAGTATGATTCTATTAGCCTATCCAACTGTGACATTTGGGAAACAAACTTTAAAAATTGAGAAAGCTAAAGCGGCTCTTGAAAATATGGGAAGTGGAAGCACAAGGGGGGCATGTGGGTTTTGGGCCTTTTGGATGTTCTTCTCTTTGGCTAACCGTTACTTAATCCTAGTCAATGAGTTTATTGCAGTTAACTTTGGACTTTCAAAGGAGGCATATAATATTGTATATCTATCTATACTATTAAGCAAAAGGGCCTTTTAAACCCCACGGCTTGTGGAAGCTCCAACATGTCAATCCTAATTTCCTAATTTTTTATTTTTTTTAAAAAAAAATTTGACTTGGTGATTGGTTCAAAGATTATAATAATTACATTCCTAATTTCCTTACTTTTTATATCCCAAGAGACCCATGTAATTATTGTGTAAATGGCTCTAAATTTTTTTCCCTCTTAATTTTTTTGTTTTGTTTTTTGAAAAAACAAATAAATAAACACTTATTAAATTCTTTCAAACTCCTCGGTCAAACCCCATGTATTTAATTTATATATTAAAAAAAATTAAAAAAAATATAAATATCTATAATTATCTCGTGCATAGCACAGATGATAGGCTAGTATATAGATATACAAAAGTATGTGAAGCTTTAATTAATAGTTCTTCTAAAATTTATTATCTGGATTGTGGGTTACTTGCTGGGCTAGTATTAGGTAAATTTTGGTTCACTTAAATAAATATATATATATATATTCCGCTATAAGCGCAGAAAAGCAATGACTATTATGACTTGCTCATCTACCATTGGAGTAGTTGTGTGGATTGTGGGGGTGGTTACATCTTTCATGAAGAATATTTTCTTGTCATGCATCTCTATTGGTTTTATTCTTTTTTATAGTATAAAAAAAATTATATTTTAGAATATTACATTATCTATAATGTGATGTTTCACAAGCCTACTGAAATTGTACCACTATCATTTTCTTTTTTTCTTTTTTTCTTATACAATGATAAATTTAAATATTGTTTGTGTGCCTCATCATGACACAATAGAGTGAAGAGCCTTCTGACTTAATTTGGCAAGTATATTGAATATTGTTGTGGGACTATTTTTTTTTTTTTAAACTCAATTATTACATTTTGACATTAGGAGGTGAAATGACATATACCATTGGAAGATGTTCTAACATCATCCAGTAATGTTATTGTGAAATTTGTGATATCATCTGTGTCATTAATGCATCAAAAATGTTTCAGACCTCTAAACGAGGAGCTCTAGAGGTGGGTCCCATCTATGATTTGATATTTTGACTTGTAATTTTGTATGTTGTATTTTTTTTATATATGTATTGCCACATCACTAAAGTTGACATTAAAGCTCGAATTCTAGTACTCTCTATCATTACTGTTAATGCATTAAGGTCATGTTTGATTCACAAGATTAATAGTGAAGTATTAATAATTCTATTAAATTAGTGTGGTATTCACTATCCTATTGGATTAATATCCATTGGATTAATAATCCTACCCCTACCCCATTACTAATAATCCTACAAATTTGTTCGATTAATTATCTATTGGATTAATAATCCTAAACCAAAATGTTAAAACAAACATAGGATAATTGGGCCCACGGATTAATAATGCCAATCTCATGCTCTAATCCACCCAATCAAACATGCCATAAGAGTGTTATCTCTTGATTTTGGGATATCATGTGTGTCATTGATTTTTTAAGAGTGTTATCTCTTGAATTTGGGATATCATTTATATCATTAATGTATTAGTGTTATCTCTTGAATTTGGGATACCATCCGTTATCAAAAAATTTATCTAACACTAACAAAGTATATACCTCTCATGTGCAAAAAAAAAATAAATAAATAAAATAATAATAATAATAATAATACTATGGTGATATCACATTATTCTCAACATGTGCTACCACCATTTAATAACAAATCACTGTGTAAGCATAATGCATATGCAAAAATGATTATTACTGGATTGTTTTCGATCAAATAGTTACATCGGAATAATGAGCTTGCCATTTCATATATTGTTTTATTTTTGGGCAAATTACACAAATAGTCCCTATAATTTGGGGCTTGTGTCACTTTGGTCCCTAACTTTTCAATTGTGACACATTTGACCCTGAATTTTGAATCTTGTTCCAAATAAGGACAATTAAATATATAATTAAATTTTTCAAAAGTAAATTTGTTAATTTGATAAAATATAAACTAATTTGATAAAAATAAATGTCAAACAAATATTTTTGATTTTTTAAAAATTATTTCTACTTACTAAAAATGAAATTATGTAAAATTGATAAATCTTTTAGACATTTATTTATTTATTTTTACCAAATTAATTTTTATTATGTGTTTAAATGATGATCATGTAAAATTAATTTTAAAAAATTAATCATGTAATTTTTATTAATTTTACTTAATTTTATTATTGGTGGATAAAAATATTTTTTTGATATTTATTTTTATCAAATTAGTTTATATTTTATCAAATTGACGATTTTACTCTTGAAAAATTTAATAATATTTTCAATTGTCCTTATTTGGAACAAGATTCAAAATTCAGGGTCAAATGTATCACAATTAAAAAGTCAGGGACCAAAGTAATACAAGTCTCAAACTATATGGACTATTAGTGTAATTAACCCTTTATTTTTTATTGATGACATCTTGTGTTAATAATGAAGTGGTAATCACCATTATGCATAATGCCTACTCATCTATATACATGGTTTGGCAGCAATCTAAAAAAAATTTAAAAAGTTAGTATAAGTTATCATATGTATCTTTATTTTTCTGTACATTTTTTTCGTAAAAGTCAAAAAATTAACTAAAATAGTTATTAATTCCTAAACCAACCATCATCTTATTGATGTGTCATTCAATAATATAATTTTAGAAGACCTACGTCAATAATTGATATGGGATACATGAAAAATTTCTTATGCATCTGGGCTTGATAGAATTTGAGAGGTTTGTGGGGGTCTACATGAGTCTTATTTCGATAATCTAATCCGTTTATTTTGTAGGATTCTCTATGTGTAGCACTCATAAAAAAAATTAAGTTTATATGATAATGGTAATATTTTTATGATATGGTGTTTGAATTCAAAAAATAAATGGTCTATTTTTTAAAATATATTTATTGTTCATTTTTTTAGAACCAAACGTAATAAAATAAAAATATTACAATGATTGAATTGACCTAATTTTTTATATTAATAATATACACTAAACTCCTACAAAATAAACGGTTTAAATTATCAAAACGGAACTCATGATAAACCTTGCTGGCCCTCAAATTCTCAACTCTTTTTAAATTTTGTTAGTTTGAAAAATATTACTCTTCACAATTTATATCTCTAGAATAACATTGGGTGGTTGTGCCAAATTTGGACATAAGTAGTCAATCTATATATTCTTCCAATTATCTATTTATTTTATATTTATATATATACACAGTTAAATCTTTTCCATTCTCGTGAGAACAATGGGTCTGCATATATATAATTTAAGTGGAGACTAAACGTTACAAATGCAAGTGGACAAAATTTAAGAGATCCAATGTTAAGTCCGTCTCTTAAGCCATACTCATGCCCAGCTGAGTTGGCATTGGTGTGCAAGTAATTTTATCGTGAGAGACAAATACTAATAATAATAAATAAATAAATTTAGACCGCTGTTATACATCATTTATTTTTATTTACCATTTTATATTATTTCGGTGCCGTTTGATAACACTTACGTTTTCAGTTTTCTATTTATATTTACAAAAAATTGAAAAACTCAAATAAAAACTTGTTTGGTATAATTTTTGATTTATAAATCAGTGGTCTCAGTTTATAAATTTGGCCAAAAAATGAAAACACAAAAAATGTGTTTTCGTTTTGAGTTTTGAGTTTTTTTTTTTTTTTTACCACCCAATACTAGTCACCACCGGCCACCATTTTCCACCACCGTCTTCCGCCACCACCACCCACCACCCACCACCACCTGCCGCCACCACTCACCACCCACCTGCCACCACCACCCACCACCCACCTGCCACCCACTCGCCACTACCACCCACCCCTCGCCACCACCACCACCACCCACCGCCCACCTATCATCCACCCGCCACTACCATCTACCGCCCGCCACCTACTTGCCACCACCATTCACCACTTACCTGCCACCACCATCCACCACATGCCACCATCCACCACATGCCACCACCCACCACTACCACCCACCTGCCAGCCACCCGCCACCGCCACCACCACCACCACCACCACCACCCACCCGCTACCCACCTGCCACAGCGACCCACCACCACCACCCACTCGCTACCACCTACCACCCGCCACCGTCACCCACCCACCCACCACCTACCTGCCACCACCCACAACCACCCGCCATCTGCCACCTACCTGCCACCACCACCCGCCGCCACCACCACCACCCGCCACCGTCACCCACCCACCACCATCCGCCATCCGCCACCCACCTGCCGCCGCCACCCATCACCGTCACCCACCTACCCACCACCACCACTACCCACCCACCACCACCACTACCCACTCGCTACCACTCACCACTCGCCACCGTCACCCACCCACCCACCATCACCACCCACCACTCACCCGCTACCACCTACCACCACCCGTCATCCGCGACCCACCCGCCACCACCGCCACCACCCACTCGCTACGACCCACCACCCGCCACCGTCACCAACCCACTCACCTACCACTACCACCCTCCACCACCCACCACCACCCGCCATCCGCTACCCACCTACCACCACCGCCCACCACCCGCCACCACCACCCACCACTATCCACTCGCTACCACCCACTACCCGCCACCGTCACCCATCTACCTACCACCACCACCCACCACCACCCGCCATCCGTCACCCACCCACCCACCACCACCACCCACCACCACCCGCCATCTGCCACCCACTTGCCACCACCACTCGCCACCACTACCCATCACCCGCCACCACAACCGCCACCACCCACTCACTACCACCCACCACCCGCCACCATCACCCACCCACCCACCCACCACCACCACCACCACCCACCGTCGCCACTTTCCACCACCGTCTTCCACCGCCACTTGCCATTTCTCACTCTTTTTTATATTTTTAAAATTTTTTAAACATTTTGTCAATTACCAAACGCGTTTGTAGTTTATGTTTTTCAAAAAATAAACAAAAACTAGTTTATAAAATTTTTGTAAATATAAACTGAAAACGTAAACGTTACCAAACACACCCTTCATGTTTCTTTGGGCCGACTGGATTAGGTTGGATTAGCATTCCCATAACTAATAGTCTTAGAACTACGAATCCTTTGGATTATGTATCCTATCTCATGTTTGGATTGAGTTAGGATTATAAGGAGGACTAATAGTTCAGACTTTGGTTTAGTTTTTCAATTTATATCTCACTCCCTTATGTGAGATTGAATAGTCCATCATATGTGAGATACCATATCCAGATAGATTGTTAATCCGTACTTCAATTGTTTAACCAAACATCGGATTAATAATTTTATTAGACTATTAATCCAATCCCAAGCTAATGTCCACCCAAACAAACATAGCCTCAATATGTTATTTATCTTCGTTATGTCCTTCATTATTTGCTTTTATACAAAGAATTAAAGATGATTATCTATACAGACAGTGATACAAAATGGAGACAAAATATAGGTGACATTTGTGGCATGAGATTGTGAGTTTTCAAATTTTACAAAAAAGAATTTGATATTTTTGGTAATGTTAGTTTCTGATTTATTTAAAGGGTTTATTTTCTCTTAAGTTTGGGCTATGTTTTTTTGTTTTTTTTTTTTTTGGCTATATTTTGGAGTTAGTAAGTTAGATTATAACGAAATTATAGCAATCGCTCTATTAACTTGAATATTAAACTTATGACCTTCTCAATATCCCAAGAGATAATTAAATGGATCACTAGGCCAATTGTGTTGTCTCTTCAATTTGGTATCATATTTTTATACTATTAATAATTACTTAAACGGTGTCACAACTCTACTAGTAACATTTTAATAAAATATTTATTGCCTATAATATTTGAGTAATTTGACAGAAATTTCGATAAAATATTCAGGACGTACAACATTTTTATTCATGGGAAGCCACTCTCGTGACGCACTTTCTGAGTTGTGTTGTGACAGCGATAATTGTGAATGTTAGCATGACGTGACTCTCTCTCTCTCTCTCTCTCTCTCTCTCTCTATATAGAAGGTCATGTGATACTCAAATTCCTTCACACCAAACAATGAAAAAGAAAAGGGCCCTCCCAAGGGAGCAACACAATAACCTCCCGTGACCTTTACTATTTTTACTTCCTTTTCCTTCCTATCTATCCTATTTCCTTTGAAGTAAACTGCTAATAAGTAATAGAGCCCTGCTGGGGACCCCCACTGGGTGGACCTCCAGCTCCAGCACCTAGGGATGACAATAGATAATTTATTCTGTGAATTTATATGGAGATTCAATTTAAATATATAGATTTTTTTTTTTTTCTTATCTATGATGAGTTGGGATGAATACCCACTAATTTTTTCATATATATATATATATATTTTTAAAGATTCACAATCAAAAATATACATTTAATCTTTATTTATTTATTTATTTATTTTTTTTTCAGGTTCACAATTAACTTTTTTTTTTTTTTTTTAAAGATCCACAACCAAAGCTAAATATATCTCCAATCTTTTTTTTATTATTTTTTTTATTTTTAAGGTTCACAACCTTTTTTTTTTTTAAGATTCACAACCAAATATACATTCAATCTTTTTTCTTTTGTTTTTTTTTTAATTTTTTTTTAAAGGTTCACAACCATTTTTTTTTTAATTTTTAAAATTCACAACCAAAGTTAAATATACATTCAATCTTATTTTATTTTATTTGGCTCAACAATAAAATCAAATACACATTAATTAACATTGTCACATTATTCTTGTCAAATTTTATGCATATCTAGAATTTTTTAAATTTATTTAAAAAAATTAAGGACACTGTCTAGTGTAGGTTTCGGTTTACTTTTCTATGTTATTTTATTTTGTTATGTGTTGTAATTTTCAAAATGGTTTGGTTGTTCTGAAATTTCAATTAACGAGTATGAATCTATTTGTTTTATGTTATCACACAATTTATACAACATATATATATATATATATGAATGTATTTGAAAATAAGGAAATTGTAGAGAGTCGAAACAAGCATGAGTCATGATTGGTTAGAAAGGATGGGTACAAAGATTTATTTGCTGGAAAAACAAAAAGAGGATACAAAGACTTACTAAATAATTTTTTTTTAAATAAAAGAATTTTTCTTAGTTATGAATAGATTTACTGAAATCAGCTTGTTTCCCAATGTTATCTTCATTTATTTAGATAGAAAATATTTTTTAATGAAAAATATTTTTTATAAAAAAAAATTAAAAATATATTTTTTTATATTTGGTGGTGGTGGTAATGGAATGAAGGTGAAAGTAGAGATTGTGATATAGTGGTGGGGTGATAGCGTCAGTGATGATGGTAGTGGCTATGGTAATGGTAGTGTGATAATGAAAGTGAGAATAGTGGTGATGGTGTTGTGAAATTAGTAAAAATTTAATTGAAAAAACATTCTTTGTTTTTTAAAAGTAACAAATAACAAAATTTGTGGGGGACTAAACGAAGAAGATGGAGGATGGATTGAGTGTGGTAAGGCATAAATATCTTAAAATGAGTGGTTCAGATTTGTTAAAGGTATAATTAGATTTTGGATTAATTAAAATGAATGGTTCAAATTTGTTAAGAGAAAGATGGTTTAATGTCTAAAATGTCCGTGGCTAAGAGATCAACAAATAATTCCTTGTTTATGCCCTGATGCAATTTAATATGGGTCTTATAACACTTTCTTCAAACAAGTTCTTTCACATTTTATTTCTTCAAACAAGCTCTTATAACATTGTAAACAGGTTCTTATAACATGTAGGGGAGAGAGTGAGAGTGAGAGAGAGAGAGAGAGAGAGATGGTTGTAATTTTTTTTTAATCTTCCACGTTCTTCCACATTTTTTTTGTAATTACTAAAACTTATTTGATTGTCTCAAAATTATATATTTGATTATTATAAAATAAACTTTTTAATTAATTAATTAATGTGTATTTGATTTTGTTGTTGAACCAAATAAAATAAAATAAGATAAGATTGAATGTATATTTAGCTTTTGATGTGAACCTTAAAAAAAAATAAAAAAATAAGTTGTTAACATTAAATATATTAAAAAAGAAAGAAAAAAGATTGAAGGTATATTTAGCTAAAACCTTTAAAAAAAAAAAAAGAAAAGAAAAAAAAAAAAGAAAAGAAGAAGTTGTTAACATTAAATATATTAAAAAAGAAAGAAAAAAGATTGAAGGTATATTTAGCTTTTGTTGTGAACCTTAAAAAAAAAAAAAAAATTGTTAACATTAAATATATTAAAAAAGAAAGAAAAAAGATTGAAGGTATATTTAGCTTTTGTTGTGAACCTTTAAAAAAAAAATGAAAAAAAAAAAGTGGTTGTTAACATTAAATATAAAAAATAAAAATAAAATAAAAATGGGGATTAAAGTGGGTTGGGAAAAATCCAAACTCATTAAGAAATGGGGAGGGTGGTACCTATGGAGAATGGGGAATAGGAAAAATTTATTATAGGGGAATGGGGATGGGGAATTAATATCCACCCCATTAACCCTATTGCCATCCCTACCAACACCCCCACCTCCACGTGGGGGCTATGAGAGCAAGCTTTAAAAAAGAAAAAAAAAAAGGAAAAAAAAATTCACCAATCAAAAAACAGTAGGGGTGGTGGGGGTCTAAATCTTTTCTGTAAATAATAATAATTAAATTTAATTCTTATAAAATATTATTGAAAATAAATTTTAATAAAATCGTCTTTAAAAATAATATTTTGTGATGATTTTTTATGTATGTCTAAAAAATATGATAATTAATTACTTTTTTTTCATGATTTTTTATAAATCATCGCTAAAACTTACAATTAGTGACTTTTTTTGTAATGAATTTTTTAAACTGTCGTTGAAAGTTAAAAATATTGTGTATATGTATTTTTAGTTGGTTCATCTACTATGTACTTTGTTTGTTGTAATAGTAAATGTTATTGTGAATCAAAATAACATATTACTGTCAAATAGAGAAAAATATTACTGTATATAAATTTTATTAAAAACCGACATCTGCATCAAAAGTTATATTATTTTAAAATTTAAAATATTAAATTACTTATTAAGTATATTTTGATGATAGTGATATATGTTGAACTTTTCAAAGAAATTTTTTTTATACTTGTCATTAATCCATTAAAGCTTTTATTATGAGTAGACTTTGACCAAATCTTAGATTGCGTTTGGTAGAGTTTTGTAAATATGATTTGAGAATATGAATTGTATTTTGAGTTTGTGAGTTGTGAAATTATGATTTGAGTGTAGAAAATTTGTTTGGTTATGGTTTTTTAATAGAGTGTTGAATTGAGTTTTGAATTGAGTGTGGAATTGAATTTTGAAAGTTGGATTTGACATGTGAAGTGAGAAAATTTGTTTGGTTATGAGTTTTGGAAAGAGTTTTCAAAACTTAATTCAAATTGTTATAACTCATAACAAAACACACTACTTTCACACTATTGAAAATTCTGATCAACACTCATAACCAAACTCTATTTAAAATTCAATTAAAAAAATTTATTATTAATAGAAAATAACATTAATCAATTTTTTAATTGAAAATACTACAAAGGAAATAATTTTTTTTCAAAATAAATATTCAAAAAATTTAAATCATAAATATTTAAATAATTTAAATAATCTAAAAAATTTAATAAGGAAAAAATTAAAATAAATATTCAAAAATTTTAAATCGTAAAAATTTAAATAAATTAAAATGTTAATATTTTAAATTTAAATACAACTCTACACTAAAATCGTAACCAAACACATAAAACAAAATTCAATTAAGAAATTATTTTTAAAACTCATAACTCAAAACTCCATACTACTTTCACAAATCTACAATCAAATCATAACCAAATACATAACAACAAAAATTAAAATATTTAAAAATATTTTTATAAAATAGAGTTTGAATTTATTTTTATAAAATATTTTAAAATTTAAAAAATTAAAATCGTAATATTTTGAAATTAAAATATTTAAAAATATTCAAAAAATTAAAAAATTAAAGAAATTATAACATATTTAAATATTAAAATATTTAAAATCTTAACAAAATTAAAATTAAAATATTGATTTGAATTGAGTTTTGAAAAAAAATTTGAATTGTATGTTTGGTTATGAGTTTTGAAAAGTAATGATTATGTTTTGAATTGAGTTTTGAGAAATGGGTGTAGAATTATGATTTGAAAGCTCAAAACAAACAACACACTCAAATCAATGGGTGGAACTACAATTTGAGAGGCTTACCAAACGGAGCCTTAATTTTTTTTAATGAAAAATGATCACTGAGTTGTTTGAAATTAAAGTCACTGAATTGATCAAGTTTATAATTTTATCCCAAAAAAATGACACATGCTACTTATGTGTCCATTTGTCATAAAAAAAGAAAGGGAAAATTATTTAGAAGTCCTATTAGGGAGACTTATGCTACATATGGTCTTACTAAAAAACTTATGTTCCCATAAGTCCTGTGAGAAGTTTGTTGACACATTTACCCTCAATATTAGTTGTTAATATCATAAATTAGTAATAAAACCATATATAGGAAATTGATATAAACGTAACGTAACGTGACACCTACATAAACGTAACGTGACACCTATATAAACGTAACGTGACATATCTACATAAACGTAACGTAACGTGACACCTATATAAACGTAACGTAACGTGACACCTATATAAACGTAACGTGACACCTATATAAACGTAACGTGACATATCTACATAAACGTAACGTAACGTGACACCTATATAAACGTAACGTGACACCAATATGAACGTAATGTGACACCTACATAAACGTAACGTAACGTGACACCTATATAAACGTAATGTGACATTTACATAAACGTAACGTAATGTGTTACGTTACGTTTCGCAAACTTAATAAGTTTTTATTTTTTTAATCCGTTTGTTTTGAAATATATATATAATCTTAATATATTTTTATTTTGTATTATTAATTGTAAAATTTAAAAAATTATTTATTTTTTGAATTTTTTTATTTTTTTATATAGAAAAATCAAAGAAAACATAGGCATTTAAAGAAAAAAAAAATCATTACAACAAAAACGAAATCAAATATCTTCCGCAATCAGTGTTCAAAACCTACTCCACAGCATTAGAAACGGATGTTTGTTTACTACACAAACAAGCATAGTTAAAGACTTTCAATTGAGATCTCCATTGTTAATCTCTTCGTCGAGTCCGACAAGGCCGACATGGACGTTGAGACCTTCTACGACGGCATTCTTGCTGCCATCGTTGTTGGCGAAGGCGAGGTCGCCCCGGTTGGAGCTCCGATTGGTTTGTTAGCCGAGTCCCAAGACGAAATCGCCGAAGCCAAAGCCGCCACTTCCTCTTCTCATTCCGCTCCTTCTACTCCTCCTCCTCCGCTGCCGCTGCCACCAGCTCCGGCTGCCTCCGTCGCCCCGGAAGATTGTGGTGACACCGTTCGCGAAGAAGCTTGCGAAGCAACATAAGATTGATATCAATTCGGTGGTTGGGAGTGAGAGAGAGAGCGAGAGAGGGAAGGTGTGAAAATGTGGTGTAAAAAGATTAGGATCTTGTGGAATACATTCTTATGAAAATAGGACTTGAGACTCTATAAGAAATTACACAGGACTTAGCCTAGCATAAGGTTCTGAAAAAGGACTTATAAATAAGTCTCCCAAAAAGAAATGTTAACAATTAGAATGAATTGAATTAATTTGAGACAAAATAAAAAAAAAATTAAAATCAAAATCAAACAAATTGATATTACAAGAACCAAAATAATACAAGGGCCAAATACAAAGAGTACTAGTAGTGCAACTTGCCCATGAAAAAATGATACAATGAATTTGTTTTTTTTGTTTTTTTTTTGAAAGAATGCATAAGGAGGTTTACATTTAGGAACCTTTCTAAAAAATAGTTTGGTGAATAAAATAAATAAACAACTCGTTATTTTCAAATTATTTTCTCCTTTTAATGCAATTTTTATTTTTTTTTAAATTTTAAGAATATATTCTTTGCATTTAATTTTTGTCAAATTTAGTTCTCTATTTTTAAAGAAAAGCAGATTTCACTATTCTTTGGGCAAATAAATTAATTTATCTATTCTTTGGGCAAATTTTACTTTATACACCTATAGTTTACTCTATGTGCGGTTTAGTCCCTTGTTATTTAAATAAATACATAATCACATTGTGGTTTGTGAATTAATATACATAATAAGACATTTCGTTCAAATTAACAATAACTGTGAAACATGTCAAATAATACCTTAGATATTCATATTATTCGGTCCAAATTAAAAATAAATTAATAATGCACTTTAATCTACAAAATCATATGAATGTTATGTGTTTCATTCTAATAACAGGATGTTAATCACATATGAATCAAACCATAAAGGATAAAGTTAGATTTTTTTTTCCCTCTCATTCTTTTACTAGTTACATAAATGAGAGAAAAATGATAGCATAGAAGGTGAAAAATCTACAAATTCCCTAAATATTGATTTGTGATTATGTATCAATTTTAAACAGTAAATAACAATCACAATCAAACAATCAAGACAAATCGACACAACGATTTTAACGTGGAAAAATCACAATTGAAGCACCTCCAATTGTGATTAAAAAAAAAAATCACGGACAAAAGCCACAAAACAATCTACTAAGAAGACAAAAGGAATTAGACAAGTGCACTCTTAATTACCTAACGAATCCATGTCCGAATTGAACCGAGCCCTATATGCCTTTTCTACCACGGTCTTCACCTTGGAATTGTCTTGCCCAACGTTAAATTCACAACGCCGATATCGAATCCACGATGGTGAGTCACTCTAGAATCCACCAAAGTTTCAGGCCCAAATTTCATGAAATCCACCAAAGAACAAATCTCTCTTTTGTGAATAAAACAAAATAAACAAACCCTTTGACATAACCCACTCAATTCATGACATAAACTCTCAAAGATATCAAAGAAAACAAGCAAAGAAGGTCCAAATAAAAACCCTAATACCCAAAAAGAAGATTTGGAAGCCGTATCCTAAAATCGGATTGAAACACGTATTTATAGAAAACAGATCCGCGATCTCCGCTTAAGCGCAAGAATGCTCGCTGAAGCGGATCTATGCTCAAGCGTAGGAATGACCGCTCGAGCGGGCAAACAATTTCGATTGCAATTTTGCCTTTTGCTTTGGGGGCATTGCCCCTCGACCTTGTCTAGGCGCTACCCCCTGGACCCCCGCGAGTTGATCAAGCAGCTTGATCCCCAACATAGTCAGCGAAGTGACAAATATGAAAGAATTAACTTCTAAAACATCTCTGCAAGGTACAATTCGGCTTAGATTTGCATCTAAAACTCATAACTTCATTGAAATAAAAAGATCGAATAAAATTACAACTGAACGGAATTTTATCAAACCGGATTGTCAAAAATAAAAACCTAACAGAAAGTGTAAAGATTAGATTTCAACAAAAAATTAGAGTTTATAACAAAAGCCATGAGGGCAGCCTCATGCTGTAAACTTGCCCCATAAAAGATGAAACGTACAAACCATGGAAAGGGTGAATGTGACATAGACCTAAATAAATAATAATTAAAAGAGGAGGGCCATTTTAATTATGGGGAGTGGTTTTAGCTGCTCAAATTCAATTAAACTGACGTCAATATTGACTTATAAGTTTGAAAAATGAATAAGCGAGGCGTTATTGTCAAATGTGATGAGTTTGCTTAGAAAATGCTATCGACGAATTTGTGGGACGAATTCTTGTTCAAAAATGTAGTGAATGATATAAATTTTATTAGACTTGAATTCACATCAGTTATTCAATTATTTAAATTTAGTTAATATAATGCAAGAACTTCTTTATTGCTTGTCAATTAATTTTGAATTAGATGTTTTAACATGATATCAGAGTTGAGTTTTAAATGGCCTCTTACATCATATGGCATAAACGGTCTATCTCTCAATCACCTCCATGCCCTCTCGGGCAACATGTGAGAGGAAGTGTTAGGTTTAAACTCACATCGCTTATCCAAGCCACCCAAACTTTATTAATATGAATTTGTTCAATCATTGTGAATCGATTTTGAGTTGAATGTTTTAACAAATTTAAAATTGCTGAGATTGCGGTCCATATATATGTCTTTCCAGTAATTTTTTAATAATTATTATTTTTTTAGAATTCGTAGTATTGTTGGTTTTGGTTGACAGCAAGAGGGACCAGAGGACTTGAAAAACAAATGGTATCTTTTGCACTTGGATTTTTTTTTTTTTTTAATGCAATGGGATTCATCTCTAATACAACAATGTCATTATAGAATTTCGCGGATGTAATAGTTATTGAATTGTAGTTAATATGAGTTATATTTAAATAATGGGGTTCAATTAGAGGCCACTATACAGCCATTGGAGTTGAACCCTCGAATTTTTTTATTTATTTATATTTCTATATATAATTCTTCTTAAAGTTTTATGTTGAACACTTTGACTCATTTTTCTGAACACCCCGTCTACATTTAGCCCACGTTATTGAACACTCAACCCAACCCAGCATGGCATTAATCAATATATATGATTTGTGAAGTAAATGCACAACATATTTTAGAGTTTTGCTTCCTTAGTCTGTGCCAATTACCTCTTTGACAAAATTATGTGATTTTGCAATTCTCAAAAAGTGTATCACTTGACCAATTAAAAGCTTATTTTATAACTTACTGAACAGATGAACCATAGAGAAATCAAACTCTACAAGAATAAAAAAATAAAAAAATAAAAAATCTCATTTTTTAAACAAAATATATTTATGTAAAATTTTGTATCTATGTTTTATTTTTGGAAACAATGATATCAATATATTAGAACTTTATTTTATTTTATTTATTTGTGTGATTTGATAAGTCTAAAAAAATTAAATTTTTGAATGTCTACCCTTAAAAAATTTATTGGAGTACCAATTGTGAACACCTTAAGAAAAATTTCTGGAGTCACCACTGGATTCAACCTAGTTGTCTTGTATCGACCAAAATGTTAAATTTTAATTGGTTTTTCCATAAGGCATAGTCTGTTTTGATTTTAAAAAAAATTTACACTAATACAAGTCAAATTAATTGCAAAAATTATATTTAAGTATTGGCAATATTTTGACTTTTTGAGCATTGTTATTTTTAGAAGATACATGATCAATAATACTAGGGCTGAGTAAGGAATCCATGAAATTCGTAATTCGATCCAGTCCAGTCCAGTCTAATCCGATAGGTTTGGATTGATTTTTTTAATCCATGATTCAGTTCCGGATTGAAAAATTAAAAATTCATAGTCTACAGATCGGTTCCGGATTGAACCCCACAGTTCTGGATTGGAACCGATCTGGACAGTATACAAATACCCTATATTTATATTATATACCTTTCTGTATAGTATCTTCTCTTATTCCATATCAAACGTAAACCTAAACCTAAACCTGCATAGTGTTTTCTTTTATGACTTTTTTTTGTTGATTTTTAGTTTTAATTTATAATGATCTAAATACTTATGGTAAAATCAATTTTTTTATGATTGTTTAAATTCTAAAATAGTATATCGCTATTATGGAACTAATATGATGCTATGTTTATGTTTTTATGAAATTAAAATGTTCTATATTTTTTTTGTTATTTAATTATGTAAATTTGTGGTCCTAAACTGATCCAATCCGTGTTTGAATGGATTGGTTCGGATTGGATTAGTTCCAATTTTTTAGAAATCAAAAATAACAAATTGGTTCTGATTTTATCCCAATCCGATCCAATCCGGACCATGCTCACCCCTAAATAATACACATATTGTAATAAAGATTAGTAAGATGCATTTATAGAATTTGAAGTTATTTAGTAAGGTTGAAATTTATGAGAGAAACTATTTTTACAAATGCCAATATACTTCGAAAGGTAAATCAAGATTGTGACTCTACAAGCCCCTGTAAAATTTTAAAAATTCTTTTGAATCCCTTTTTCACACTAAATTGAAAACTAGTAAAAATCGAGTTGTAGCTGTTGGAAAATGGTTTTATATAGGCATAATTTTGAGCCCATTTTGGGTGGACCCCAAACACCTTTTGGGGTGGGTCCGAAGAGGTGAAGTGTTCCTTGCCGCGTGGCAAGTCACACGGTGAATACGGAATGTCGAAACCATTTATGAGTGAATGGGAAGTTGACATCGTTTTTGGGTTTAACATTAATTTTTTAGATAAAATTCTTTTGAATTTTTTCAATAAAAATTGTTATGGAAATTTAATTTAAATTTAAATTTATTTTTGATTTCCTTAAGTGGTTTAACTCTAATTGGTTTGCTTTGTTTAAACCATTAAACCATGTAAATAGTTTATAAAGTGTTTTCCAACAGGTTTTATAACTGTTGCACCTCGGAGCCTTTTCAAGTTGTTTGGAAAGCAACGGTCAGATTTAATTTTCAATCAAATCTGTTAATTTGAATAAGGCACCTGTTAGACCATTTTTTATACCTTTTGGACTATTTCAAACGGTCATTTGTTGCCTATAAATAGTAATGATATTCCAGCAATCTTGAGATGATTATTTTTTAGAGACATCCGAAAATCAGTCAGATTTTTTGTGTTCTTGCTGTCTAGAAATTCGTTTGGTTGCATTACTTCTTCATTTATAATTTTAGGAATAAATATTCAGAGAGTTAGAACGTAGGTTTGGTTCGCCGAACAAATTGTTTGGAGTACTACTACAATTTGTGAAGATCATTGTATCTTGGGAGATAGACGCCACTCAACCGTAAGTACCGTAGCGGGGCGAATCTGTCTTAAGGACAGAGTGTCTCACACTCGACTTGGTCTTAAATTATTTATTCGGTTCAACGAAATAAATTCGGTATGTTATTTAATTATTTTGTTTGAATTATTTCAGTTCATTTTATTTACACAGAAGATTGTTCCAACAGTAGCATGTTGTCAATTTTAGCTCCTCAAACAACAAAACCAAATGGTTCAATTATGTGCTAAACTTTTCCCCTGAACTAAACTAATTGCATCAATACGTATGATAATTTATTATTAGATAATGATACAACGTGTTAGTGATGATATTACATCATTGTTCAATAGTTCTACACAAATGTGGATCATATTTTAAAATATTTTTTTAGAATGCATAAAATTATTCAATTATTATCCACCCAAAAAACATTATTCAATTATTATCCACCCTTCTCATGAAAAAACTAATCTCACCATGCTGGGAGTAGTTATAATTCCTTTTTATTTTTGTCAACAAAGCATAAACTATGTAAAACTCATAATTGGTAGTTGAATCCCCACCTATGGAGCATGACCTAAAGAGTATGCATGTGGACATCAGCTTTTGATGCAATTGCACAAAATGAAGCACAAATTATGAGGCCAACATTACAAATAAGACAGAGATCACAGGTCAAATATGGGGTCACATGGCATCAAAGTGTTACATTCTCTACTTTTTAAAGTGGTGTCTAAAAAGAATGCCCAATTTTCTATTCAATAAATATCATTATCCTTCTAGAGATGGTTTTTTTTTTTTTTTTTGGGATAAATTACAGTGACACTACTGAAGTTTTTGTTCAATATAATTTTTTTTTTACATTTAAAAAATTATACTTACCCTTTGTCAAATTAAAATGGTATATTTATCCCTAGCCTTTATACATATAAAATAATAAAGTAATATAAAGATTTTGTTCATGTCATTTTAAGGGAAATAACAATCATCTTCTTTGATTTAACTCACACAAAAAAATCGTTTTTTTTTTTTAAATTTTTTTTTCTCTCTTTTTTGTTTTTACTAAATTTTTTTAATATCTTAAAAAAAATTTATTTTTATTTTTTAGATATACCTAATCTAGATATGTTTAAGAAGTATAATATTTTGTGATTTTTTTTTAAATTCACCAAATACAAAAAAAATACAAAAATACAAAAAATCAATACATTATCTGATTTTGTTGTACTTAAAGAATTTTTTTTTAAAAAAATTTTTTGTACAAATTTTATACTTTTTAAATATATCTAAATTATATTGATCTAATCTAGATATAATGGTTGAAAAAAAAATTATATTCATATAAAAAAATTTATTAAAAAAAATTATAAAAATATTGTGATAGTAATATTGTTGTAAATATAAATCATATTTATGGGTGTTTGTTTTAAAGTGAAAGATCACCAGTAAATTATATCATTGTGTTTGAAAATTTTATATAAAATTTATGTTTATATATTATCACTCAATAAGAATATGTTCAAGTAGAATTTAATAATGAAAAGTTGTAGAATGAAATTATGATGATAGGAAAAATAAATTATAGGAAAAAGATAAAATGATAATTTAAAAAATTTTAGAGAATGGCATTAGCAATCCAAGAACAATTTGTAATGAGATTAAAAACCTTAGAAAAAAAAAAATGTAATTTTTTAAATGTGAGAGATGATTTATATTAAACATAAATATCGAAAGTGTCTGTGTAATTCACCTTTTTTTATTATTATTATTATTTCCTTCTTTTTATTTTTTAATGTTTCCGTGCAATCTAAGAAAGGAACAAATTGAAAAATATAATAACGACCACGTAACTTTTGCTCGGAGGTGACAACAAATTACGGAGATTCCTTTTACGTGTTTGCTTGATGGATTTGAAAAGAAAATGAGAAAGTGCATATAAAATGTGAATAAAATATATTTATAATTTATATAATTTTACACACCTTTTCATTTTCTCTTTCTAAATCTCTCATCCAATCACAACATTAGTATCTCTTTAAATGTGAAAATCACAATAAATAAATAAATAAATAAAAGAAAAAGAAAAAAAAAAAAGAAAAGAAAAGGGAAGAAGAAGATAGAAAGAAGTAGAAAAAGCATTTCTTTAAGAAAGAAGTATATGTTCTCGCAGCGGCTGGATAAGGCTAGAGTAAACCATTCTTTTCACCTTTACTAGTGTTATATAAACAACTAAAATTTACAAAATTTTCTTATAAATGAATTTATCAATTATCATCTTAGCAAATTGGATATTATTTCTCATTCTATAAAGTTTAAAATTACATGTCATATCTGGTAAATGAAATTTGTTTGTGTACCATGACTCCTAAAGGAGGTAGGATGAAGTTTGACACAAAATTAAATGGTTGAATCATGTGAATTCACCTCAAATCTTCGTTTTCTTTTTCTCTCTTTTTTACCCAAAAAATAAAATAAAATTGATAGGTAAGTCATAAGTTCGATACAAAAAATAAAAATATATAATGAGGTTCAATATACTCTATAAGGAACAAGAAAGAGGAAGCCATCAAAGCAAAGCAATCAAATTAATGCCTAGCACTAAATTAAAACTCTCACAACTTGAGAGGTAGGCTACAACAAACCCTAGATAAAATTGAAATACAAGAGTACAATGGCCCTGTTTGGTAGAGCTGTGGGAAAGTGTTTATAGCTTATGCCTAAACAGCTTATAGCTTATAACTATGAATATAAGCTGATTTCTAACTTATAAATTAAGCATCTCCTGCCTCACTCAAAGAATAAGCTGATTTCTGACTTCCAAAAAGTTATAAGCTATAAGCTAAACAAAACACATCAAAATAGCTTAAATTAAGCTGAAAGCTAAAATAAGCAGTTTTTAAGCTGTACCAAACAGGCACAATAATCTTGACATTGAATATTCTGAATCTAGTTGTCTTAAAACATATATAAATAAGACTATTGTCAACTAATGAAGAAATAGCCTTATAATTTTGAAAATATTACATTGAACTGTCCCGCACTAACCACAAATTTAACAATGCTAATGGAGATAATAAAATTACTTTACTACTTTAGATATTTTGTATTTATTTATGCATCGATATCAAATAATAGAATTACTTATTTTTCACTTAACCATTTTACCTTAATTATGTCATATAAACCTGATTGTTTTGATGCATATGACGTTCACGCAAAAATAATGGTGACATCACCAATTTTTATCGTTTGACTAACGCATGACCAATTGTATGGGTTAAAAATATTAAGGAATTTATTTTTAACGGAGCATAATATAAATATAT